>JARHVA010002745.1:345000-770000 GCA_037957365.1 Torreya grandis | reverse complement strand
TGTGTGTGTGTGTGTATAAAGATTCAAAATCAGAATGGTACTACTTCAATGTGCAATAAATATCATGAAATAATAAATGATGTATATAACATCACTCAAGAATCTAACCGATTGTAATCACTTAAACATCAAGATAGTAACATAGATTTATCAAAATCTTATATTCTATACTAGATATGTTCATTTGACTAGAATAAGAATCAATTTTTTCTATGCCTTTATTTATAACACATCTTTCTATCATAAATATTATTATTTCAAGTATGTATAATTGATATCAATCTATAGTCAACCTGAAAACCTCAAAATTTAATTTTACCTCATAGAAGAGTGTTTCAATGTAAAAAGAGGGACATATCAGAACATATTCATATACTAGTTATTCTTATACTATAATATGTCCTAATTTTTCCTATAAAATGGCCATCACAACCATTATGGAAACCTGATTATGATCATATAATATACTAAATATACTCCATATATTTAATATTAATCAACAACTTAAAATAAACATTTTCACTTACTTTTTATTCACATAGATTTAATATGAAAAATAATCATGTAAACTACCCACAAAATTCCATGTAAATCCTTTAGTTGTGTAACAATTTAAAATTTTGCATAGACATCTTAACATTTATATTTGCTATTGGTATGCTACCCAACATCTATAGTCCTCATATAGGCAACTAGTCATCTATAATTTAACTCAAATAACCCAAAAAAGGAAGGTAAGTCTAAGATTAATATTTCCTTCTCTAAGCATATGATTGGAAATTAAATTTTTAATTCATATTATTAACTATAAATGTTTACTCCTACATTCTCATATAATACATATTTATCCAACTGGTTGTGAAACTTCCCATAAAAGTCTATAACTGGTTATACCAACTTGCATGGTTCTTGATATGTTTCTAAATGATAATATCATGCCTAAACACACTAAATTACTTCAAAATTCTTATTTATATATGTATCACTAATTTATCAAATTTATAATTCACATCTCACTTACTATTCCCATCATGACCTACAACTAGGTCTATTCAGGTTTTATAACTCATAATGCATTTTTTTCCAATTAGCTATAACCCAAATTTTATAATGCCTATATTATTATTTCCTATAACCAACTATAAATTTCTTCCCATAACCTATAGTTGGTGATAAAAGAGGTTATTGTGAGTCAAAATACCTATTCTATTTTGGGATCATCTAACTATTGTATGCATCTTTAGTAATTCCTACATTAAATATATAAATCACAAAGATATATATACACACTCCTAAAGGTATTTATATCTCAATGTGTATATTAGTATATATATGTATATCTCAAAATATTTTTGTATTCCTCTATTCCCATCATTCATTTGTAAGATTTAATAAACACTTAGGTTGTTATAAACTTAGTGAACTCTTAGAAAACTTGAATAAGGTTACAAGTTCACAGATTCATAATAATTATACAAATGGGAAAATTTTACAAAGCATAGGCATTGACACACTTAACTTAGATCTTCTTTGTTCATTCTTAAAAATATTCAAAAAAAAATTTAATACAGGTATTAAAACCCTTCAAATTAAAATCTCCAAACTAGTAATGGATCAATTAATTTGAAGGAAAAGCCATTTAATACCATACTGTTAATACCCAAGACACTCACATATAAATATCAAAAATAATGATACTAGATATTTATTGACTATAACCCAAGCCTTAGTTCCATAGGCTTAAGGATGGAATCAAATTCCATCCTCATGCATATATACCTAAAATCATATTATTTTTAAATAAGGGTTTTATCAATTCATTATTCCATATATACTTAATGCATGTAATAAAACCTATATCAAAAATACCATGTCATATTTTTATAGTTTTTTTCAAAAATTAATGAAAATTGACCTGACTATTTGAAGTTTGTAGTCTAAAACGATGTAAGAATAATTACTTTCCTCTTGCCCAACTCTAGAATCTGTCTCCTTTTTTCCTAGTCTATTGTGATGATCTCTTTTCTCCCTTTATTTTTATTCATTTCTTCTTGTTCATGCATTTATTTCATGATCTCTAAACTTCCCTACTATTCTATGAGCTACACATCATGGAAATAACCTAATCAATTCTCCACTCCATTCAATCTTCAATTAATCTCATAATTAGAGATCTATTACCAGGAATGTTAGCCAAATATCTCACCATAGTTTCATTTTGTGAGGTCAAACTTTCACCATAATAAAATAATAAATGAAAAACCTTACTCAATTTCCAATTACTTTTTGTCATTTGAAAAATAGAACATCATAATGATGGTCACTAGAAAATTCCAAAAAGAAGCCAATTTTTTTTATTTACCTAAGTTTACAAAAATCTCATTTTGGATAAAGATTCAAAGTGTTATTTTGAACTCAATTTTTTTGGATATTTATCCCCCCATTTTACCCCTAATTCACTTTCATAATTGAGGTCAAAGATGTCCAAATCAAGTTAACTAGGAAATTTAACAAAAATAATTACACCTAAATTGTCATTACCTAGAGATACATCCATATTATAAAGACATAAAAGAATGAGATAAATCAAGAAACCTATCATAGCTAGTTTATATCACAAAAGTATAATGTAATTGGTCAAATGAGATATGTAAGCAAATCAAAAAAATTAATACACTCAACTTATACCAGATATAATGTAGTGAAAAACATAATAACACAATAGAGGATTAACAGACATATGCCAATCAAAGTAAAAATATTTAGGAAAACAAGTGAAAGTATCATTTATTTCATTAAAAAAATAAATGTGGTATGCATATGGGTTTGGTATAACTTTCTCTCTACCCCCATTATTGGTATCTATACCCCCCTCTTTGATGAAACTCTACCTTTAATTGTCCATGAGGGTGGACCAATCCTACATCCACCTCATCAAAACAAATTGGTAGTCATTCAAAACTCAAAATAATCATCATGTAACCATAATAAACTATTGAATACTAATAATTTGTAAAACCATGATCACAAATAATAATAAAATATATGCAACAACTATCTATCTAGATACTAACAATGAAATAAGTAATATATCTGTTAATCAAACAACATATACAAATCCAAATCAAAAATAAATATTAAATTTAATAATCATCAATCACATGAGCCACTAATTAATACTTTTAGTAATCTATAGAGGAAATTGGATGTGACATTGTCAATTAGTATGATTGGTTCTACTATGACCACCCATGGATCTTGAACCTATAATGTTTTCTAATCCAAATCATGTGTAGGGTCAATGATATATTTCTAAAGATAAAATACATTAAAAAAATTGTGAATTTGAGTTAAATTTGGTGGTGATGTAATTTTATATGCTATAGGATTAATCACTTATATAACCTCAAAGGGTCCCACACATATCTTGGTGAAAATTTTGCTGATTTTATAAACTTAATAGCACTCTTTTGGGGTTTGACACACATAGAAACTTTATCTCTAATTGAGAAATGCCTTGATATTATTTTCAGATCAACATAACTATTTTTCCTATAATTTGATTCAACTAATATTTGCCTTATTAACTCTACTTGTTCTTCTATTTCTTCAAACATATCAGGTCCAAAGACCACTCTATCTTACAATTTATCCCAAGTGATTGGTCTTTTACTCCTCCTACCATATAATGCCTCAAAATGAGCCATTATAAGGTTGATTGGTATGATTTATTATTATAATGAAACTCAACCAATGGTAGTTATTCCTCCCATTTGTATTGATATTCCATGTAATACATCCTCAAAATATCCTTTAAAACCTAATTCATTCTCTCTATTTACACATCCATTTTTGGATGGTAATCTATATTTAAGTTTTTCATGTACCTAAAGTTGAAATGAGAGTTTTATAAAAAATTGAAATCATATTAGGGTCCCTATGAAAAGATATTTTATAGAAACCCATGCAATCTATAAACCTCTTTCATAAACCTTTTGGCAAGCATCAATGCATCATCTATTAAATTATATGGAATGAAGTGAGTTACCTTGATAAGTTTATCCATAAATAAAAAAATCATGTCATGATTGTTTTTAGACATAGGAAATCCTTGAAAATATCCCATGCTAATAAATTTCCACTTCCATTATGGTATGGAATGTGGGTACAACAACCTAATAGGATGCACATGTTCACTTGTTCACCCTTAACTCACTAACACTCCAATTATCTATACACAAAGTTTGTTGCATCTTTTTTTATTCCCTTCCAAAAATATAATGGCCTTAGTTCTACTAATATCTTATGCACTCTAGGATGTCTTTAATATGGAGCATTATGAAATTCCTTTATCACATTATTACTTAAATATTCCTTATTAGGCACATATAGTATACCATTTTACCTCAAAAGTCCATCATTATTGAGTTGAAAACCTTAGAATCTATGATACTAAGAATTCTTAGCCAAATATTTCTTAACATGTTCATATAATTGATCTCCAGGTGATAATTTTACTACCTAATCTTGAAAAGTGTTTCTTATTATGGCCAAAGTCATAATGTATGTACCTTATATGACTATAAGCATCTAAAAATCCATTCTCTTTGCCTTTAATGTATTTAATTTTGAAACCATAATCTAAAAAAAATTCTAACCACCACCTCTAATGAGCATTAAGTTTAGGTTGGGTAAATATGTATTTGAGTCCCAAGTTATTAGTTTTAAGTTCAAAAGGATTTCTCAACAAATAATGCCTCCAAATATAAAAACTATGAAATATGGTTGCTAGTTATAGATCATGAGGAGCATAATTTGCCTCCCATGGTTTCAATTTTCTCAATTTGTATGCCAAAACTAAACCATCCTACATAATAACTCCTCATAAATCATATCTTGATGCATATGTTATAACTATAAAGTGCCCATTAGGATTTGGAATTCATAACACTTATGCTAAAGTAAGCCTCATTTCTAAAACTTGAAAGTCTTATTTTCACTTATCAGACCAAATAAAATGTTATTTTTTAATGAAGAGAGGTGATTAGATTTTATATATTATAAAAAATTAGTAAACACTTCCTACAATACCCTACTAAAACCATAAAACTATTCACCTCATGCACATATTTTGGTGCTAGCCACTCCATGTTGACTCTAATCTTGGTTGGATCCACTAAAATTACTTTTGAAAAGATAATGTGTCGTAAGTATTATACTCTTATTTGAAATAAAACACACTTGGATAAATTTATATAAAGTTTGTGCTTCCACAAGTATTTCAAAACAAAATATAAGTGCTCAACATGATCTTATTCATTTTAGTAATAAATGAGAATATCATCCAAAAATATTAGCACAAACTAATCAAGGTTATCTCTGAACATAATGTTCATGAGGTTCATGAATGTTTTGGGTGAATTTGTTATTCTAAAAGGAATTAATATGAACTCATAATTCCCATAATGAGTCTAAAATCTATATTTAGAATATCTTCCTCTATAATTCTTAGCCAATGGAATCCAACATGAATATTAATCTTTGAAAATATTGTTGTATCATGCATTTGATCAAAAAGATCATCAATGTGAAGTAATGGATACATGTTCTTGATTATTTATTTATTAAGCATTTAGTAGTCAATGCACAGATGAAGGGTTATGTCCTTATTTTTTTAAAAACACTATAGGTGCATCCCATGGTGAAAAACTTGGTTGTATCAACCCTTTGTCTAACATTTCCTAAAGTTTGGCCTTTAACATGATTAACTCAGTTATTGTCATTATGTAGGGAGCGTTAGATTTTGGTTTTGACCCTAGAATGATATTTATGGTGAAATCAAATTCCATTTTAGGAGTTAGTATTAGTAATTCCTCTATAAAATCATCTTCAAACTCTTGCAAAAAGAGATAATATTCTAAAGAGGGTTCTTTAATTTCACTAATTTCATCCATTTTGATTAGGAATTCTTGACATCCATTTCATTGTGCCATTTTCAATTGAATGGTTGAAAATTTACTTAATTTCAATTCTCTCTAATCTCCTTGTATTAAGATTTTATTTCCCAAATCATCTAAACACTCAACCTTCTTAAGAAAATAATCAACTTTGGCTTTGTGTCTAATGATCCAATTCACTCCTAAAATCACATCATATGACCCTAGCGGTGCTACATAAATATAAAAATACGTAATGAATTATGGAAACTCTATTTCATCCTCAATAATATATCTATCAACAATGACCTTGGATTCATTCCCATACTAAACTGACCAAGCATTTTCTATAAAACCAAATTTTTTAGATAATTCACTTAGCATTCTAGGAGTGATAACATGTTTTGTAGCTCCTATATCTATCAAAATAGAAATAGGATGCCCAAATAAAGTACCTAGTACTTATATGGGAGAGGCTTGGAATTTCACTTGATGGTTATCCACTAATGCATGAATACACAAATAAACAGTTCATAAAGTCAATACATGAAGTTGATAAACACAAAGAATAATAAAAACACACTGTATATTATATTCAATGATATAATGGCTATTATATAGCTAAAGGAATAGGAAAAACAAATTCCTAATTAATAATAAGAACTAATAAATAATACACCCATTAATGGACTCATAGGTATAATAAGTTAACCACTTACTTAGGTAATACAACAACTAGGATTATTTATCATACAGTAAATAAATCAATCTAGCTATTAGATTTCCAAATATTCCCCCCCCACCCCATAGTTTTTACATGGCACAATATATCTCATTTTTCAATTCTATTATGCTCCACCTCCATGTTCTCATGATATTTTTTTCATACATGTGCCATTGCACATCTCTTTCTTCATACTCATCTGCAATTAGTTTTCTAGGTTCACCAATAACATTCCAAAATAGTTTTCATAGGTTCACCAATAACGTTACAAAATAGTTTTCTCGAGTTCACCACTAACCTTAAAAAATAGTTTTCTTAGCTTCACCATTGACCTTATAGAATGGTTTTCTCATGTTTACCACTAACCTTTCTTCATTATTTATATAATACTTTTTAGATCAACATTCTTTAATGTAAATATATACAAGGGTTACATGGAAATATCATTCACAAGTGAATAGGTACAATTGTTCTTATTTTGTAAACACACATGATGAAAAACAAATATAAATACCACACTAAAAAAACTAAAATTCAAAAAATGCTAAAATTAAATACACACCACACAAAGTCACCAAAACATTAATGGGGCCCTATCATTAGAGACTGATGAGATGTAACTGCAATACCTCCAACCTCTATGTATCCTCCAACCTCTAGTATATTTAATTAATAGACATAGTATTCTTCACTTAGATATCTTATGTGAGCAGTACTTATTTTCTCATTATTCTCTTCTTCATCTATGTCCATGGCATTTCATTGTAGTTTTCCATCAATTAATCATTGTGCTCTTTTCCTACAATTCATATGCATGTGACCAGTTTATTTATAATAGAAATAGGTGAGCTATTTATTTGTATCTTTAGAAGTTGATCCATGTTTGAATTTGTTCTTACCAAATTCCTTATCTTTCTTATTTTTACCATAGATTATAGTTTCCTCTAATTCAACAATCATAGTTCTTTTTTCTTCATCAAGTAAAGAAGAAATGAGATCTTCTAAACTAGGATTGATTTTACTTAATGTAAATACTATATTAGAATAGCTAGGTGGCATACTATTCAATAAAACTAATTTTACATCATCATCATGTATGTCAATTTAATTATAGATAATTGATTTGAGATGGAATGAAACATACTGAAGTGTTCTACCACACTGTCATCTTCTTCCATTTTGAGACCAAATAATCTCTACTTTAATGCAATTGATGTGCTTCTAACTTATGAACCAAATAATTTTTTTAATGTTAGCCTAAATTATATTCAAGGATTTATATAGATCAATATAATGCAAATAATCATTTGATATCCCTAATTAAATGATTATTGGTGTTTTTATATCTTTTCTATCCCATTTTTCTGCTTCATCTACATCTTTGAGTTTTTTTACTTTACCATCAATAATATCCCATACATATTTATTGGTTAGAAATAATTGGGTTCATAGTTTCTAGGTGTGAAAGTCTTTTCCCTCAAATTTTTTAACATGACCAAATTTTTCTATTATGACACTCTCATAGGATGTCAGCTTAAAATGATAGTGCATTCGTATAAAAAAATAATTTGACCTTCACTCTTGACACTAATAAAAAACACATAGACACTTATTTTTGACAACAATGATGATATAAAATTTTATAATGGCTTTGACATTTGACTTTAATATAGAAAAAGACTATATTTAAAAATTATTCAAATGAATATAAACACAAAACTAGACACCACATCATATTTTTAATAAAACTAATATAAAATTGACTTGACATTCAAAAAAGGATCTAAATTTATTAAAACCCAAATATAATGTAACTCCACTTAATAAAAAAACATTGACTCATAAAATCAACTTATAGTAATAATTTTTTTAATGAGACTTTTATATCTAATTTAAATAGATTGGCATATTGTATTTTTCCATGCATGCTTGTGAAAAGGGTGACATATCCATGCCTAAATCATTCATCAGTGGATGAGTCAGAATAATATGTTATGATTAGTTTTACTATAAGTTGCCATAGATTATGAGTGCCACATTGAACCAGAACTAAATGTCAATGCTTGATGGCTCATGGGCATAGTAGGAATAACAAGATAAAAATAATATAGCACTAAAAAAACTTGTAGAAGGAGGATCATGATCTTCTTGGTAATGATTTAATGCTTATAGGATAAAAAAAGCTCAAGATTACTTCATGTTTAGTATATGTTTCATGTTCAGTATATGAGTCGATGTTGATAATGAGTTGATGTAGAAGAAATGATGAACCAGGATATGTGGAGATTGATGGGTGCACAGTATATATAAAAATAATCAAATGGAAAAATTCCATCAACCAATGGGAATATAAAAATCTAATAAAGACCTGTGATTCAAACCTCCTTGATCATATCTTAGATTTTGGTTTCTACATTGTGAAAACTTGACTAATCTATAGCTAATCCAGACCAATTACTATTATGGTACCAAATTAAGTCAATACATGATGTTGATAAACACAAAGAAGAATAAAAACACACTGTATATTATATTTGGTAATATAATGGCTATTATATAGCCAAAGGAATAGGCAAAATAACTTCCTAAATAATAGGAATAACTAATAACAATACACCCATTAATGGACTCATGGGTATAGCATAATAGCCACTTAGGTAATACAACAACTAGGATTATTTACCATATGGAAAATAAATCAATGTAAATACTATATTTCCCAATAGTTCTTTAATGAGATGTAGAGGTGGATGAACTATTATTTATACCATATATCTTCTACCAAGGATAATCTTTGGCACAATGGTCTCCTCCACATGTAAAACATCCACTAGGTAGTCCCTTTCTATTAGCTTTATTAACACCCTTGAGATCTTATCTAAAACTACATCCTAGTTTCTTATTCCCTAAATTATTACTAAGTCTTGAATTCTATATATTGAATCAATTCTTGTAATTCCCATTCCATTTCCATTTATTTTTCTGAAAGGGGGTCCCATAACATCCAAACATATTTTTAAATTTGTATATAACCTATACAAGTGATTTTAGTTTTTATTGCTACTTAGCTAGCTTCTCAAATACCTAGTCCATGGTGGATGGTCCATACACATCCACTTCACACTTGATTTGGGTTTTAATCCCATAATGAACCTCTTGATCTAAAAATGTTCATCTTTTTGATACTACAAAAATTACTCCAAGAGTTTTGTGAACTCTTCCCAATATTTATTTATTAATAAATTCTCTTATTTTAATTTCTATAAATCTATCAAATTTTTATCAAAATATAACTAAAGTATCCATTATTCTCTAAAAAGAGTCACAAACTACTCCCAAGTGGTGGTATTAGAATCAAGGTTCATCTCAAACTTCTTATTATTCCACTAAATTACTGCTTCATTAGCAAATTGGCAATCTCCCCACATAGCCTTAGTCACTTCATAATAATTTGGAATTTTGAAATACTTTTCCATTTATATGATCTAAGATTCATATCCATCACCTAATACCATACCATGAAACTTGGGTGGGTTCACTTTATTTATATCATGCTCAATCCTTATATCTACTTGAACTCTAGCCACTTGATGACCTTCCTCATGGCCCTGATCCTGAGACATCTCCAGTTTATTAGGTTGTTCTTATGGAAAATCTTGTTCATCTTCCTCATGTCCATGAAGTTATCACTCTAGAGATGCTATCTTTTATTGAGTCTCATTCATGCTAATGAGTATCTAATTGATTTTTTTATCTTGTTATATTGTTATTTAATTATAATTAGATTAGGCATTCACATTTGAAGACCCCCCACTAATCGATTTACCTCATGCCATTTTACTTACTAAAAATTAGGATAATAGATTTATGTTAGTTGACTCATTAAGTATGAGCATTAGACATTATCTCTAATACCACAATGTTATAACCTCACTAGGTTACATAATGGTTAATTTTTTTTAAAACACAAATGGTACACTTATACAATTATTAAAACTATCTGTAAAATTATGATTTGTCTAGTAAATTCATTTAAAGAAAAAAAATCAATAAAATATCAACCCACTAGTTAACTAAATGATACATTTAGTTTATAACCAATCTATAATAGATTTCAACATGAATATTTCTCATAAAATGAGTAGTGGTATGAATCAATAACAACATAACACTAATATAATCCACATTTCAACTATAAATAATCATACAACCATTATTATCATAATATTTAGAATTAATTACAAATCTCATAGCCACTACTGTGTTGAATATCCATCAAATAATAATGTACAACATGTTACATTTCAATCAAAAGTTAAATATATAATATAGTATGTACAAATGTATAAATAATCCTCACAAATAGCTCAATGATCCATGAATTTACCCATGAGTATGATCCCAAATGGTTAAAACAAATAAATAGAGGGAGATCATCATCTAAGTCCTTTACCTAAAATCATAGATTAACAGTCTCTCACACACCTCCCCACTGGGAGTGGCCCTATCCTTCATGGATGGGAAGATAAGAATAATTTGGATATCAAAAAATTAAATAGAACCCATGGGTGTAGAATCACTAATACATTCAACAATCATATAGAACATAAATATCAATCCTTTATCTAATATGATGTTAGCATACACATGTATAATATAATGAAAATATCTTAGCTATAACATTACATTGACCAAAGTTTTCATTATAGAAATTAGATTTAAGGATCCAAGTCAATTCCACTCACATAAAACTCTCTACTACTGAATCATAACTATAAAACTATATTAGGGGATAGGTATATGAGTTTTATACCAAAACCCTCATATATCTATCACTTGTTATTCATGAAAAAAGTATATAATTTTCACATATAGGTATAATCATAATAAATATAGACTACAGTATACACTCAACCCAAATAATATTATAAGGTACAAGAAATCATAAATCAAGAATCTCATTGTTTTCATTCACTTAACCACAAAAGTGTTATGAATAGGTTTATCAAATGAAATTTATTCAAAACTAGATATGTATAGGAGACTAGTACAAGAATCAAAATATACTAAGTCCCTTCTCAACATATTATTCAAACATAATATATATATATAGGGGACTAGTACAAGAATCAAAATATACTAAGTCCCTTCTCAACATATTCTTCAAACATATATATATATATATATATGTGTGTGTGTGTGTGTGTGTGTGTGTGTGTTTGAAGAATATGTTGAGAAGGGACTTAGTATATTTTGATTCTTGTACTAGTCCCCTATACATATCTAGTTTTGAATACATTTCATTTGATATATATATATATATATATATATATATATATATATATATATATATATATATATATATATATATATATATATATATATATATATATATATATATATATATATATATATATATATATGATGATGATGATGATGATGATGATGATGATAAAACTTAGTCATCATTTGAACTTATGAATCTCAAAATAACTCATAAATATAATTAAGTCTATAAGCTTCCTTTATAATAATCTCCCCACTTATTACATCATGATCTATTGTATAATAAAATATCCTTAATATAAGGTTAAATTGTGATGATATTTTATAAACTAAATATGCCCTATTGATCACATAATAATAAGATCCATTATAAATATTACAATATCTAAGAATGTGTATATAAGATACGTAAGTTTGCTCTTCAAATTCATACAACTTATGGAAAATTGGCCTCATTAATACACATAGTTATTTTAATAACTCAAACTCAGAATTTTACCTATTATAACCTTCACCTCATCAATACCTTTAAATGGAGACAAGTTTATACTTTATTTTAATATATATACATATATAAGTGAATTTAACTCTCTTTATTTTCTACATATAAATATATGTACACATACATTCTGTTATGCATATAGTTGAATAGTGAACTAGATTATTAAGTATATATATGTTCAAAATTCATACAAATACATATTATATAGGTCTCCAATGCTTTCACTATAACCTAAAACTTTCAATGAAACAAAAAGGAGACAAATGTATGCACTAGTTTAATGTCTCAATGTTAGTTGATTATACATTTTCACACATATCTGAGTGTAATAATCATTACACACACACACACACACACACACACACACACACACACACACACACACACACACACACACACACACACACACACACACACATTTATATATGTGAATTTAACTCTCTTTATTTTATACATATAAATATATGTACACATACATTCTGTTATGCATATAGTTGAATAGTGAACTAGATTATTAAGTATATATATGTTTAAACTTCTTCATACAAATAAATATTATACAAGTCTCCAATTCTTTCAATATAACCTATAACTTTCAATGAACCAAAAAGGATACAAATGTATATATTGGTTTAATGTCTTAATGTTAGTTGATTACTCATTTTCACACATAGTTAAGTGTAATCATCATTACACACACACACACATGTATGTATGTATGTATCCTATATTTTAACTTGATATCCTAAATATATCTTACAACTATGTTTACCAGTATATACATTTAGTATTATTATCTCATGATACATTCAACTAGATAGTTATAACCTATAATATATATATATATATATATATATATATATATATATATATATATAGTTTGTTTGATACATGTATAAGAATTTGGGTATGGAAGATTTACTTTCATATACATTAGAAAACAAAGTATGATAGCTATAGATTTTAGTTTGAGTTATATTAAGTTAAGTCAAATTAGAAATAAGTTATAAGATTATATATATATATATATATATATATATATATATGTTATAACTTATTTCTAATTTGACTTAACTTAATATAACTCAAACTAAAATCTATAGCTATCATACTTTGTTTTCTAAGGTATATGAAAGTAAATCTTCCATACCCAAATTCTTATACATGTATCAAACAAACAATATTGCCTTTCTATAATTTTCTAATCGAACATTGTATATGCAAAGATCTATAGGTTGTTAATATAATCCATATATATTTAAGATTAGGTTATACAAATTTTCATAAAGGTAGTATGAAAAATGAGTTCCAAACTATAGTGTATGCTTGAATAACCCTATAACATCTAGGTTTCATACTAGTAATAGTACTCGCTTGACATTACTAGTTCAAAAGAATAGAATAAAACACATAATGTTTCCCTTTTATAATTTCAAAGAGTCATAAAATAATAATATTTTCACAACTGGTAACTATTTATATTTTATTCCATCTAACATAAAAATACTCAATATTATTTCTAATTATGCCCCACATAGGCTTGGTATTATGTGTATAGGCTTGTGGATAGAACCAAGTTCCATCCCTAGGTCTATATACATAAAACCCCAATTTTTATTTTTTGTAAAAGACTACCATTTCATACATTAAAATATAGCATAATAAAAAACCATATAGGAATCATATTTTTCTTACCATCCAAATATATATCTAATAAAAAGATGAATTGGCTTAGTACCACAGTGGTTTCTATTTAAATGTATGAAATGGAATCTTTCCACTTCTTCCTGTCAAGCTATAATCTCTTCTCTTCCTACCATCTACCTAATTTTACTCTCTTTTTTCCTCTTCTTATTACTTTTTCCAAATCTTAATCACGTTATGCAGGATTAGGTAAATCCCCTATATCTTTATGAGTTCTTCATCATGCAATTCACATTAATTAATGAAACACTACATTCATTTACCATTTACTTGTAATTAAAAGCTATGTATTTGGCATGGCATACACATGAAACCCTTAAAATCCCAATGTGGCAAAGTCAACTCCCCAAATCATAGCAACATATAAAACATAATTTTTTTCATGACCATCAGTTAACCTAATTTCATTACCTTTCACTTGATTATATATGTCAATGGATATAAACAAATAAACAAACAACATATAAAGTCTCAAAGTTTAATTTAATTAAATTGATTTGGGGTGTTTTAACCCTCTTTTGCCTTCTTAATAAGTCAACAAAAAGGATCATAATAAGACCAATTCAAAAATGATCCATAGATAATCAAATAAGACCAAGAACACTCATATCTCAACAAACCAATATACATTCTAGGTTAACACAATATACTTTTAGTTCTCATAAAGATTTTATGAAATAGATCTAGTTAATTTAAGAACTTCACATACTATGCTAATCATAACAAGTGATGGATTCATATAATTTAAACAAGTCTAATTCACTACAAAATTAAAACAATACAAGAAACATTCATCATTTAATTAGAATAATGACTAATCATTAATTTTACTCAAGTAAACTATAATTTAGTGTGTATAGGTTCAACATAATTCTCCCAACCCAAAATGCTAGTATATGTACTCCCCTCTCTAATGATACTCTCTCTTTGTACTTCCTATGAGGGTGGGATAGTCCTAAAACCACCTCAATTAAATAAACAGATAGATAGTCCAAAATTATGACAATAATCAATATGTAAGCATCAATAAATTGTTATAATGTAAATCATTTGTAAATGAAATTATAGTTAATCATGATCATAAATCATAGTAGTAACATATGAAACTATTATCCAAAATTATAATTGATCATAAAAAGATAATATTATTGTCAACCATGCAACATACATACAAATATTATATATAATAATTATAACTTTAAATCATTAGTTTCATAATCCTCTACTAATACTTAAGTAATTTTGTAGAGTAGAATTGGATGTGACATTTATCCTTTGTTATATTGAAAAATCATGCATTCTACCAAAAATATATGTATATGCCCCTTGAATCCTTCCCAAAATAAATATTTCTTGATTTGATGATATGTATTCAAAAATCCTAAGTGCCCCCTATTGGATATGTACAAAGATCTAGAATGTTCTTATGTTTTAGGATATAATACTTACATAGGTATAATCTATATTTATACCATAATGTGTTCCCTTTCCACTCAAAATTTTTAGAAATGCCCAAACCATGCTAAATATTTTGAATCAGGATATGTGTATCCCTTTCATTATCCCATTCTGATCTTGTTTCTTCTAATTAATCTACTTTTAAAATGGTCATTACATATAATAATGCCTCAACTAATTTAACCCTCCTAGAAAGTGCATTTGCTACCACATTCTGTTTTACTTGATTGTGGACTTTTTAGAGTCATATACCAACATTATAGTCACCCATTTTTGTTTTTTCATGATGACAATCAATGTTCTAAAAATTATTATAACCATCATGACTAGTCTTTACCTAAAAGTGTCTACCCATTAGATAAAGTCTCCATTACTTAACTACATGAAGAATAGACACTATCTCTTTCTCATAGATTGTATTGAGATTTTTTTTCTACCTTGAGTTGATGAATCTATAATTCAATTAGTCTTCCTTATTTCATGATTAATACCCCCATACCATATCTTGATACATCACATTAAACAATAAATATTTTGGAAAAAATGAGGGTCACTAACACTTGAGTGGTGCACATAGTCTCTTTTAACTTATTAAATACCTTGTTGTCTAGTTCAATCTAATGAAAGAAATATTTATTTAACAAGGTTTTGAGTTTTTATGTTGCCATATTTTTTTAACAAATCTATGATAGTAACTTTTTAGCCTTAAAAATCCACAAAGGTTCTTGAGGGTATTTGAAACTTATCACTCCATCATAGATTGAATATTCTTTAGGTCAAATTTGAATCCTTCATGTGAAATAATAAAACCTAATTAATCGACATAATGGACTCAAAAAGCATATTTGGAAGGTTTCACATAAAGTTGATGTTTTTCTAGAAATAACAATACATGTTTCACATGCTTCAAATGTTCTTCCCAAGTTTTTCTATAGATTAGGATGTCATCAAAAAACACTAACACATACTTCCTTCAAAAATGCCTAAACATAGTATTCATCAAACTCTAAAATGTAGATGGTGAATTTGTGAGACTAAAAGACATAAACATAAATTTAAAATGGCCGGCATGAGTCCTAAAAGTTATTTTATGGATATCCTCATCTCTGATATGAATTTGATGATATATAGAATGAATATCTTATTTTGTAAAATAAACATGTAATTAATATAAAAAATCATAAATTATTGTAATAGGGAATTTATCTTTTATGGTGTACTTATTGAGTTCTCTATAGTTAGGGCACATCCTCAAAGTGTCATCTTTCTTTCATACCATGACCACTAGGGATGAATATTCGTTTTGGATATGTTAGATAATACCTACCTCTCTCATGTCATATACCATATTTTCAATTTCACCTTTTTAGGCATATAGATACCTATATGGTCTAATGTTTGCTATTTCACTACCTGGAATCAATTTGATGGTATGATCATGTTCTCTACCTAGTGCTAGGCCTTTTGGCATTGTACCAAAAATTATTAGATGGTCATAAAGAATAATTTTTAAATTAGGATGTATATATGAATATTTTGGTTAAAATTATATGAAAAATAATCTTGCTACAAATACTTCAACCCTTTTAAAAAAAATATTCATCATTTGATGTGAACTAACCAATTGGAGATACTTTGCCTATAATCCCTATATTTTAAGTGTCCCACCTTCATAATGAAAGTGTATAAATAATTACTCAAATGTCATCTCTATTATGCCCATAGTAATGAACCATTTTAATTCAAAAATAATGTCATCCCCACCCATGGGAATAGCAAGCATAAGATAATTAATTAGTTAGTCCCCCATGTAAACCTTAATACTATGGCATTTTATAGAATAGTTGATTGTGCCACCATCTACAATCATGACTTGAAATTATGGAAATAGATAAAAATAATAATTAAAATGAGTAATCAACTTACTATTGAAGAAATTATGTGTACTTGCTAGGTCAATAAACACTATCACCTTATGTTTCTTGAGGAAGCCTAAAAACTTAAGAGTTTTAGGATTACTTATAATTGAAAGGACATGAAATGAGATAGTGGGGTGAGAATATTTAGATTCCTCCTCTAGATATTTTGTACCCTTAATTGAGGACTCGTCATCTTCATTAGCTTTTTCAATGTAGAAAAACTTCTTTTTAGCACATTTATGTCCTTTGCTCAATTTTTTGTCACAACTAAAACATAACCTTTTGGCACACTTCTCTTCAATTTTTTGATGGGTCAATCTTGTAGGTTGAATAAATGATGGTGTTATGAAATTATGTTCATGACCATGAGTGAAATCCCTCCTTTTGACCAAATATTTTTTCCTCTGCCTAACGTACATATGGTATGGATTTAGAAACAAATGCAAGGTTAAAAATGCAAACCTCAAATTGAATTTTATCATTGAGGCCCCCAAGGATAGGTAAATCATGTTGTTCTCATTGATATCATCCATGCATAATTTTATATTATGAAATTTATAAATATAATACTTAAAATTACATGTTTGTCTTAAATTTTCTAACTAACTGAAGTTATTTTCTAAGACATTGTTTTGATAGTGAATTTATAGCTCTTGAGTAAACATCGAAGAGGAAATATGAGTGCCCTTATTTTTATTTTGAGAACATAATCACTTATACCAAATGAAATGATCAAGTTATAAACAAAAAGATACTGTGATCAAATTTTTACCACATGGGATTTGATGTATTATTAAGGTAAACATACCCCCATTTTATAAAAATGAGGACCCTTTTTCAATTTTGAAAATTGTTCTATAAATTAGACATTCAACTTGATCAAAGTGCATTATTGACTATCATGTTTTGATCTATCTTACATTGACAAGTTAGTACATAAGTTTTTTTTAATTTTATATAGTACTGATAACATTTAGCTCATATATTTCCATCTTGTAGGATCAATGGATCTTTATTAGAATGGACAAATGTTCATGACTTTATACTCTAATTATTAATTTGAACCTTAATTGGTTAACTAATTTGGTCCCATTTGAATCCAAGTTTAACTAACGTTTAAAATCTTAGTCTAAATTAGTTTAACCTAAGTTCTTATTAAAATGGGTTCATATTTTTCAAAGGTATTTTTATTACATTTTAATCTTAGTTTAACCTTAGCCTAATTTTTGATTGATTTTATTAATCCATTGAAACTTTAGTCTAAGATTTATGCTTAGTCTTTATGTATCTTGAACCCTTATCCTTTGCTTTTAATATTCACATGTATGAATTAAATGCCAAGATGATAAGTGTTGAAACCTCTCTTTATCAGATCAAAGATCAATGACATGTGGGTGATCGCTTGAGTTAATAAGTCAAATTTTCCTAGATCAAAGATTGATAGTACATATTCAAATGTAAAAATCTCAATTGATGATCCACATTAAAGGTTGGAGTCAAAAAATTCAAGATCAAAGATCGATGGTGCACATTTAATCATGTAAATAAATATCTAATGGTAAGCACAAAGTCAATATGTCAAAGGATCTTGAGATTAAATGCAATGGGTAACAAGTGTCACACTCATAGGGAATTAGATGTAGATTAATAGTCTACATTTAATTGAATGCATAAATAGAAGACCAATGGCCCAAATTTGATCATATGGTCAACAGATTGATAATGCACATTTAATAATATAGTTTAAAGATAAATGGTTTATGTTTAATCCTATAGATAAGGATCAACTGTGTGAAGAGAGTCAAGGAGTTAAAGAGCCCATATTGCATGAAAGGATGCCATATGACATCAAAGCATTAACTGAATGGAGATTGACTCTAGGGTATATAAAAAGTATGCAGGGCTACCAAGCATCACAATATTGGAACCCAAATCAAAGATCAATGGTTGTGTTGAAATTCAAGGCCAAGAGACTCCTAAGGAGATTTATGGAGTGAATTTAATCAAATTTCAAGGGTCATGAGATGATGACACATGTTCTAAATGATAAAAATCATGTTTTGAAATTAAATAAGTAGCATGATCAGAGGATGCCACATAGATAGACATGTCAGATCAAAAGATTGTGTGGACCTAATCATGCAAAGGTATAAATACAAAATCTAAATATGATATAAGTCACCAAATCATGTCTTTCAAACTCACTTTCCACCATTAAAGCTTAGTTAAACCTTTAACAAGCCCTATGATGTATAGAAAAGCCATAAATTATTCCTAGATTCACTATTTTGAGCCAAGAGAGTTGAATTATCAAGAGGACAATTTAATAAGGATTATAGAAATGGTAACATACAGATCTACTTTGAATAAAATGGTTGAATTATACCTATCATCAGATGTAGAGGGACAAACATTTAAAGACACAAAATTCATGGCTTCTTCATTAAACACTCAAGATATTAATTTCTCAAACTTGTTCTGGACTATTGATAACCAAGAAATTTTGACCAAGGAAGAGGAAAAATTGCTCTCAGTGAATATACTCTATGATGATGTTGTGGAAATTTAGATGATAAGACTCTATTATTT
Organism: Torreya grandis; assembly: GCA_037957365.1. Lineage (NCBI taxonomy): Eukaryota > Viridiplantae > Streptophyta > Pinopsida > Cupressales > Taxaceae > Torreya > Torreya grandis. The sequence goes on along the minus strand of JARHVA010002745.1, from coordinate 749,882 downwards.
TATTTATACACTAGAGGTATTACACTATATCGATATCCTGAGTCCTATTTTCAAAGATGCTAAGATTGACAAGGGTATGCTCATTCATAAACCTAGTATGAGGAAAATTGCATACATCTCCCCTATTGATTTTGAGTCTTATTATAAATTACCTAGGCCATAAATAGACCTAGATTCCATCAATACATGGGCCCAACAACATACCATGATGTATATCCTATAAAAATGGTTAGAAGTTGGTGATAAGGTCATTTTGGGTCCTAACAAGAAAATTCCTATGATCCAATTCAAACCAGTAGTAAAAATGGTCATGACTATGTTGAACAAGTTATATGGATTTGCACATATGACGCATGTAGAACCTATATGGATGCCTATAGTATATTTTATTATTTAAGAAGTGGTGGTTCCTAAGCTAGGTGAAATTATTATCATTTTCCTAAGTAGACAAATCTATGGGATTAAAAAAAGAAGAGGATTAAATTTTACATGATGTCTTGTTTTCTAGATGCCCTATATGCCACAACCAAAATCCCTAACCAAATAGAGTGGTTACATAATGGTACCCAAATTTTGTCCCAATACTATTTCAAATTTCATATTTATAAATATAGAGACCATATATAATTCATATGTGACTATATTTACCCTAATTTGAGCCAAGGCATTGATGGTCTCCCCATGATGAGAGTAAATCCTTTAATCAATAAATCCATTGAGATAATGGGAGACATATGGATATATCATGATTTTAATATTATTAGAATAGAGGGAACACAAATTTACCCCCTTAAATTACCTGTACATGTGCCATACAAGTTGGGAAAATAATAAGTTGCATATTAATTGTTTAATGGAAAAGGTGGGATTTGCAAGACAAAGAGGAAGAGACTTCTAAATAGTTTTCCCATGTCAATTGGCAAGACTATTTTCAAGAAATAGGACCACATTGAAGATACTTAAAAACATAGACTTTATTTCTATTTGTAGATAGATGACCATAGATAATGGGATACTTATGATAGAGTAAAGGAACACTTGAAAAACAAAGGTATTTTGGTTGTCTTATGAGCATGAACCTAGTGTATTTGAATTTGTATACACAAAGGAAAACACTTAATATTAAGTTGCTATAAGACTAAAAGAGAATAATATAAACCTTGAATCTAAATTACAAAGAGATCAAAAGATGGAAGATAGATGGAAACTTGGTGTAAGGCAATATCATTTGGTAGATGTTGGCTATTCTAGGATTTCACCAGTAGATATACAAATAGAACATAGACTTGAACAAAAGATACCAAGTGAAATTTATTCAAGCTCCTCAGTCCATGAATCTTTTAGAATAATAGATTAGGATTTGCATCAACAAAAGGTTCACATGATAGCTTTAGATCCACAATAATCTATTAAAGATGTAATAAGAATGATCTCCTTGACATATGAATCAGACATTGATGTAGAGGAAGAAAATATTAAGGAATTTAAGAAAGAAAAGGGAAAATAAAATTCATTATACTTAATGGTCATTGATCCTCCCAAGAGGAAAGTTGAGACTACAATTATCTCAAAAGTAGAGAAAGCTAAAGTGGCCATCACACCACCTCTAAAGGATATCAACTTGTTTAGTGAGGAGAACCCAAATATATGGACCAAATATACCTAAATGGTTCATATATGAAACAATAATATAGAAGCTACCTACTTCTTATCATCCATGGGCTCTAGTAAAGACTACAAACATCCCTATGCAATAGAAGTTGAAGCCTTGGATCTTAGCATTACTAGATGAATAAGATAAGAGACTTTTTAATCCAACTCAATTAGTTGACATAAAATCATAGGTTCTAATTTTACATATGGGCTAGTCTTAAATTGGAGTCATATATGATATAATTACTACAAGCCTATAAAGGGTCATTAAGAAAATTATCATGGAAGGAGGCCAAGAAATTTTGCATCAAAAGGTTAAACCCTTAGTTCACCTAACATAAAAGATATAATAGAGACCATGGGAAGATTCCATATTTGAAAAGGATGTTCTTGAGATAGCATAATCCCAAGCATAGAGATTACAAGTTACAATCAAAGGGTTAAAACAAGAGAATAAGAATATAGAAGAGTAATATATTTTATCAATCCTAATGGATATTGTCAATAATTTTGAAGAAAATATCTATGATACATTTAGTTATTTGAAAGTAATAAGGTCCAAATTAGACATAGTGAGCAAAAAACATGCCCTAGCTATGAACCAAGTTAATAAATGGAAAAACTAAAATAATAAAATTAAAACATTGATCAAGATATTAATAGAGAATCAGATTCCTAAGCTCAAAATAGTTAGCCTATCACACTTGAATATGGCTATGATAATTTTGATGGAAAAAGTTGGGGACATAATAAGCGGTCTAAGAGCATGTAAGGTCTCTCAAGAGATTTCAAATAATTAGCAAAAAATATGATGTAGATACTAGGAGGTTTAATCAAGGATCCAACCATTCTTAGTCCTACATGCTTTATAACTAATGAAGAGTTCCAACATAGAGCTACTTAATTCATCAAAAAAGTCAAGAATAAAAATAAGGGAACTATAAGGGCTAATAATAAGTGTATCTTGGACATGATGCTATCAAAAAATGAGAAGATTTGTGATGCTAAGAGAATCAAAGAAGTAATAGATAGTGAAAATGAAGTCTTCAAAGATTTGGTATGGTAAGAAGAGGAGTTTTTCATGGATCTAATCATCAATTTTAGATCGATCGATGAATAATATGATAAAGCCATGAATATTTTGGCACAAAAACAAAAGGTTATAGCTGTAAGGGCATTTCAAAGTCAATTGAGTTGTCTTAGAATATTATTTTATACCAAAACCATGTAAATCATTTAAAAATAAAATTCTATTATGTAAAATAATGTGTAATGCACATGATTTATAGGTTAGTCATATTTTAAAAGTGTCATTAGTTCTAGAATATTTATAAAAGGACATGTGTCCTTGACACTTGTGTTATTCTTATTTGACAATGGCTAACCAAGATACCTCATAGGTTACATATAAAAGGGAGTATTGTCATTGTAATGAGGTGGAAGTTTTTAGAGCAAAACTTGTGTGTAAATTTTGGAGTAAGTAATGCAAGCAAGAGAATTCTACAAATATTGTCTCATATTTGTTTTTTAGTTTGTTATCATGGTTACATCCTCAAGTTTCTAGTTTGATGTTTAGATTTGTATTGCTTTTATGAATTTTATATGTGTGTATGTTAATGCAGAGTTATTAATTTGAGATTACCCTAGATTGACTAAATTTTTTTTGATTCATTTCAATATTCTTGCTTTTTTTTCTGAAGATGTGTTAATGCAATTATCTTATGGAAGTAAATATTTAAATTGAATTTGATGTCTAATTTGCATGTTTCAAATATCATTAGACATTTGTTTGGTATATGATGGGATTTATACTTTTGGTAATTTCATGTCATATGTTGGTTTGAAGATGCACACATGTAATAAAATTCAAGCTTTGTCAAGATGTTTGGACTAAAGAGTAGAATCATCCTTCTTTTTATCCTACCTTACTTATTTTATCATTTTTTGATCAAATCATTATAGTTTACTTTCTCATTATAAATATTCATGCTAGATTAGGTTTTTATACTTTAGGTTTTAATCATCATTCATTAGAATTAGCAAGAACAACTTTCATATTTCGTAAAACTTTATGACCATGGTTGCTCCCAATAACCATTTAGATAATATTTTTTGTGAAATAGTCAAATAGCTTGGCTGCTACTCCACCACAACTCTCAATAAGATCATAACCAACAAGTCATGTAAAATATTCTTTGAATATTGAAATGAGAAGTGATTTCAACACTATGAGATCCATGTGATACACTTACATGAATCAATAATCATCTCAAAATTGGTGTGATAAAGAGGGTATTGAGTTAAAATTTTTGAATATGAAGTATCTTGAACTTATTTTAGTGAATTTATTTAAAATGTCAATTGATCCTAACTGATTTATGTTTTTATTAGCTTAGATTTGTAAGGATCAATATTATTGATGGTTTTATACCAGTCTTTAGGATTATTTGGCTAAAGATAGTTATTCTTTGAAGATTTATGTGGAAGTGTTGTAAAGGTTGATTAAGTATCTTGAATCTAACATGTTTGAGGTTAGTGATAGTAATTTTGTGTAAATATCACTGATATTCACAAGTTTAGATATATCTCTAAGCTAATATAGTTAAACATAGTCATTATTTAAAAAATTTGTATGAATTTGTGTAAAGTTTTCTTGAACTTAGAAATCTAAATGTATAAATCTACTTATTTGTGATAATTTAAATATTATTTACAAATTTTGAACTAAATATAATTTATCTTTGTAAAGATAAATTTTCTATATCATATTTTGAATAGGAATTATATTTTATAAGTAGAACTACCATGAATAAGAATCAATTCAAGATCTGAAACAAGGCTACCTATTTTTTCCTTAGAATTTCATAGGAAAAAAATAGAAGATAAAGGTAAGCATATATTTTTTAAATCTCAATCTAATTCACTTATTTCTATTTTTGTATTCAATCCTCATCAAGGTATGGCTTGGTTAGCTAGATATTCTATCAATGTGCCTAGTTAGGTACATGACTTATAAATAAATCTAGAGAAATATTTACCTTTATTTAGTCCTATAGGCATTATTACTACTGAAGAACATATCAAGTCTTTTAAAGCTTCCTTAAGATTGTCAAATGTAATTCATAAAGATGTTGCTTGTAGATTATTTCATTTTACCTTTAGAGATGTAACATATTATTGGTTTCTTAATCTTCCTAAAAATTACATCATAAGATGGAATGATTTCAACAATTATTCCATTAATCAGTTTAGAAAGCTCATCAGTCCTTGTGTTTTATATTAACAATTCACTACCATGAAGATAGATTCAAATGAAACCATTAGAGCTTTCACTGCTAGATTTCAAAAGTGTGTATTATAACTATAACTCCCTACAAACCTGATGAAGATTTAGCTTTAGAGATCTATAAGGATGCTTTAGATCTAATGAATTATATATTTATGAAGAGAGTTTTTGGATTCATAGACACATTAGCCTTGGCCTATGCTAAATTCATGAAGATTAATCATCAAATGCAACCTCAAGGTCAATTAGCATATGTTATTTGTAACATCAATCCTAATTTTCCTATATTAAATATCATCCCAAATGATAATCAAACATTCTTGATTTGAATCAACTACCAATTTTAAACCAATTGCCTTTGAGTCATGCTCATCCTAGTCAGAACCTAGGATTGGTAAATAACTCTAAAAATGGATCCCATCCACAAGATTAATGAGTTATAGTGCTAATAAATAGTATTATTACTCAAGTCCACAATTTATATGCACCTAAGAATGAAAATGACTCCATATTTAAAATGGTTCAAAAATTTATTACTAATTTTTGTTAGTTACAAAAACAAGTAGGTAACACTGGGAAGAATTCCAAAAAAAACCATTCTTACCATAAGTTTAATAGACCTATGAATATGTTTCAAAATAGAAATAATTACTCATCTACAACTAAGAACATACCTAAAATAAATATTTGTGATTTAGATCTAACTAATTATTACAAGGTTCATAACACTACAAAGCATGGTGAGTTAGACTATGTAGAATTTTGTAATGCTTTTTAAGTATTTCAAGATGAATTGGATACATTTGAAGTTATGCCTAACAAGTATAATATTTTAGGGACATATGGATATTTAGAGGCATCTAAATCTTCTAAAATAACTCTTATGGTGGAAACCTTTGATTTTCCATTTCAAGATGAGAATGAACCTAAAGATATTTCAAAGGAGATTCATGCTTTTCAATAGAATTTGAATAAGAGTTATCCATTAAGGAACAAAGAACACAAGAAACCAATGACAAGTTCTACTCCACCAAACAACTTTGATACCCCTCCTAATCCCAAAGTAGATAACAATCTAGAACCTCCAAAGGGAAGTAACACTAGAAATAGTGTTGATCTATCTAGTTCTTCTACTAGGAGTAGGTATAGTATAGTAGAAGATATGAAGAAAATTAAAGCTAATATCACATTGCATGAATTGAATTTGATAACTAAGTAAAGATACTTGTTGTTAAAATATTTAACTAAAAACCCTAGTAAATCACAAAAACCTACAAATACCAATGTAGTGATGTATAATAATAAAACAGAGGTTCCACCCTTTTTACTAACAATTAGAGTTTTTGGTAAAAAATTACATAACTATCTATTAGATTCAGGTGCCTGTGTAAATATCAATCCAAAAGGTATTTTTGAAAATATTGGTTTAACTCCTATTAAGTATTATAGAGTAGTGACTCAATTAGGAAAATCTAGAGTTAAAGTGATTGGTGAATTATTAAATGTGCATATGTAGATTGCTTTAGAACCAAGAGTGTAGTAATTTATTGATATTGAAGTTTTGTACATTCCAGATGCTTATTGGATGTTGCTTAGTAGAGATTAGACTAAAACTTTAAATGGATACATGTTAATTGATTGTTCTCATATGTGGTTACCATGGAGGGGAGTTCCTAATCAAATTTGAATTTAAAAAGAAATAAAGATGAAGCATATGATCACTTAATATAACGTAGCTAATGAAATGGTCAATCTAATTAATTATAATTGAAGGGTTTACACCATTGACACTCTTCAGGTATGTAATTCTAAATAATCTCATGTTATCCCTAGAATTTGGAAATTATATTTTGATGGTGCTAGATGCAAATCTAGGTCTCGAGTAGGAATAGTTTTAATCAATCCCATTGGAAAAGAATATAATGCCTCTTACAAACTTAAATTTACTTGAAATAATAATTTTTGAGAATATGAAGCATTAATCTTAGGATTAAAATTTACTATTAAATGTAAGGTTAAGTAAATACTAGTATATGGTGATTCTGAACTAGTAATCAATCAGGTCAGAAGTAAGTATCAATGAAAATAATCTTATCTAAAGAAATATAAGTTTAAAGTATGAAACTTGGTTGATTATTTTGATGCTTTCAATATTGTTTTAATCCCTAGAAAAGGAAACCATTCTACTAATGAACTAGCTTCATCTAAAGTTACCCTAATGCCAAATCAAGATTCCTAAAGGCTTAACATTGAATTGATCCCATGTCTCTCTGTACCTGACAATGTGAATCATCTACAAGTTTTTAGTGATGACCAATAAATCATTGAATTCATGAACAAATCAAGAGTTTTTGAGTCTCATATTATTGATGAGGTCAATGAGAACTTTCTTGATAATGATAGAATTGATGACAAGATAATATAACTAAATGATAACAAGATTCCCAAAGGCATGATTGCCTTTGAAAGACTATTCAACAAAGATTAACTAGCTAAAATTTATAAAATTTCCAAGGTAAATGAGAAGGATTATAATGTAGTTGACATAAGAACTCAAGGTTAACCGCAGCTTTTAAACCTTGGTACAACATACATAAACGTAGAGTCTAGAAATGTGATAGACCTAATGACTAAGTATAAGGATGTTATTGCATGATATTATGAAGACTTGAATATATTTTATCCTTGAGTTATCACTCATACCATTCCATTGAAATAAGCCTATAAACCCTTTAGTTAGAATAAAAACTATTTAATCATGTTTTAGAACCATTGATTTTTAAAGAGGTTAAGAAATGATTAGATGCAAAAATAATTTTTCCAATTAGACATTCTACCTAGGTAGATAATCTAGTGCTAGTTATAAATAAAAATGGAGAGATTATATTATGCATGGATTTTGAAACTTGAAAAAATATTCTAAAAAGGATAATTATCCTTTGTTATCCCTTGACCAAGTGATTAAAATTGTTAGTGGTTATACCATGATGTCTTTCCTATATGGTTTTTGAGGTTACAATTAGGTACTTGTTAACAAGGAATATATAATGAACATTGCATTCATAACACAATGGGGCACTTTTGCCCAAAAAAAGATGCCTTTTAGACTCATCAATGTAGGATCTACCTTCTAAAGAGATATGGACCATTCCTTTTAAGGCATCATATGTAAATGCATCATTACATATATGGATGGTCTGACTATGTTTTCCAAGAACATGGAAGATCACTTAATACATCTACATTAAGTATTTGAATGTTGTTGAAGAGATTATGAAACCACTTAATGACATGTTAAATAAGGATGCAAAGGATAAATGGAATGAATAAATTAAGAAATCCTTCAAGGATATCAAGGAATCAATAAGATAGGCACCTATGCTAATAAGTCATGATTTTACAAAGGATTTTTATCTTTATTCTTTTGCTTCTTAACATACTATAATAGTTCTATTAACTCAAAAAATTGATAAATGTGATCATCCAATTACATTTATGAGTACTAACTTCAAAAATGTTGTGTTAAATTATTCTCTAATTGATAAACAAGCATTTTATTTGGTTAAGGTAGTCAAAAAATTTAGACATTATATTCTTAGGAATAAAGTGAATGCTATATTACTAGACCCTACCACCAACCTCATGCTATGTCAGTGTGAGTTAAGAGAGAGAAAATGTAAGTGGATTTCTATACTCTGGAAACATGATCTTGAAATGAAAACTACTAAATTGGTGAGGTGTCAGGGATTAATTCAATTGATTTCTAACACTAATCCTAAATTGAGCATCAGTTATGTTGACCAACAACATTTTTAACCAAATGATTGGTATGACACAATTATTCATTTCTTGATCAATGGTTTTTATACTACAAGGTTGAGTAGAGAATATAGAAGAGCTTTAAGGTTCAAAGCAACTCAATTCTTGATCAAAGATGGGATACTTTACATGAAGAACTATGAAGGAATATATTTTGAGATGTGTTTTAAAGGAAGAATTAGCTAAAATATTGAGCACCTTTCATGATAAAATTGGGAGTGGACACCCCTCTAGGAAAGCAAAAGCTTAAAAAATCCTAAGAGTAGGATATTATTGGCCAACTATCTTCAGACATGCTCAAAAGCATGTTAGGGAATGTCATCAATGCCAAATCTTATATATAAAGCAACCTAAATCATTTATGCCCTTAAGGCCAGTTTTAATTGACAAATAATTTGCTCAATGAGGTTTGGACCTTGTAATGGTTATCAACTCTAATTTTTTAACTAATCATAAGTATGTTCTAACTACCATAGATTACTTTACAAGATGGATAGAGGTAGTAGCAACAAAACAATATAGGACTGAATATGTTATTAAGTTCTTAGAAGAGAACATTTACACTAGGTTTGGGACACTAGTATCATTGTTTTGTGACAATGGATCAACATTTACATCTATAAAGATGATTTAATGGGCCTATGATAATAAAATAGATCATAATTTTTCATCTAATCATTATCCTCAAGGTAATGGGGTTTTAGAGTCCACAAACAAGAATTTGATGAAAGCTATTAAGAAGTCTATAACTCAAGAACCAAGAACATGGCATAAATTGTTAAAGTATGATTTGTGGGTAGATATAACTAGAGTGAAACAAGCTATAAAAGAATCACCATTTCTACTGGTATATGGACAAGAACCAATCTTTCCAACTATTCTCAAATTCCCAACTTAAAAATTTATACAAGAGTACATGGAAGGAGATCTATAATATGTCAATTCTAAGTTACTTGATATCATTCAAATGGAGGATGAATGAGAAGAAGCATTTGATTACTTTATCAAACATCAAACCAATATCAAAATATGGTTTGATAAACAATCAAATATCAAAGTTTTTAGATAGGGAGACTTAATTCTCCTATGGGACAAAGAATCTAAGCCAAAGGGGAAACATGGGAAATTCACTATTTTGTGGATTAGCCCTTACCAAATTATTGAGGCATTGGGAGAAAAAACCTTTAAGCTCAAAGACTTGCAAGAAGTAGTGTTCACTTTGCCAACCAATGGGTAGTATCTCAAGCATTATTTCTCTATTGTTTGACCTCAAATCTTTATGGAGTCATCTATAAGATTAGTTAGAGTTAGTGTAGATAGGTTTAGATTAGTTTCTTTTTTTCCCTTGTTTGTAAATAGTGTTTATGATTTTTTTTTTTAATTGTGTGTTTGTTTTCTTTATTTTGTTCTCTAGTTTCTAATAAGTCTTTTCCAAGACAAGTATTCAAGATCCAAATCCATTTAAATGATCAAAATAACTTCATTAATCAATAATGTGGATATGAATCTTAAACATTAGAAGATCATGGATTTTGGAAATTATGAGCTTAATGTTATGATACTAAGAAATTGGTGAAGATTAATAAGTATATTAGTTGTTCCTTAAAAATCTTAAACCTTATTTTGATCTAAGTTTGATTTTAATAAAGATTTCATGTATTTGAGTGAAAGTTTGAATTATTAGAAAAAATTCATGTTAGCACTTAAAGAACATTATTACTTGGGATGAAGTTTATAACCAAGGATGATTGTCTAAAAATAAAAAATTTGACAAAAATTCTAAACACACAACTAATTCTAGTTCCCAATCTTTGTCAAAAAGCTAAATGCAATTGAAAAATACAAAAAATAAGAGCCTTATTTACAATCTAAAAGTTTTATGAGCAAAGGTGATTCTAGTAACCTCCACTAAGGCTATAGATGTATAGATAGCAATGGAGCAAGGCCTTGAGTGGAACCAAAGGTATCTCTATCAGGGATATAGATACCTAGCTAGTAGTAGAGAAATTCCCAAGCCTTCCCCTTTCATAAATCATGATTCAAAATTATTTTAGAGAATTTTAGCTTATATTATAAGAGAGGAAGAAGAAAGAAACTCAATATGAGTATGGTTGAAAACCTATTTGGTTTTGCATGTATTGAATCAAATTATTATATAGAGATCCTCTTTATCTTGGGATGAATGATCTATAAATAAGACAAAACACTAAATTTAATGGTTGGTCAAATAGATAGTTAGGTATATTTCCTAGTACTAGCTAGATCCTAGAATAAAGAGCTTCCTCAGAGGCTATCAATCCATGCTTTTTAAATAATCAAGTTCAAAAATTGAAAGATAAAGTACTTGAATAAATCATAGAAGATACTAAAATTAAGTAAAATAAATTCTTGATAAATAAATAGATGAATTTGACTAATTATAGCAATAAGAGGGTCCATACTAATGTTAAACATGTTAGATGTGGTTCAAAAAATAGGTTAAGGCTCTATGAATAGGCAAAAATAAAGAAATTTGGATTTGGTTGAGGGTAAGTGGATGAAAATAGCTTGTTATTATTTTGTGCCATAGTGATTGTCAGTAGTTGAGGTGACTACTAGTGATTAAGGTGACCTTTGGCAATTGGGGTAATTATCAGTGGTTAGGGTAACTATCAATGGTTAGGGTAACCATTGATGGTTGGAATAGACCATTAGTGGTTAGGGTGATAGTTGATGGTTATTATGTATTGGGTCTAGGTAATAAAAGGCTAATTAATAAGGTTTCATAATAAGATTATGAGATATTGGTTTGGGTTGGGTTGATTATGAATTACAAATAAAGTGACTGAATAATTAAAAATAGATACTTAGCTTGTCATTGATTTATCGAATGAATGGTTGAGGTGGTAGATGTGAGGGAAATTTTAGTTGAGTAATGGTACTTGGATATTGGTCAATGGATGTCAACACATTGGTTCTCTATCATGAGGGTGAGTGGTTCAGATGGTAGAACTAACCATCAGTGATCAGGATGATCATTGATGGTTAATGTGATCATTGATAGTCAAGGGTCAAGGTCAAATTGATTTAAAAATGTGGGTTTAACCATTAGGTTAATCTAACTGTAGTTAGGTGGGTTGGGTTTGGTTTATGGTCGAGAGGTCAAGGTTGGGCCTACGGGGTCCTCAGGTGGTCTAAGGGAGTTATGATATTAAAAATAGTCATGTGTGGATTTCCAATGTCTACATTTCAGCCCTTTTTGTTATGTAGTTTGTATTGAAAAAATAAAAAAAATGGATTATGGGTTGAAGGTTTGGTTACCCCAAGCATGGGAGGAGGCATTCCCCCTCAAACTAGAAAGTGATGAGGTAAAACAAAATCAAGTGCATGCATGATGATTTTTAAAAGTGATGAGAAAAGGTGGGTGATAGATAGGGTAATAAGGCATGAACACACACATAAAATGTGATATCCGAGATTGTGTATTGACTAGGTTACCATAGTTGGTAAAAATTAAGGTCAATGATAGAAGGATGAGTGACAAGTGGACCATGTGACTGCATTTAGGCATGGTAGTTGGGAACACTCATAAATGCAAGTATCCTAGGCAAGGGCTATGTTTTTATGGGTATCCAAGGTAGGAATTGCTCTTAGGAAAAACATAAACTGGTTTGGTGAGTACAAGGTAGTGTAAGTGCAAAAAAATGTCAACATGGTAATATTTATTGGTGTAGTCAAAAGAGGACCAAGGCAAGGTTATCAAAAAGAATGTGATAGGTTGGTCCAAAATGGCTAGTGGTGAGGTGACATGGTTTAGTGGTGAAGGTGATAACAAAAGGTAATATTTATGGGTGGGCATTGAGCTTGGGTATGTGCCAAAATTTTGAAAAGTGGGTGGTTTTGGTGAGAAAACCTAACCTACTAACTGTCAATGGTTAAGGGGCTTAGGTTCAACCATCGGTAGTCACCCTGACCACTGATGGTTAGGTTCAAATCCTAAAAGGGGTAGAGACAAAAGTGACTATGCTTGTCATTCTCATTCATTTGAACAAGTTGAGTTGTTGCTTAGAATTTTGTGAGAGAGTGCAAATGATGTTTATTGAGTAGGCTAGTAGTTGAGTTAGAGTGAGTTGATAAAGTTTTGAAAGGTGGACCTAACCAAGATGTAAGGTGTATGAAGACATGACTAGGTAGTGGGTCCCAAGATTCCTCCTCAATGATTGTTGAGGAATGAGGTAGGGGTTATATTCAATTAATAAAGTATATTTGATTTTGTAAATGCATTTGTATGTGAATCTTATTGATATGGTGTGATTGTTTGGTGGGTGGGTTTTGGGGTTTGACCTATTTGATGGTTTGATTGGTTTTTTAGTGAAAGTGGCAAGTGAATTTCAAAATCAGAAGGGTAAGGTGGGATTAGGGTAGGGTAGAATAGGTGTTTAGGTAAATTTGGGGTTGGATTTTGGTGTTTTATTAGATTTTTAGGTGGGTAGGGTTTAGGTAATCCATCGAAAGTCACACATAATGACTCTCAGTGGTCATACCCAACCATCAACAATCAATACCAACTATTGACACTTGATAACTGATGGGAGTAGGCTACCTAATTTTTAGTGGTCGATAGAGGTGGGAAATGTTGTTTAAATGTTGTAAAGCATTTGATAGTTTTGAAATTATTGATTATTTTATTGAGGGTCAAGGTGAATGTTTTAAGGGTAAGTGTTAAGTGTTTTAAGCAAAAGTGTGATTGATTTGGGTAAAAATAAGATTGGTTAAGGGATTGGTTTTGGAGATAAACTATAGGCATAGGCTATAGGAGGGTAAGTTCATAGGATAAAATAGTATATATAATTAGGTTTGTTTGCTATAAAACTTTACAAGCATAGGAGTAGATTTAGATATAATATTAGTTGCCTTGGATCTTTAATGAGATTCATTGAGATATGACTATTGTTTACTGGGAACACATGGAAGAGGTGGGGTTTGGTGATATGTTGCATTACATACACATGTTATGGGATGTGATGATGATAATGACCCTCATTGAGAGATGGGATTTTGTTATTAACACCATTGTACTACCCACTAGTGAGATGATGATCTTACTTGAGGATGTGCAAAGGATTAAATGACTACCCTTTTAGGGTGAGCTAATTTATCACATTGAGGAGGAGAGAAATGTGCTCATGGAGATATTTTATGGATATGACCATGATTTTTCTAAGTGTCATATTAGAGGTTTTAGATACAATTTACTATATTAAAGGGCTAAAGATGATAAGAGATTGATGACCATAATGATGATGTTAGTGTCATGTTTTATCATTTTAGATTGAAGTAATGGGAGGTTCCTATATCTATCACTAGGGGTACTAGTGGAGATGCTACTAGGTCACATAGTGTTCAGTTGGGTGCCTATGCTTGTAGTCTATATATACAGGGAGCTATGGGGATTCAAAGCTCATAAGAGGTACATTATCAACATCAAATTTGATCTACATTATTGGGCTTACAAGCACATCTAAGTGCTGAGGCTGATGGGGATACCATGGGAGGGGTAAGCATAGATGGAGTTTAGATTCAAATTCATGTGGTAGAGAGATGATTGTTCCCTTTCAAGACCATAAGGAGTACAAGACATTGATGGGTTTAGAAGGGCACTATATTCCTTGGTTATTGGTGACATGACTTGGAGACCCTAAATTAGGTTTATAAAGTGGGATGGATACAAGAGACATACACTATCCCTATAGAGTTATAGGTTGATCTTTAGCAAGAGGGATGGTGAGAAATATCTCATCCCATTTGATAGGTTTAAATGATAGTTTAGCCTAGTCTAAGGTATCTTGAGTTTGTTCTTGAGATATATGTGAGAAGATGTAGAGCTTCTACTTCTTGAGCGATATCTTATATAGGTTTTTCTTGATCATGAGGAGTTGTTAGCTAGGGCTGAGATAGACAATGTAGGATTTGTAGATGGGTACCCATCATGGTACCAAACACTTTATGATGTAGCTAATTTTGGGGGTGATGATGGTGGTAGGAAGTTGATGGATGTTGATCAAACTAGTAAAGGTCATTGGGAATAGGTACAGGGGGCTACCCTAGATGTATAGGTAGTCAAACTTGAGTGGAACTAGCCATGGCAACACTAAAAGGTCAATTGGTAGTGGCATAGGGTCAGGTGGTTGAAATAATAGGTTAGACGGACCAGGATAGAGCTACACTATCCTTAGTTACCTAGGAGAGAGACTCTTTGAAATAAGCCAAAGGGGGAGTCATAGTACCTATAGGACCACTAGGCACCATCTACATGGCATGATATATAGCCATAATAGAGGAGCTTCATCATTACAAGGCCTTAGTTTTGAGATGTTATCCTAATGAGCCTCGATGGGCTGTGTACAAAGCTAGCTTGGTAAGTGGTGCTAAAATGGTGACACCAAGTTAGTGGGCTATTTTTGTGGGAGGACAAGTAGGTTCTTTAGGAGGATAAGCAATAGGAGGTAGTGGTGCTCTTAGAGATAATGGTGTCCCAAGGGCATAAGTATGAGATATTATATTTTGTTATATATCATTTTGATACTGGTTTATGAGTCAATGTGGTGAGATGTAAATTTTGAGAGAGATACATGTATATTTATTGTATACATGAGATTATGTGGTTATTTATAATATAGACTTATTATTTATAGATATTCACTTCACTTATTGCTTATGATTCATGGTTATCATGTTCATTTTGATCATTGATGATGTTACATTGATTATGGTTGTGATATGGATATAGATGTTGATATGGATGCACCTAGCTAGGCATGTGATGTCTTTTTATTTATGTTGATGATGATGTTTATGACATTTATGTTCATGATGATGTTTGTTCATGTTAAAATTTAATGAGTATATGCTTCCTTATTTATATTTATACATGTGGTGAAAATGGTTTTTTTTTCTATTATTCATGGATAGTATGATGTTAATATTGTGTTGATGGTTATGATTATGTTCATGGACATGGTTTATTGTAATGATGTCTATTTTTGGTTCATGATATGATGTGATGTGGTCATGATTATGGTGATTTTTCTTAGGGTATAACACATAAAGTAAGTTGAATAATAATATTATGTGTACTAAATGGAAAATTATCAAAAGATGAAACATCTGAGTGAATAAATCAACTAGTTATGAGAGGATAAGAAGAGGGCAACATGTTTCTTCTTTGGAAAGGACTAAAACAAAACCAAAGTTGGATTGGATTAAGGAATATAAGCCCATCAAATGCTTTTTATTAACATTCATTAGTTGGTTAGAAAGGTGTCATGTTCACATGATGTCAAGTGAGCTAAAAAATCTCTTACTTATATTGTAAAAAAGGGGAGATGGATGAAAATGGAACCTTCTTGTACAACTAGCATACTTATTCTAGAGGTTACCAAAGAATTCATATAAATTTTTTTATGTCATGTAAGGCATATATTGATCAATGCAAGAAGACTACTCATGAGAACCAATTATGGATTTCAAAATTATTGTGTATGAGAGCTGATTGTGGATTTAAAAATTCTATTACTATTGTTGATGCTTGATAATGGGTCTTTTTCTTATTATGTTGTTGCTTGGGTGGGTTGGGGAAGTTGATTAATAAAAGAAGCTTCCAATGAATTACTTATGCTTTGACAAATGCTTTACTCAGCCATCCTTCAAGTGAGTGGTCTAAGTTTGTGTGATTTATTTAATGCCTTTGATAGCTATCCTTCAAGGGAGTGGTCTACCTTATTTTGAGAAATTTTGATATATTTCTAGTAGTTGTCCTTTGAAGTAGTAGTATATGAATTCTAGGAATGCTCCCTGATTATTTTTGGTTATGGCATTGTTTTTTGGTTTTATTTTACTTGACATAAACTTGATTATATAAGATTAAAGGTTGACCTTTATGAAGGCAAAAATTAAAAGAACAATAAGGTTGATTAGGTGTAAAGAGGTTTAGGTGACAATGATCATGGGAATATATCTTATAAAAAGGGAAAAAATTACCATGAGAATCATGCCATGGATAGAGACATGGTAACCATTTTTCAATATTGAGCCATGATTGTGATGGATAATCACATGTTTTTTTTTAAATAAGTTACCCCAAAAATAGGGAGATGAATGTGGTTTAAAATCAAGGGATGAGCTTAAGTTATACAAAAGGTGAGTTTGATTTTATTTAAAAAAATAAAGGATGCATATTTGAAGCATTGAGGGGCTAAAATTTTAGGTTGCCTTTGAGAGAAAATAACTGATAATATCATGATCTATACTTATGCATTATTATATAAGGTCTAATCTAATTGAAAGCAAATTTTCCCTACTTACTTTTATCCATATTGGTGATATGTTGATTTTCTTTTAGGATAATGTCTCTGATATTAAATTCTCATGCTTTAAGGTGTTTTTTATAAGCACATTTGACTCCTTCTTGGTAGACATGAATATAGGTAAGAGTAGCTAAGTGATGCTCAAACAACATTATCAATAATTGTATTAAAAAATGAGATTCTACAAAGATATACGAAGAGATGGGATTTGGACTTTGAGAGGAAAGATAACTTCTACTTCAAAAATGAGAGAGAAAGGGGTAGCACCTATAAGGGTTTAAATGCTAGTGAAATATGCCCATAAGGTAAAAGGGATGTGCAAATGCCAATCTCAACCAAATGTATTAGCCATTTTAGTTAGCATATTGTTAATATTTTTGTTAGAGGCTTCTATTTATCCATTCGATTGAGGGTGATAAGGTGATGAGAAACTTAATTTGATGTCAAATGCATCACAAAGACCTTGGATTTGTTTATTTTTTAAAGATTTACCATTATCAGTGATAATTTGGTGAGGAACACAGAAATGGAAGATGATGTGATGATTGATGAAGTCAATAATATTTTCAACTTTGGTTAAGACAAGAGGAATAACCTCTACCCATTTTGTAAAATACGCAGTTGTAGTGATGATAGAATGGTGTTGTTATGAAGAATGGGGGTTAATTTCACCAATGAGGTCTAAACCCCATTGTGAAAAGGCCAAAAAACTATGGAGACACAAAGACTATGGCTAGGTACATGATGTAAATTAACATGTTTTTAACACTTTTTCACATAATTATATTAGTATTGATTAAGGTTAGGCTAGTAATAGCCAAGTCAAAGGATGTGTTTAGCCATGGCAAGGCCACTAAAGTGTCTCCCACATATCCCATCTTGTATTTCCTTGATGATATGAGAGGCTTCGTGACTGTTTAGTCAATGGAAAAGGAGACCATCAAAGCTACATTTATAAAAAAAATACCCACAAAAATGGTGTAACATGAGGTACTCTAGATAAATGCTCATTGAGAATTTCTAGAAAGACCTAAAGGAATGATGGCAAGGTTAAGATAGCAAAATGTCTATCGATACCAATGATCCAATTGGGCCTCTTCCACATTAAATATGGTGGGAGAATCTAGTTTGACATAAGAAGGCTAGGTAAGTCTATGGATAATGATAAATATATTAGATTTAGAGGGTGAAAATGGGATCTAAGAGGCAAGGGAAGCCATGGTGTCGAAAAACTTGTTCATAGATTGTGGGGTGGTTTGGATATGGTAATGTTTAAATGATGTTAAGATTTCATCAAATAGTTGTTTGTACTATTGAAAAACATCATTCTTACACTGGTAAGAGCCATTGATTTGATTGACCACTAGTTGAGAGTGACCAAAAATGTTGATCATTTTGACTCCCAAGGCTAACATTATTTGAAGGCCTATGACTAGGGCTTCATATTCAACCATATTATTGGTACATTTGAAATCTAGATTGAAGGATAAGGGAAAAGGCTCACCATAAAGAGGAATAAGGATAATGTCAGCTCCCCCACCATTTTGACACTTTGATCCATCAAGGAACATGGTTATTTGATAGGTGAAATCTCCCTGAGAAAGGGTCATGATGGACTCATCAGGGAACTCTAGAGGAGGAGGTTGATTGTTTGTTAATGGTGCATCAACCAATTAGTTGGTAATAACTTTCCCTCTATGTTGAAGGAACTCAAGGTCAAACTAAACTAAGAGCATGAGCCACTTGGCCATATGTTAGTTTTAGTATGGTTTGGAGTGCATATACTTGAGTGGATCAATATTGGTTATGACATAGGTCTTGTGGTTGAGGAGGTAATGGTAAAGTTTGGTGTCCATAAAGACAAATGCTAGGCAAAGTTTCTCAGTATGGGTGTATTGAGTCTCATATTCTACAAGTGTTTAGATGATGTAGTAGACAACTTGCTCTTTGTATTGTTCATCCCAATGAGCAAACATTCCCCTAAGGAGTGGTTGGTGGTGGAGATATAAAGGTAGAAAGGTTGATCATCCTTGGGAGGGGTGAGGATCGGTGGAGACAAAAGGTACTTTTTGAGTGAATCAAAGACCTTTTGACATTCATCATTCCATTTAAAATATATGTCCTTCCTTAGGAGGTGATGGAAGGGTTGGCATTAGTCTAAGAGCTAGGAGGAAAAGTGATGATTGGATTGGAGCTTCCCTTATAGGCTATGGAGTTGTTTAAAGTGGGTGGGGGGAGGCATGTTAAGTATTGCTTTGATTTTTGTTAGATCAAATTCAATTCCATAAATATATATGATAAAGCTAAGGAGTTTACCTGATAGGACCCTAAAAATACACTATTTAGGGTTAAAGTAGATATGGTAATGGATGAGGTGCTCAAAGATTATATTTAGAATGACCAAATGATATTTACAATATTTGGACTTCTTGAAGAGGTCATTGACATATTCTTTACAAATTTTTTAGATGAGGTTGTGGAAGATATAGGTCATAGCACATTGGTAGGCTACACTAGTGTTCTTTAGTCCAAAAGGCATGACCCTATGATATAAGGTTCCTCATGGGGTTATGAAGGTATTTTTGTGTTGATATTCAAGGGTGATTTGGTTCTTATTATAACTAGAGAATCCATCCATAAGAGATAACATCTCATGATCGGTGGTAAGATTAACAAGCTAGTCAATGCTTGGTAAATAAAATTCATCTTTTGTGAAAGCAAGATTGAGGTCATGAAAGTCCACACAAATGTGTAGTCCCATTATGGATTTGGTAATAGGTATAAAATTAGAGACCCATTAGGGATAGTCAATGGGTTGAATGAAATTAATAGAGAGGAGACATTAAAGCTCTTATTTGAGAGAAGGGATATGCAAGGGTGCATTCATCAAAGTTTTTGCCTATAAGGTTTAGACTCATAGTTTGTGACTATTTTGTGGGTAGAGATGGAGGGGTTGATGCTAGGCATGTCACTATATAACCAAGCAAATGTTATGCTATGATCTTGAAAGGAGGCGAAATCCTAAAGTTCTTTAAACTTTAGAAGTTGTCTGATTTTGACGTTGTGTGGGTCATCCAAGGAACCCAAGTTGATATCCATGGTGGATTAATTCAACATGGTTGAAGTCTCAAGAGGTAAATATTTTTAGATGGAAGAATCTGGTGCACCAAGATAGGTGAGAATAGAATCATCATCCTGACACTAAACAATATTAATGGTAGGAGATTCATCACCTATCATCTTAGGATGGGTCAAAGGGATGGTTACTATTACCCCATACTTTTGATATGTTAGGGGTATAAAGCTGATCATGTAGATGAAAAAAAAATAGGTGGGATTATGTCATCATCCTCACACTCAGGTAGAGATGAGGTTAGTGAGGAAGGGATTTTTTCCTCAACAATGGTGATGGTAGGTGGTTTGGTTTTATTCATGGGTAGGTTGAAGTCAATGCCATGTTTCTCATGAGGATTTATGGTCTCAATTAAAATAAACTCATGCATCTTGTGCTCATATTATCCAAGACTAAATCCCCTCCAAGCACACATATGGAGGTATGTTTTGGCAAATTCTAGTTTGTTTAGATAGGATAAGGTGGAGGTGAATGGTCAAGGTAAAAAAGATGTGATGAAAGTGCCAAGGGGTTTATCAAGGCCCCCATAAATGAAATGGGTTTGATAGTTTAAAATTACAAAAGGTATAATGGTTCTAATATTTGGGTCATAACTAGGTTGGTGGTCAAGTTTCCCATACTCTTGGGGAGTAAGGAAAGAGTCAAGGGTCAAAAAATAATATTCCCCAAGTGAAAGATGTTGGAATGTTGATTTTAAGTGGTTTGTGGTGGGGATTTGATCTAATCGGATTGATGAGCTAGTAGATACCTCATTGGTTGAAAGAGATATGGCTTTATATTTTTTGGTTGAGGGCTTATCTTTAGTTGATGAGGTTGTACTACATGGAGGTAAGAGGATGTAATTGAGTCGATAAGTCATGTTGCATGATGAAAAAGGACTTGGGTTAAATTATATAGTGATAACTTGACCTTCATGCTCAAATTTGATGCAATTATGAAGGGTAGAGGGTACATAACCCATGCAGTGGATCTAGGGTCATCCAGGAAAAACATTATAATGTAATTCACCTTCCACTACATATAAGAGTTTTGGGACTGTGTGAGGTCCTAAATGGATGTGAAGGATAATATTTCCTAAAGTAGTGGTCATGGTGTCATTTAAGGGTTAGAAGATGGCCAAGGTTTTGGACATTACATTATTTGGTAATTCAAAATGATCATAGGTGTGGTAGGATATGATGATAATAGTAGCTCTTCCATTAATCATAAATTATTTGATGTGGGTTTGGTTGATGTAGGTATTGATGAAAAGATGGGGATCTAGGTCATCAGGGTGGATAAAAGGTATTTCCAAATCTTTGAAGGTGACAAGGTTTGAAATTTGGAGAGAGCCAACAAAGGCCACTAGAGGTTGAGGATCTTTAGGTTGGACCTATAATGATTCAAATGCCTCTATCATTACTTGGTGATGATGAGGTAAGGTATAAATTAATTCATATAGGCTTATCTTTTCCAAGGTTTGGTGAATTTGTTTGAGAACCACTCTTCTAATTGATTCCAAGGGGTTGGATTGAGAGGTACTTAATATAGATACCTTGGGTTTGGATAAAGGTGAATTGTTTGGATTTGACTTGGTTAAGAGGTGGATGATGGGTATGTCCATGCAATAGACACTTTTACCTTCCCCTTATCCTTTTATTGAGTGTGTAATCATGTGACCACATGGATAGTATGGATGGAGGGAAGAGTGGGGTGCGAGAGTGGTTTGGTTCCCCCCCACTCTGAGGTGAGAGTGGAAGAGTAGGTAGGTGATGTGTATTGGTTGTTTTTAGTTGGTTTGGTAGTGGGATCATGGGAGTTTCATTTGAAAATAGATCATCCTCATCATAAAGATGATGGATTATGGTTTGGAGAGATTTGCAATTCTTTGTGTCATGCTCAAGTGTCATATAATAAGATAAAACTTGGCAATCATTATACTATATTAGTTTTGGACCTAGAGGGTCAAATGGTCTAATAGGAGGTAAGGTCAACCAAGAAGCTTGAAATAACCTTTGGAAAATATTTGAGTAAGATTCATCTAAAGGTGGCAAGGGTCTAGAGGCTTTAGCTTTGGTGGTTGTTGAGATGGAAGTCCTTTTAGGAACAAGCTTGGTGGTAGAGGTCTTAGGTAATGTGGTGTTCTTAATTAATGATTTTGGGTTAGGTAAGGAATTTGATAAGTTAGAGGTAGAATATTTCAAGGTATCTAATTTAGTTATTGATGGCTCGATGAAGATGGGTGTGTCAAAAAGTAAGTGTGATGGCATAACCAAAAGTGATGGTTGGGTTTTGGTTGAAATAATTAGCTTCCTAATCAAATTAAAGGGATGAGGCCAAAAAATAGAGGTCGTAAGGTTGAGGGAGGTAGAAGTATACCCTTATAGTCTTTTGGTGTTTTTTCCTCCTTGGTTGATTTGGTTTGGTGCTTGGTTGGTGGGTCTGGTGAGTTTAGCTCCAGTTTCAAATATGGATTATTAAGGATATACATAGGGAAGATGCCAAGGTTTTTGGTTGGTTTGATTGAAGTGATAAAAGATTATTTGGTTATTTATGGCTTGGTTTTTTTAGTTGGTTGAGGGATGGTTGGGTTGGTAGAGGTTTTAATTGACTGGGTTGATATGATAGTAGGTTGGATAATAGAAGTGGTGGGTTGGTCCATCAAAGATGTGGTTGGAAGTTCTTATTTGGTGATATAAGGGAGCCCTAATTTTTTCCAAAAGGTGGTTTGATCCATGTTAGGTTTGGAGACAAATTATAACCTTTAAACTAATCTAGAGAAAGGTTTATAGACTGCTCTTGTTCACTAGGTAGTGGGTTGAAAAGATAGACCCATAGGTTGAAGAAGGGGAATTGTAACCTCATCCTTTTCATCAATCAAAGGATGTAAGGTTTGTATGGGTGGTTCCTTGGTGGGAGGTGAAGATATGGTGATCTCTTCCTTAGTAATGATCTTCAAAAGAGGGGTGAATTATTTGATAATTGAGGGAGAAGGTAAAGTGGTGATGGTTACTTACTCTAGTATGTCAATTAAAGGAGGGATTGATGACTCCACTACCTCAATAAATGTAGGAGGTGAAAAATTTAATTCCATGGTTTAGGTCCCTAAAGGAAGAGAAAGTAGTTCCTCTATCTCAATAAGTGTAGAGGGTGAAGAACAAGTAGATTGGGTGGTATGTCCTTCAATAATAAGCATGTCAAGAACCATATTGATAGTATGGGCATCATGAGAAGACTTAGCTTTGTTTTTCTCATTTTTGGTAGGTGCATGATTGGGAAAAGGTTATCTAAAAATGTCAAGGGCTTGGTTTATAGGTGTATTGGGGTTATCCAACACAAGATCCCACTTTTTAATGATGGTTTGGACAATGTTTTTAAAGGTATTAAACCTACTAATGTCATGCCCAACTACTCAATGGAAGCACATATGTCATTCTCATTATACTAGCTAGGTAGAGGATGAGAATAATGAAATTATTGAGAGGTTTTTATGGGAAGAAGCTACATGATATTAGCTTTTAGTAAATTTTCCAAGACTAAAGCATGAGACTCCCCAAGTGGAGTAAATTACTTCTAATTATTTCAGTTTTGGTTCATTGTGTTTTGATTTGAGGAGTTAGAGGAGTTTGGTTGATTGAAAGATAGTGGAGGAGAAATCTTAAGGATAATCATAGTTTTATTTCCCTTACTCTTGGGATCGGTGTTGGTTTGGTTTCTTGGTTTAGAGGAAGAGGCCTCATTGGATTTGAAGGTAGAGTTTTTGTTTTTTAACTTTAACTTTTCTTCATTGATGGTTCTATTTTCTAGTTTACATTCCATGGTAAAATCATTGTCAAAGGTTTTGAAGATATAAACATGCAATTTAGAAGAGATGTTTTTGGCACATGCTTGAGAAAAAAGTTCTATTAGTTAGGGTTGGGGTAAAGAGAAGGAGAGTTGATTGATTAGGCTCTTCTAATGAGCTACAAAATTAGCAATAGATTCTTCATCATATTTCTAGATAGAGTAAAGCTCAATGATGGAAGCATTATTGGAGATGTTTATTGAAAATTTATCCAAGAAATCTTGGGCTAGATGGGTGAAGGAAAAGAGAGAATGTTTGGTTATGACACTATACCAATCAAATGCTAGATTAGATAGGGATATGTGGAAGGTATGAAGAAAGAGATCATCATCATAGGAAATCAAATAACATGAATGAATAAATGTCTTGAGGTGTTTTTGGGGTTCCTCCTTAATTTTAAATTTATAAAACTTTGGAAATTCCCATTCAGGAGGATATGGTCTAATAGGGATAGATGGGTGAATGTGCTCATTGCAGATCTAGTCATATGATAAGATATTGTGAGCACCATAGATGGATGACTCTAGAGTTGTCATTTTATCCATTAGCATTTTCATTAGATATGTTTAGGTTTGTACACTTGAAAGGTTATAAGGTGTATATTATTGTTGTGGTTAGGTGACATATTGATAATTAGTAGGAGGTTGAGGAGCTACCATGTATTAATATGTGGACACAGGTGGTTAGGTGGATGCCATGTAAGGGTTAGTGGATGTAGGTGGTTAGGTAGTGGGTAGAGGTACATGCCCTTATGTGTTAGATATGTAACCCTAGTTGGGTGTAATGGGCACTTATTGAGAGGTTAATATGGGTTGGGTAGGAGCTATGGTTGGGTTTTTAACCAAATGAAATGTGGTGAACTTTGTACTAATTGGTGGTAAGGTAGAGGGTATAAAAACCACAAGATATTTAAGTGGGGTAGTGACTAATAGATTGGGGGTAGTCAAAGGAAGGTTGGTAATGATAGTAGTAGGAAATATCATGGTGAATGGAGCATAGGTTGTTAATGGCTAGGTTGTTCCTAGGGTAGAGGAGTTGTTGGTGGGGGTGAAAGGTGTAAGGGTGTTGGTAGATTAGGTAGGTTGGTTTTCCATAGTAGTATCAAAGGGATTATTGGTATATGAATATGCTTGGGTATTCAATGGTTTGGTGGTGACTATGGAAATAAAAGTGTTCCCCATAAGGTTAGAAGGCATGCCATAACGTGGGTCCACAGGTGGAACTAAAGTAGGGGTATGGTGGGCTATGGTGTTGAGATAACGTTGAAGGGCTACATGATTGTTTTCTAAGAAGGTGGAAAATTTTGTATCTCCCTGAGGAACTATGTGAGGAAAAGGACTTCCCAAAGGATTAGGATATTATTTTGGTTTACAGATATACTCCATGAATTAGGAGGTAAAAAAGGTTGATTGGTTTAGTTATGGGTTATGTTCTATCAGGTTCTTTCACTGCTAACAAGTTAGAATCATGCAAGATAAGGGAGAGAGAATACAAAAAAAATCTCACCACTTGAATAGAGAAAAGATAATAAATAATCAATGAAATCAAACACACACTAAAAAGTATGTTAAGTCCTAAAATTCCTTTGTCTTTTTTTGGGCTTATGTCCCAAGCCTTAAGAAATGTGTGACTGAAATTAGCTTATAAAGTGGGTACTAGAAAAGAAATCTATGGTGGGTTTTAGGTGTGTAAGGCTATCAAAAGGATATATATTAGAAATCAATACATGGCTTGGTATTGGGGCCTACCCCCTCATTTCACACATTGCAGTGCTAAGGGTGTCAGGTGCTTAGCTAATATATACTAATTTTTAGAGTTTATACTTAACCAAAGAGTTGATTTGGCTCTCCCTTTGGTAATGACCTCCAAATAGGATTGTTAGGAAAGGGTAACGTGACTACTAGGTGATGAAATATCAATTGGGACTTATGTCAATTTATTTTGATGTTTGATTGATGTAGGTGGTTTGGTTTATGTGTGTGATACAAGTGATGATATGATATAATTACTTTGCTTTAATATAACTAAGTGAGCTAAACTTGCAAGCAACCAATGTATATAGTTGATTTTAAACCCAATAGAAATTTTAATTTTGTTTATGAGCATAAAATAGGGAGAAAAGCATGTAGATACAAACAAGATAAACTCAAGTAGAGACTTAAGGGTCCCATTAGGTGTGCTAGAATGTTTTAGAGAATTCAAGATTATATTTCAAGAAAGGAATAAGAAAGAAACTATATATGGGTATGGTTGAAAAAACTATTTAGTTGTGCATGCATTGAATCAAATAATTGTAGAGAGATCTTCTTTGGCTTGGGAGGAATGACATATAAATAAGGAAACACTAAACCAAATGTTTGGTTAAATAGATAGATGGGTGGATTGCTTAGAACTAGCTAGATATCAAAAGCAAGAGCTTCCTCAGGGGCTATCAATCCATGATTTTAAAAAAAAATAAGTTAAAAAATTGAAAGATAAAGTACACGCATAAATCATAGAATATACTAAAATTAAGTACAATAAATTCTTGATAAAAAAATAGATGAATTTGACTAATTATAGTAATAAAAAGGTCAATACTAATGCTAAATAGGCTGGATATGGTTCAAAAAATAGGATAGGGATATGTGAATAGGTAGAGACAAAGAAAGATAGATATAGTTGAGGGTAAGTGGATGAAAATAATTTGTTGTTATTTTATGCCATAGTGATCATCGATAGTTGAGGTGAGCTTTGGTGGTTGAGGTGATCATTAATGATTAAGGTAACCATCGATGGTTGAGACATACCATCGGTAGTTAGGGTGACCATTGGTGGCTATTGTGGGTTGGGTCTAGGTAATAAAATGCTAATTAATGAGGTTCTAGAATAAGATTTTGAGACATTAGTTTGGGCTAGGTTTTTTGAAAAGTATAAACAAAGTTACTGAATAATTAAAAATAGATACTTATCTTGTTGTTAGTTAATTAGATGAATGGTTGAAGTGGTGGAGCCTGGAGTAATTATAATAGAGTAATGGTACTTATCTATTGGTTGAAAGATGGCAACACTTCATCTCTTTGTCATGATGGCTGGATCATTGGATTCCTAGAAGAATACATACAAAATAAACTTTGATACAAAATCTCTTAATAGTTGTAGATGATTGATTGATTCCTCTCTACTCCTCTCTTCTTATAGGAAATAAGGAGAGGTGCAACAAGATGTTAAAAAGAGGTCTAAAATGATATCTAATTTTAAATTTGACATGTATGGGGTTTTATACAAATTAGATAATCTAATTATAGAAAATTAAGTCAAAGTTATGTTGGTGTTTAGTAGTTCAAAAGGTGGAACCTAACCGTCAGTGGTCAAGGTGATCATTAATGGTTAAGGTGACTATCATTGGTCAAGGGTCAAGGTCAAGTTGAGTTAAAAAGGTGGGTTTAGCCAATAGGTCAATCTAAATAGAGTTAGGTGGGTTGGGTTTGGTTTACATTTGAGAGGTCAAGGTTGGGCCCAAGGGTTTCCTAAGGTGATCTAGGGGAGTTACAACATTCATAACCATCATGTGCAATTTTTTGATGTCTACAATAATGAATATCTAAATATGCTACAAGTTTATGTTAATGATTAAGGTCATGAAATCTAGAAGTTATTCTCTGAATCCCAATGGCAATCAGTAAATGAATCAAAGCACACACATAACATGATTATGTTTTGATTTTTGAACTTAATTATACATTATTAAGACTTGTTCCAATTATTAATTGATCCTAATAATAGTAATTGATCATGTGGAATGATTAGATTGTTTATTTTTTTGAACCCAAACTATTTTAATTCTAAAATTTTGTAATGTTCCCCCTAGAAGTCACCATTTGTTGAGGTCAACATACCCCCATTTTTGAAAAAAGAGGACCTTTATTCAATTTTAAAAATTATGCTATAATTTATATATTTAACTTGATTAAAATGCATTATTAAATATCATTTTTTTTCTAGATTACATTGATAATTAGTACATAATAATTATTTGATTTTATCTAATGTTTATAAAATTTGTCTCATATGTTTCTATCTTGAAGGATCAATGGATCTTCATTAATTTTGATAAATATTCATGGATTTACACTTCAATGAGTAATTTGACCCTTAATTGGTTAAATAACTTTGTCTCATTTGAATCCAAGTTTAACTAACGTTTAAAACCTTAGTCTAAATTAATTTAGCCTAAGTTCATATTAAAATGGGTTCATATTTTTGAAAGGTCATTTTATTAAATTTTAATCTTAGTTTAACCTTAGCCTAAGTTTTGATCTATTTTATTAATTCATTAAAACTTTAATATAGGTTTTTTGCTAAGTCTTTATGTATCCTGAACCCTTACCCTCTAATTTTAATATTCATAGGTAAGAATTAAATGCTAAGATGCTAAGTGTCAAAACCTCACTTGATTAGATCAAAGATCAATGACATGCAGTTGATCGCTTGAGTTAATAGGTTAAATTTACCTAGATCAAATATTGATGGTGTGTATTCAAACATACAAATCCTGATCAATGATCTAAGTTAAAGGCTGGGGTCAAAAAATTCAAGATTAAAGTTCAATGGTGCACATTCAGTCATGAAAATAAAGATAATGATGAGCATGAATTCAATATGTCAAAGGATCCTCATATTGAATGCAATGGTGAAAAGTGTCACACTCATAGTGAATTAGATGTATATAAATGGTACACATTTAATCAAATGCATAAATAAAATATTAGGATCTTGTGTTTGATCATTTGCTTAATAGATTGACAATTCACATTCAATCATATAAATCAAAAAGCAATAGCTCATATTTAATACTATAGATAAGGATTGATAGCGCAAATTGAGTGAAGGATTCAAAGAGCATAGATTACATGAAATGCCACCATGTGGCATCAAAGCATTAACTAGATGAAGACTAATAGTAGGGTACACAAAAAGCATGTTGGGCTACCAAGTGTCACAATCTTGGAGCCAACTCAAAAATTAATGGACGCATCAAAATTCAAGGCGGGACTCCCAAAGAGATTGATGTAGAGAATTTAATCAAATTATAAGGGTCATGAGACGATGACACATGTTTAAGATGAAAATAGTCATGTTTTGAAATTAAATAAGTAGTATGGTGAGAGGATGTCACATAGGTAGACATATCAGATCAAATTATTATGTGAACTCAAGCATGTGAAGGTATAAATGCAAGATCTAAATATGATTTAAGTCACCAAAGCACATTTATAAAACTTGATTTCCACCTATAAATATTAGTTAAACCTTCAAAAATACCTAAGATGTATAGAAATCCCTAAATTATTCTTGGATTCATTGTTCTGAGTTGAGAGAGTTGAATTATCATTTGTAAAAGGATAATTTAATCAAGATTATAGTAATAGAAACATATGAATCTAATTCAAATAAAGTGGTTTAATTATACCTATCATCAAATGTAGAGGGGCAAGTATTTAAAGATAGAATTCATGGCTTCTTCATTAAATACTAGATATAATAATTGCTCAAACTTGTTCTGGACTATTGAGAACTAGGGAATTTTGACCAAGGAAGAGGAGAATCTACTCCCAATCAAGAGACTCTATGATGACATCATGTAAATTAAGATGACATGAATCCATTATGCTACTAATAAATTATAGGTATTTTACTGTATTGATATCTTGAGTCCTATTTTCAAAGATGTTAAAATTGACAAGGGTATGTTCATTCATGAACCTAGTCTGAGGAAAATTGCATACATCTCCCATGTTGCTTTTAAGTCTTATTATAAATTACCTAGGCCATAAATAGACCTATCTCCCATAAATATATGGTACTATAAGCATACCATGATGGATATCCCATAAAAATGGTTAGAATTTGGTGATAAGGTCATTGTGGATCCCAACAAGAAAATCCCTGTGAGCAAATTTAGGCTAGGATTCTGAATAGTCATGACTATGTTGAACAAGTTATAAGGATTTGCACATACAACACATATATAACCTATATGGGTGCCTATGGTATATTTAATTATTGAATAAGTGGTGGTTCTTCCTCAAGGTGAAATTATTATCATTTACTTAAGTAAATAGATCTATAATATTAAAATAAAGAAGAGGACTGAATTTTACATGATGTCCTATATGCTAGATGCCTTATGTGCCACAACCAAAATATCTAACCAAAGAGAGTGGCCTCCCAATGGTACCTATAATGTGTTACAATATTTTTCTAAATTTCATATTTGTAAATATAAGGACCATATACAATTCATATGTGACCATATTTACCCTTCTTTGATCCAAGCCATTGATGGTCCCCATGATGAGAGTAAGTCCTTTAATCAAGAAATCCATTGAGACAATGGGAGACATAAGGATATATCATTATTGCACTATTATTATAATAGAGGGAACCCAAATTTCCCTCTAAAACTACCTATACATGTGCCATATAATCTTTCATAACAAGAAGTTGGATATCAATTGTTTAATGGAATAGATAAGATTTGTAAGACAAAGAGGAAGGGAGTTTTACATAGTTTTCACATGATAATTGGCAAGAATATTTTTAAGTAATGGGACCACATTGAATCTAATTAAAAACATAGAATTTCCTTTAATTTGAAAATAAATGACCATAAATAGTGGTATCCCTATGGAAGAGTAAAGTAACACTTGAAAAATAAAGGTATTCTGGTTGTGTCTTATGAGAATGAACCTAGTGCATTTGAGTTTGTATACACTGAGGCAACCACTTACTATTAAGTTGATAGAATATTGAAAGAGCATAATATAAAACCTAAATCTATACTATAAAGAGATAAAAATATGGAAGATATATGGAAACTTGGTCCAAGGCAATATCATTTGGTAGATGTTGGTTCTTCTAGGCTTTCACTAGCAAATACATAAATAACACATAGACTTGAAGAAAAGAGACCAAGTGAATTTGCTTCAATATCCTCAATCCATGAATCTTTTAGAATAGTAGGGAAATATTTTCCTCAAAAAGAGGATCAAATTATAGATTTGGATCCAAAATAATCTATTAAATATGCATTGAGAATACTCTCCCTAACATATTAATCAGGCATTGATGAAGAGGAAGAAAAGGTTAAGTAATCTTATTAGGAAAAGGCAAAAGAAAAGTTAGTAGACTTAATGGTCATTGATCCTCTAAAGAGGAAAGATGATATTGTAATTGTCTCAAAAGCAAAGAAAGTTAAAGTGGCCATCATACCACCTCTAAAGGATATCAACTTGTTTAGTGAAGAAAGCCCTATATATAGACTAGCTATACCTAAATGGTTCATATGTGAACCAATAATGGAGAAGATACCTACTTATTATCATCCATGGGCTCTATTAAAGACTACATACATCCCTATGTAATATAAATTGAATCCTTGGATCTTAGAATTAAAAGATGAATAAGAAAAGAGACGTACTACTTCAACTCAATTAGTTGAAATACAAACAAAAATGCTAAATCAATCTTTAGTTGGAGTTGATATGATCCAATTACTACAAGCCTATAAAGGGTCATTGATATAATTTTCATGGAAGGAGGCTAGGAAATTTTACATCAAAGGGTCGAATCCTTAGTTCACCTAACATAAAAGAGAGAACAAAGACCAGGGGGAGATCCCATATTTGAAGAGCTTGTTCTTGAGATAACACAATCCCAAGAAGTAATAGTACAAACTACAATTAAAGGGTTAATATAAGAGAAGAAGAATATGGAAGAGCAATCTATTTTATCAATCCTAGAAGATATTGTCAATAATTTTGAATCAAATATCTATGATACATTCAATTTTTTGAAATTAATAAGGTCCAAATTAGACATAGTGAGTAAAGAACATACCCTAATTATGAACCAATTTAATCAATGGAAAACCTTAGATAAGAAAATAAAAGCATTGATCAAGATATTAATAAAGAATTATATTCTTGAGCTCAAAATAGTCAGCCTATCACACTTGAATATGGCTATGATAATTTTAATGGAAAAAGTTAGGGACATAAATAAGTGGTTTAAAAGAATAGAAGGTCTCTCAAGAGTTTTCAAATAATTAGAGGACTAAATGATGTAGATACTAAGAAGTTTGATTAAGGATCCAACCATTCTTAGTCTTAAAGGCTTTATAATTGATGAAGAGTTCTGACATAAAACTACTTAATTCATCCAAGAAGTCAAGAATGAAAGCAAGGGTACCATAAGGGGTGATAATAAGTATATCTTAGATATGATCCTATCAATAAATGAGAATATTGGGGATGGTAGGAGCATCAAATAAGTAAT
This sequence comes from Torreya grandis, assembly GCA_037957365.1. Classification (NCBI taxonomy): domain Eukaryota; kingdom Viridiplantae; phylum Streptophyta; class Pinopsida; order Cupressales; family Taxaceae; genus Torreya; species Torreya grandis. Next base: position 717,504 of record JARHVA010002745.1, on the reverse strand, counting down.
GGATAGAGCATATGAATTCTCAAATATTTGTTAGGGTAAGAAGACGAGTTGTTCATGGAGCTAATCATTAATTTCAGATTGATTGATGAATAATATGATAAAACCATGAAGATTTTGGCACAAAATCAAAAGGCTATAGTTGCAAGGGCATCTCAAATTCAATTAAGTTGACTTGTAATATTATTTTGTTCCAATAACCATGTAAATCATTTAAAAAGAATATTCTATTTTGTAAAAGCATGTGCAATGTATAATACGCATGGCTTATAGGTTAGTCATATTTGAAAAGTGTCATTAGTTCTAGAATATTTATAAAAGGATAGTTGTCCTTGACGCTTGTATAATTCTTATTTTATAATGGCTAACTGACATACCTCATAGGTTACCTATAAATGGGGCTTTTAGCATTGTAACAGGGAGGAAGTTTTTAGAGCAAAGATTTTGTGTAAATTTTGGAGCAAGTAATGCAAGCAAGATAAATCTATAAAGATTGTATTATATTTGTTTTTTTGTTTGTTATCATGACTACTTCCTCAATTTTTTGGTTTGATGTTTATATTTGAATTAATTTTATGAATTTTAGATATGCATATGTTAATGTAGAGTTGTTAATTTGAGGTTACACTAGGTTGACTGAGAGTTTTTATATTCATTTGAATTTTATTGATTTTTTTGAAGATGTGCTAATGAATTTTTATTGTGGAAGTAAATATTTAAAGTGAATCTAATTTCTAATTTACATGTTTCAAATATCCTTAGACATTTTCCTAGTATATGATGGGATCTATACTTTTGGCAATTTCATGTCATATGTTGGTTTGAAGATGCACACCTCTAATTAAATTTAAAATTTATCAAAATGTTTGGACTAAAGATCAAAATAATTCTTCTTTCTACCCTACCCTACTTATTTTCTCATTTTTTGATCAATTCATTGTAGTTTAATTTCTCATTGTAAATATTCATGCTAGATTAGATTTTTAGACTTTAGATTTTGATCATCATTCATTAGAATTATCAAGAACAAATTTCATATTTCAAAAATATTAAAGACCATGTTTGATCCCAACAACCATTTACATAATCATTTTTGTGAAATAGTCAAATAGCTTGGCCACTACTCCACCACAGATCTCAAGAAGATCACAACCAATAACTCATGCAAAATATTCCTTGAACATTTAAATGTGAAGTGTTTTCAACACTATAAGAACCCTATGATACAATTACATGATCAACATGTATATCAAATATATTTTATATTTATTTTATCTAAGTAAACGGATCCTTACCATCAAATTTATGCACTTTCATCTTTGGTAACATGTGCTTTGAATTAGTATTGGAGATGTGATTATGTAGATTGGATGAAATTAATTAGAGTGGTGTAATATTATTTGATAGAACGTGATCTATAGTAGTATTCAAATGATCACTCAAATTTGATAATTTATTATTCATTAAATCCATTTCCCATTTTACTACATTGAAATCACCCTTCCTCACCATACTTTATATATTTGGCTGAATTTGTTTAACTAACTCAAAATCTGATAGAGATGAAGTTATGGACTCCATGTCATTATTGTAAGTTTTTTTGGATTGTCTTAACCTTTAACCATGTTTGTGAGGGTTTTTTACCCCAAACAAAGTGTACCAACATATTATTCCATTGTGATCATATCACCAAGGTGAATCTAATGAATGTTAATTTGCATAAGGGTGTGAAAAAAATTAAACTTAAAAAAATGACATGGAACAATACTATAGTAGAAAAATATTCTTTTTAGATTGTAAGTTATTTTTTTAATCCTATAACTCTTCTAATTATTGTAACACTAGATCTAAAAAACAACACCATAGAAGCTAGACCAAATTGATTCTCTAATACCACCTATAATGAAATTAATTATGTGTTTCAAAATAATGGAATAAAATATTCTAAAATGAAGATAAAAATAATTAGATCCATAATAATAATTGATAAAATAGAATAATACTTGATAATTATGAATGATTTGATTCCAGGGTAATCCCCAAAATAATGCAATAAAACCAAAATTCCCAATACAATCATAAAATACTAACCACTACCTAATATATATACTCTACTTAGCCATGTCTATTTTATAGTCCAACCATACTAATAACAAAGAGAAATGCAATAAGATAATATAAAAGGTATGTAATCCAAAAGTCAATCACACATATACTTAGATGCACTAAAGGTTAAGGATATAATAATATACTATTCATCATCTAAAACCAAGTTTATCAAAGGTGCCTTGTGTTTAGTTTTATAATTTATATACTCAAATGTCACATGCAATGAAACTTTGGTGATACCTCTATATTCATTATCCACCTCTAAAATGATCCTATTGAGAACATGTGCTACCAAAGGAGGGGTGAAGGGCTATTAGTGTGCATATATAAAGAATAAGAAATGCTATTATGAATAATGGAAAAATAGATTGAGTAGTATTTTAATAAGGTATCTCAACATTTAATGGCATATGATCAACATGTGTGAGCATTTTATTTCTTGTAGTAAACATCTGATATGAAGGAGTTTACAAACTATGTCCAATTAGGCATGTTAGATAATTACATATTTAGGGAGCTCTCCTACCACAAGGATGAAAAGAATTACTAGGCAATGTATAAAAAACATTCCAAAAATTATGGTCATGAGAATTGAAGTTCATGGAGACATAGGTGCTATTATTGAAACTTTATGTAAACATAATAGCAAACCTACTAGCCCTATAAGATCTACCCTAGTAATTATTGTGATCAATAAATTAATTGTCATGTTGATGAATACAATACTCCATACATTATGTCTATCAATACTTTGATATCCATGATTCCAATGTGACATTATATTTATATAATGAAAAATGAAAATATATGATATATTTTACTTCAGTATTGTAGCTGATATTTTGTGATTATGTAGTACCTCAGTCTTGTACACTTACAAAACTCAAACCCTAGCTATTCCTATTATTTATATACATACCTTAATTTTGAAAGCCTCACATTTACTTTATCTTATGTGCCTTGGCCTATCTCTTAGTCTAACCAGCCTCATATTGTTGACACAAACATCCCATATAATGCTTAAAATGTACTTATCTTATACCTCTATGAGTTTTGATCATGTGCCTACTCTATTTCTCCCTAGACAATAACATTCAAGACATATAGTAACATAAACATTTTTTTTACCTAATGCAAATGTCTAGTGTCTTAAATTCATCTAATTTACAAACAAAACATATTATAATGGTTGGCCTAAGTGATTTAATGTGAGTTATCTCCCAATAGAATTGGTATGAATATAAGATCAATCCTCATTCACTCCTCACCTAGAAATCAAACCAAAATAGTACTCAAAAAGCACTTAATTTACAAAAGCTTTACTATTTTACCCTATTTTGATATAAATCAAATGAACAACCCACATATAGGTTTGAATTACTAAAGGATTAGTCACAAGGTCATATTTTCCAAGTTATAAGCTAGGTCACTATTATACTTGCTTTACACATTACATGATTCACATAAAATACAACACATAGGGGATAAACACATGAGTATGATTTCCTCTTATGGAGTATTGGCTATGTAGGTAGTCCCCTTTGACAATGAGGTCATTACAGGTTATCTTGATATTGTGTGCCCACTAACCCATTTTCCCCAAGGTCATATTAAAGATGTAAAGCTAGGGTTTTTCCATTTCAACAAGAGTGATAATCCATGACCTAGATTTGAATTCATCAAAGTGAAGGCAAAGATAAACCTAAAATAATATAAGTGGTTGCATCCTATTTGAGTATATATTTATTACACAACACTAGCATTAAACTCAGACACTAGTATCGATGTAATTTTCTATAGTTGATGCAAGTGTTTAGAGAGCTAGATGTACCAGATCTATAATCTAACTATTGATACATAATTATATTCCTACCTAATTTTTTATTATACTAGATCTAACATTGTATTATCATCATAAATAGCTAATTACTCTCTTTTATGTCATTTTATATCGAACATGGTTATAATTTCCATTAATATCCTATCTTAGTTTTATAAATTCAACATTTGGTATATCTAAGTTTAGCATGTTAACTAGTTTTTTATAGATCTGATACTCACCCTTATGCCCTATCATTTATATACACTTAACCCTATCTACCCAAATAGGATTCCTTGATCCAAATTAGGGTTAAACATTTAGTGAACTTGACCTTTGAACATCATTGTTGCATAAGAATTCTCTTGTAGATGTTTCGTTCCTTCCTTATCCTAATCTTTGTGTTCTTTTTTTCATTTATCATGGATGACATTGATTGTTTGATGATTATGAATATGAAACACTTCAAAAACATCTCCAAGTAGGGATCAAAATCCATTACTCTTGCATTGCTCCAAGTGCAAAGGCACATAATATAAAAACTTTGAATGGTGGTATCTACTATCCCTCTAATTAAGTCTACACTCCCATCCTTTCAATACATGATATGATCCATCCCAAGGATGATCCAAATTATGTACCCTTTTTTTATACACCAAAATTTATCCCCCATGGATATAAGGTACATTCATTTAGTCATGATAATTTTTGTTAACTCCATAAAGAAATCATGGAGGATTTGCAAATGATTAATAAAGGAGAGGTTCCTTCAGGTTCATTAATCAAAACCCATCCTATTCCTACATTTAAAAATAATATTCCCAGTATTAAGGGTGATGATCCTTCTTGGCCTTCATTTAATATTTAAAATTTTAAAAAGGTTAACCAAGAAGTTATGGCATCTTTACCAAGTCATATTAAGCCATAAAGAAAAAGGAAGCATTCTACACCTATAAACCATTACAAACATAAGATGCCATAACTTTCCAATATGACAATGGTGGATACATGATGTTATTTAGAGCCTTCAAAATCATCATGCAAATTATTGCATAATTTTTCCCTTTGATATTTTCTAAAATATGAGTATCAAGGACAAGGATTGGGAAAACATAAACAAGGTATCACCCATCTTATTTCTCTCAAGCATAATAAAAATTGACAAAGATTGGGGTATTCAAAAATAGTCATGGATAAACAACAATATATCAACAAATATTGAACATTGGAAAATGAGCAAATGAGGAAATTAAATCCTTGGAGGGGCCTAGCAAGAGAACTAGACAGAGCTCAAGGAAGAAAGCAATGCAAGAGGTTGCTACGTCGGTGGCTATATCTATACAGGACACTGCTGTGATTGGAAAGGAAGTGGTGAAGATGATTTTGGAATTAGAAGAATAAGATCTTTGAGTTATTACAGTCCTGGTCCCTTTAGTTGGATGTTATATCTGGTTCTGTTATCTGGTTCTTTGTTTTCTTTTCACACTGGAGTTTCCAGGTCTCTATAAAACCTGGGGTCTGTCTTTTGATGATTTTGTATTGTGGTTTCAAGTCCCTAGAAAACCTATTTTTGATACTGCTTAGCATGTAGGTGATAGGTTTCACCTGTGGACGTTATTGTTGTATCCTTTGTCCTTTATTTTAGGGTTTTTGGGTCCCTTCAAAACCTATTTTTACCTTAATCTAAAACAATATATCAACAAATTAAACATTGAGGTACACATAAATACACATCAAAATTAGGAATTTTCATAAAAGGAACCAATTTTACAATAATTTCAGTAGAATCAAACTATCAAGCTCATTTTGGTGATCCATCTTTATGTGATGAAAAAGTTAGATACAAAATTAGATAAAGGGAAAGGTCCAATAAAAAAGATTATTGGTCATATAGATACTCATCATTCCATACCTTCCTCTTCATTAAACATAATGGATCAATTGTATGAGAACCAAGTTCCATTAAGTCAAATCCATTATGTAGAGTCTTATCAAAAGGATTCACAACAAATTTTATAGATCATAGCACAACAGGATAACCCTGATATAATTTTGTCCATGTTACTTGAGCATAATATGGTTTATTTAGCTTATTTTGGTATAGATTAAGAAATCACCTTTTTCCTCAAGAAGGATTACCTAATTACAATCAGGTCAAGGTCAAAATATAAGTCATTGTAGGGATTTAAAGGCAAAATTCAAGAATACAAAAGTATGGAACAAATAAATTTTTTGTCCCCACAACAAAACAAGTCTAATATTTCAAATATTTCCTTATAAGACTAGCCTTAAAACACACCTACATGCATACATATAACTATTTATAAAAATATCGATGGGTTTGTTGAGTTTAACATACCCCAATTTTTGAAGATTGGGACCCTTTAGATACTTAGACTTAACCCTAAAACCATGGCATGTTTTGAACATTGCTAAAATTTGAAGATCATCCACTTTGATTGAAGTAAGCTTACTGATTTATGGTTTTGCTTTAAGCTTTCCTAATGTTTCTAATGATTGGTCTTCATGTCTTATAAGTGTAGGTTTCATGGATCCCTATTATAATATCATGCTTAAAATTTGTAGATTAACTCTATTAAAGTTTTCACTAGCCTTTGGTTTTTAAAAATTCAAATCTAAATTCATGTTCTGAAAACTCCCTTCAAAAAAACCTAGCATAAACCTTTGGTTCAAATTTACACTTGGTGGGAAAATTTTAAATTTCTTTTGGACTTAAGTTGAATTTCTATGTTAAGGCTTGGTCATGTTTTTTAACATGAACAAACCTTAGCCTAGAAATTATACTTGGTCCCTTTTATTTTTCCCTTTTGTTTCCTATATTTCTAATGTGGTCCAATTTTATGTCTAGTAGGGTCATTTTTATTTTAGCATGATATTTTTTGCTAAAATTTTAGCCTAATAATTATTTATAACTGAGTCTAATATTTGTGTTGGTAGGGTTCTTTTTATTTTCTAGCTTGGTCACTTTTATTATTATCTATTTAGCCTTATGTTTTAATTTTAAGGCCCCATTCATGTTCATTAACATGAATGAGACCTTAGACTTAACACTTTAGCATAAAATCCCTTTCATGATTCATTATGGCTTTTAATCAGATTACATGAAGAAAACCTGATAGAATTGAGAACTTAGTCCTTCAGACCAATCATGCTCAAGCATTTGTATCATGATCAATGGATTGTGCTTCATCATAGATCAAAGATTAGATGGAGTGAAGAGAACATGAAAAAGTCAAAGGCCCAAGAAGCTCCCAAGAGTCACCACATGGCACCCTTACATTAGAAGTTTGAAATCAAGGGTCTCACATATCAAATGGAACCAATGGTTTATGAATGCTTAGATCAGGGTCAGATGGATCTCATTTCATCATGGTTTTATATCAAATAGAGATAATTGAGTTTGATATCCTAGGAAGCCCCTTACAGTCACCATGTGGCACTCTAGCATTGAGATATAAGAATTTGATGAGATTAAATTTCATGTTTTCACATCCATAATTTGATGTCTATAAGGACATATTTGATATTCATGCAACCATCAACTTTAAGCCCATAAAAAATATGAACTTCATGAGATTAAATTTAATGTTTGTGTGATCATCATTTAAAGTCTGTGAGGACATCAAATTTAAGAAAATGGATTGTTTTTCTCAAGACCAGGATATACTATAAAATGTTATAAAAAAACTCATGAAGTGCATTGCAGACTAATGAGAACCCTGGGAGGATGTTCAAACACCTAATATCTTTGAACTACAAATATTGAAATCATATTATAGTATAAATATATGCAGAAATGAATTTAATCTAAGTCTATATCGTAAGCTCCCCATTGAATTTGCTTTAATGCCATGAACCTTTGGCTAGATACTTATACTAGGTTTTATTTTAAAAGTGTCATTGTGACATAAACTTATCCCAAATCTTTTTTAACCAAAGATTTTATCATTTTTATTAATATAATAAACCCCTAGGTCAAAATATAGAATTTGGTCCTTATATCACTTTAACCCCTTTAGGCATGTTCTAAGAAATTAACATAAGTATTTTAGCCCAAAGTATGCATTGTGTTTATTAGATACAACATAAACCTTGCATTAAAATATTTTAACCATGGTCCTTTTTTTGTATAAATCCCAAAAAACATAGGCATAAACAATTTAGCCTAAATTTTATTTTGTGTTTAATAAACACAAAATGAAATGTAGCTTAAGGTATTTAAACCTAAGTCCCTACCTAAATATAGTACTAATTAAAGTTCATGCATCTTATAGGATCTGATGGCTTATTCTTCATCAAAAAGGATGATCCAACAACATGAAATCACCAATGAATTTTCAATGAAGCTCTGAGAGCCCATGAGCTCAACACATGGTAGACACAAATTAAATATGTAACTAAAAAAGGTGATAGAGCTTAGAAATCCCATAGAGGTACCAAGTGGTACAACCATGGGGCTCAGTACCAAAAAGAAATAATGAAAATCAAGGGCTTGGATCATAATCAATGGCCTATGATGATCTATGGGTCTTGATCTAATGGTATGAAGCCAAAGGGTAGATTTTTTAAAAAATACCTAGTGCTTGAAGGCATTTATCAAAAATGCCATGAAAAGGGATAGATTGATGCCAAATAAGTGACATGTAAGCAAAAAGTGACAAAGTAAAAGATATTGTGTGATCAAAATGCAAATGTATAAAGGTGAAGGTCAAAATAAAATTTGAGGCACATATAAGTCTAAGTCCAAATTTTTTACTACCATTAAAGCTTCAAATCCCTAAAACATGCATAAAAGTCCTTAAGTGAACTTAGATTGATTATAGTAAATTTAAAAGAAGTTAAATTGTGATTTGAGCATGAAAGAATTAACCCAAAGACCATCTACAATCTAATTATGAGTATTTTGTAAAGTTTGGAAGCCATGGCAGCTTAGAGGTAGTAATACATGGATGAGACAAAGTTGTATTTGTCTAAGGACAATGAAGGGAGGGTCTTCAAGGACACTAACCTAGACATTGATGTATTAAACATAGGCAATAGGAATTGGTCCAAGATATTCTATACCATAGAGGAGATGCAAACCATCACCAAAGAAGAATAGAAGAATGCCACTATAACCAAAAGGTAATATGAACTAATTGTAATCTAGATGGCTAATCTCCACTATGTTACAATCAAACCAAAGGTAATCCAATGTATCAACATCTTTGCTTCCATTTTCAAGGACTATAGGCTTAAAAAAGTTTAAATCATTCATTAAAGGACCTTTAAAATAATTATATTCATTTCCACATTATCCTTTGAGAGTTATTAGAAGATCCCAAAACCCCAAGTGGATTTTCCCACTGTTAAGGAATGGACAAGTAAAAATGATCTAGATACCATCCTTAGGCCATGATTGCTCCAAGGGATCCATGTGATATAATACCTTATCAAAAACATCCCAATTGCCCAATTTAGAGAGGTGGTTAGGGTAATCATGACCCTATTGAATAAAATATCTAGAGCCCCTTCAACCTCTTATGTAAATAAGAATTAGGTGTCCTATATCAAATTCATGATAGAGAAAGGGATCACTCCTCCAATTTGAGATATGATAAACATATATATAGAGAAATAATTCAAAACAATAACTAAGAAGACCAACACCCAATTTTTCATGATGCCTTACTAGCCTCCACATAGATCCCTCATCAAAAATTAGTCACCTAAGGGTAGATTTACAATTTCCCACCATTACTCAAAGCTACATATTTTTAAATATAAACACCACATGTAATTCATTTTTGATTGTGTTTATACTTTTTAAGTATTATCCATCACAAGGATCCCTATACCCAGGGTAAGCTCTCTAATTAATAAATATGTGGAGCTAATGGGAGATATCTAGTTGTATCCATATTTTACAATAATTAGAATTGAAGGGCTCTTGATCCAACCTTACATATTACTTGTATATGTTCCCATCAAGATGGTAGAGTAATAAATTGCATACCATCTTCTTAATTATGTAGATAAAGTATGTAAAGACAAGAAGAAATGCTTCATCCATCCCTTTCTTTTAACTACTGGTAAAACTATGTTATAGAATTGGGATTAGTTGAATACTATGGTTAGGCATAGGGACTCTTTTAAATTTTAACTTGATGAGCTAAAGATATGATATCCCAATGGCATGGTCTACACATACTTCAAATCCAAGATATTTCCAAAGATAGTGTATGTGCATCAACTCAATGTCCATGACACCATATATATTAAAGCAAACATGTTCAAATAAGTATTGGCTAGGCTTAAGGGACATAACATCAGACTTGAGCATAGATTGAATAGTGATGAAAAATAACTAAGGGACATATGGAAAATGGGACTTATGCAATACTATTTGTTTTTTATAACTTTTAGGCCACCTTAGAAGCAACCACAAGTGGAAGGGCAACAACCCCAAACCCAAATTACACAAGGACCTAGTAAAGAGAAGTTAGAAGAGAGACCTAGTGAGGGTCCCTCATCATCAACCCTACCTTAAAGATAAGAGTCTCTAGTGGAATACTTGGGCATGATTGCCTTGGATCCAAATAAAAAAGTGGAGGATGCCCTCAAGATCCTTGTTGAGGCATAGGGATCTCCTAAAGAGGAGGAACATATTTAAGAATCCCAAGCCTAAGTAGAGGAGGTTGAGCAAGACAAAAGAAAGAGGTTTTTGGATTTAGTTTTAGTAGCACCTCCATAAAAAATAAAGGTATAATTAGCCTTGGTCTCAATTAGATGAAAGATGCCAAAGTTGACTTTCACTCATCTCACAAGTGAAATCAAATTAATTAGTGAGGAATACCATATTCATGGACTTATCATACCTAATTAGTCCATTTATGTAAAAATGAAAAATATTCCCACTTTGTCTCGCTCTTGGGCATCGACTCAAACTATTAAACATTGATGTGCATGATGACATCAAGCCTTAGATAAAGGCTTTGATGAAAGAACAAGAATAAAGAATGATAGTGGCTATTATAGGGATAAGTAGAAAATAGATGGATGCTCTAAGAGCTCCAAGTAGTAAGCAAATGGAGGCTCCTAAACCTCCAAAATACATTGAATCAACTACTACTATACAATTCAATCTAGAGATAGTTGGATTAGAGAGTGACAACTAGAAAATCCATGATGGGGACTGAAGAGTTCACAATCTAAAAGGTCGATCCATTTGAAATCTTAAATATAGTTGAGGGATAATACCCTGGTGAATTCCCCATCTATGAAGAGGATGTTGAAAGCCTAGTTGAGGCTCATTCAACTCAAGTTAGAGATAGCATCAAAGGGATGAAACAAAAGATACATAACTTAGAAAGGGAAAAGTAGAATTTAACGACCCAAGATATCTTATTAGTTCTTGAGGCCATAATAAATATGTTTGAATCATCCTTTTTAGATATGTTTGACTCCTTAATATCAATGAAGCTAAAACATGATGCAATGAGCCAACAAAGTGAGGTGACTAAAGGATTAATGATAGAATGGTAAGATGTAGAGGCTAAAATAAGAGATATCATCAATATACTAATTAGGAAGAGAATTACTAAGTTCAAAACCATTATACTAGCCCACTTAAATGTTATATTAGGGATAGTGGTGGATAAGATATAGAGCTTAAGTACTTGGTCAATAGGCTTAGACAGACTCCTAAGGGATGATAAAGAACTGATTACCAATATTAAGCAAATTTTTAACACCATGTTGGCTAATCCTACAAAGTCTACATCCCTAGGCATTATTGATGATGAGGAATATAAGCATAGAGTCACTTTAGTGATGTAAGAATTAAGGGTAAAAATCTAAGTTCAATTAGGATGTGACAATAGTATAATTCTAGGCATGATCTTCATTGCTGAAGAAAATATTGTAGAAGCACAAAGTATTAAGGAAGCTATGCCAAGGGATGATAGAGACATTGAAGACTTAGCTGACCAAGAAGATGTTTGTCTTCTAAATCTAGCTATGGATTTGGATCTTGTCAAGGAACAAAATCAAAGAGCTATGGAGCTTCTACAAGAGCAATAGGGAAGTCCATCAATAATAGGCCCACCAATTAGTTAATATTTTTTTTTGTAAAAACATTTTAATATTTGAAAAAGGAATATTTTTTTATAAAGGCACATGCTAGTTTATTATCATGTTGCCTCTATGTCAGTTTAGTTTGGAAAAGTAAGTGTATTCTATAACTTTCTAAAAAACAATAGTTGTCCTTATTTTTTGTACATTTGTATCTTGTAACTAACTGGTATACTACCTGGTCCTTTTATAAAAGGCAGTACTACCATCTTGTAAAGAGAGAATTTTAAGAAAAATTTATATACTTTGATCAGTTAATACAATCAAGGAATTTTGAAAGGATCATCCAAATTTGTTTGTGTCAATTGTTAAATGCTTTTCTCTCAAGTTCTAGTCTGAAGTCTTTAATTTGAATAGTTTTTATGAATTCTAAGTTGCATCTTTGATTACAAGTTTGCTAATTTGTGTTTATGCTATATTAGCTGAAAGATCTTGAATTTAATTCATTTTATTTGTTTTATATTCAGATGTGCTAATGTTATTTGAGTATGGTGGAAAATCTTTAAAGTAAATTTAGTTCTTGTAGTTCTTCATATCATCCTTTGAGGTTCGCCTGGTGTGTAGTGAGATATGAGCTTATGCTATTTTGCACTACATACTAGTTAAGTGTATACTCAGTTGAAATTGGAACTTTGTCATAATGTTTGAGGCTAATATCAATAATCACTTATTCTCTTTTTTCCTTACCCTTCTCTTTTTCTTCCATTTTAACCAAATCACTTTTGTTTAGACTTCATGGTAAATATCGATTTCGATTAGTTTGTAGTTTAAGCATTGATCATAATTCACTAGTATTAGCATAGGTACTTACACTTTGCAAATATTTGGTCCATGGTGGCTCCCAACCACTAATTAATATAAATTTTGTGGAATAGTTACACATTACCCTACCACTATTTAACCATAGGTAACATAAGTTACCAAAACTTGTTATTCATGCTCTGAATTCCTAGAATTCTAAAATGATAAGTGTTATTTGAACACTAAGGACACATGTGGTACATCTAGGGGCATCAACAAGTCATGTTGGCACTAGAAAGAGGGCTATCTTTGAGAATTGGTTGAATCTTTTTTAATCTTAGTGTGTTTTGATCTAAGATTGATGTTATCTTTACATTTTTGTGTAATTATTTGCTTATAAGTGTAAAGATCCATGATATTTATGGTATTTGACATATCTTTGTGCTTCCTTTAGACAAAGATCAAAGTTATTTTAAGTTTGATTCTTAGTTTTGGTAGATTTGGTTTAAAATTAACAAATCTATAGTATTTGAGGTTAGAATTACTTATTTTGATTAAAGATTGGTATATAATTCATAGATCTAGGTTTATTTGTGCTTAGACTTATAAAGATAGACCATAATTGCATAATTGGACACATCTTTGAGTTATCTTAGTCAAATATTTACATCCTTTACTATTCTCTATACAATATTTTCAAAATGAGTTTAATGTGAAAGTTTAATCTTTGTTCTTTATAAAGATTAACTTGATACATCATATTTCAAACAAGATCTTTAGTATTCAAGATGGAATTGCCCAAGATTTGAACAAGATCACATTTAGATACAAGAGAACCTTTGCTTGAGCTTGAAGTCCATAGGAAAACTAGGTGAGATAAAGGTAGGCATAGATGCTCCAAATCTTTTTCAACCTCACCTCTTCAGGGTGCCCCCTACCTTCAACCTTTATCTAGGTATGGATTGGTTGGGATATTCTTCAATCAATGTACCAAGTGTGGTACATTATCTCCCATGTAACCCTAATAAATACTTGCCAACATTTAGTCCAATTGGTATTGTAACCGATGAAGATCATATTAAATATTTTAAAGATGATTTAAGGTTGTTAAATGTCATACATGAATATGTAACATTTAGATTGTTCCCATTTACTTTTAAAGATGCTACATATAAATGGTTTTTCAATTTACCTAACAATTATATTACTAGTTGGGATGGTTTCACTAATGTTTTCATCGATTAGTTTGGTAAAATTATTAGTCCATGTGTCATATACCACTAGTTCACTACCATCAAGAGGGATGCATGTGAGCCCATAAAGTTCTTTAATGATAAATTTTAGAGAATGTATATTAGTACCATAAAAACTTATAAACCTGATGATGTTTTATCTCTATAAATATACAAAGATGTAGTGGATCCCACGACTTATATATTTTTCAAAAGATCTATTCCAGCTATAACTTCATTAGCTAGGGCTTATTCTAAAACAGTGATCATCAATGATGAAATGCAGCCCCAAGGATAAATGGACTACTCTATCCCAAATATCAATCCATAAATTCCCATTCTAAACATCTTCCCCAACAACAACCAAAATATTCCAGCCTTAAATCAACTCCTAAATCTCAATCAATTACCTTTGAGTCATGTTGCTCCCAATTAGAAATTAGGAATTTTGAGTCATCCTGGTACTAATGGATTTAATGAAAATGATCAAAGATCTTTAGTACCAGTTGATGGTGCTAATAATAACTAGGTGAAAAATTTTGAAACTCTTAAGAATGAGAATGAGTCTATCTTGAAAATGGTCTAAAAGTTAAGTACTAATTTCTTTCAGCTATAAAAACAAGTTAGCAATATTAGAGAGATCTCTAGTAGGTACTTATCATTCTAAAGGTTTAATAGGCCAAACAATAGGTTTCATAATGATAGTTTCCATAATAATAAGAATAGTGAATCATCTTCTAAAAAGAGGACTATGGATGACTCTTGTAGGGTGCATTGTACATCCAATCATGGAGAGATTGATTGCATTAAGTTCTACAAGGATTTTGAATCCTTCCAAGAAGAGTTAGGCACATTTTAAGTGGTCCCTAATAAGGATAGTGGTATAGGTACTTCAAGGTCTAAACCTACTGATCATACTTTCATAGTGGAGACTTTTGATTTCCCTTTTCAAGAAGATAACAAACCTAATGATGTCCCTGAGGAAATATAGGCCTTCCAAAAATTATTTATGAATACTTATCCCTTGAGTAATAGAGAGTAAAGGCAGCCCTTGACTACCTCAATGCCTCTAAATAACTTTGGAATTCCTCTAATCACTTCTTCAAGCAATGATCTAGAGCCACTCAAAGGTAGTACCTCTAAGCATAATGTTGGTGTTCATAGTTCTTCAAATAAAACTAGTTATAATATTGTGTAAGACATGAAAAATATAAAATATAACATCACATTACATGAATTTAAAAAGAAACATAGAACAAAAAGACCTCTTGTTGGAATCATTGTTAAAAAAATGCAACAGACCACCCAAGGCTGACAATGCTAATGTGACTATGTACAAAGCTAAGGCAAAATCTCCTCCTTTCTTGCTCACAATCAAGATGTTCAGTAATAATTTACACAATTGTATATTAGATTTTGGTGAATCTACCAATATCATGCTAGAAATTATTTTTAAGTAACTTGGCCTAACACCTATTAAGTCTGATAGAGTTGTTACTTAATTAGATAAGTCTAGAGTCAAGGTGATTGGGGAATTATTAAATGTTCATATTCAATTGCCCTTTAAGCCTAGAGTATAATAGTTTATTGATATCCAAGTTTTTAACATTATTGATGTGTATAGAATAATGTTAAGTGGGGAACTTACCAAAGATTTGAATGGCTATACATCCATGGATTGTTCATATTTATGGCTTCTTTGGAAGGGAGTCCAAAACCATATTAGGGTTAAGAGAGATAGAGCTAAGGATGCAACACATGATCACTAAGTAAAATGTTGTTAATGAAAGGGTCAACATAATTGACTTATAATTAGGGGTTTTCACCCTATATAATACAAATGTATGTGACCGAAAGAGTACTCATGTTATTCCTAGGTTGTGGAAGCTACATTTTGATGGTGTTAGGTGTAAGGTTGGGTCTAGGGTTGGTATTGTCCTTATTGATCCTATTGATAAGAAATACCATGCTTCCTATAGAATCTAATTCCCTTGAACCAATAAGCTTGTTGAATATGAGGCCTTTCTCTTAGCTTTGTAATTTTCTATAAAAAAATAATGTCAAATAGCTACTAGTCTATGGTGACTCAGAGCTAGTAGTCAACGAGGTGATAAGTAAATATCAATGCAAACTCTCATACCTAAAGGGCATAAGTTTATGGTCTTGGATTTAATTAAGTATTTTAATGATTTTAGCATTACCTCTATCCCTTGAAAGGAGAACCAAGCTTCCAATGAGTTGGCATATGTTATAGCTAACCTCATGCCCAACCAAGACTCCCCCAATTTTAACATTGATTTGGTACCTTGCCCTTTGGTCCCTAATAATGCGAATCAATTTTAGGTCTTTAGTGATGATCAATAGATATTAGATTTAATGACTAATTATAGAGCATTTAAGTCTCACATCATTGATGGGACTGATGAAAATTCACTTAGAGAAGGCAATTTTGATGGTAAAGTCATTCAACTAAATGATAATAAGATTCCCAAAGGCATGATTACCTTAGAGAGGCTATTTTATCAAGACAATCTGGTTGAGGTTTGTAATATTTCCAAATTAAGTGGGATAGATTTCAATTCTATTTTTCTTGGATCCTAAGATCAACCCCAGTTGGTAAACATTGGAAAAGCCTATACAACATTGAGAACAAGAAGGCAAAAGAACTACTAACCAAGTATAAATATGTCATATCTTGGTCTTATGATGACTTAAATATATTTGATCCAAGATTTATCACCCATAATATACCCCTTAAATAAAATTTTAGACCCTTTAGACAAAAGCAAAGGCCTTTGAACCCTATCTTAGAACCAATGATCTTCAAAGAGGTCAAGAGATTACTAGATGCTAGGATTGTGTTTCCCATTAGGCATTATACCTGGATGTCTAGTTGAGTGCCAATAAGGAATAAAAATGGTGAGAAATTTAAACAAATAATTTGAAAAGGATAAATATCCTCTTCCCTCTCTTGACTAGGTGATATAAGTTGTTTCAGGATCAACCATGATGTCTTTTCTTGATGCCTTTTAGGATATAACTATGTGTTGGTTGATAAAGAAAATAGGATGAAGATAGTTTTCACCAACAAATGGGGGACCTTTACCTACAAGATAATTAATTTTGGATTAATAAATGTATGAGCTAATTTTTAAAGGGCCATGGACCCTACCTTCTAAGGTCTGATTGGTAAATGCAACATTATATATATGGATGATCTAACCATTTTTTTAAAATAGGGAAGATCACTTTATGCATTTACAACAAGTTTTTGAGAGATGAAAAAGGTATGGAAATCTCCCTAAACCTAAATAAAATAATATTTTGTGTTAATAAAGGCAAATTATTGGGTCATGTCATAACTAAAGATAAGATATCCATAGATCTTGAGAGAGTGAAAGCTATATCTAAGATAAAGCCTCCAAATAGTAGGAAAGAGTTAAAATAATTATTTTGTAAGATAAAATTTGTAAGGAAGTTCATTTACAGCTTTATAGAGATTATCAATCCATTTAATGACATGCTAAAGAAGGATTCCAAGGTCACTTGGAATGAAGAATCTAAGAAGGCATTAAATGACATCAAAGAAGCAATTAGCCAGGTTCTAGTCTTGATAAGTCCTAACCTTTCAAAGTACTTTTATCTATATTATTTTTCATCTAACCACATCATGGCTATAGTTTTAACTCAAAAATTTGATGGATGTGATCACCTAATAGCTTTCATGAGTACTAACTTTAAGAATGTTGAATTGAATTATTCATTGATTAATAAATAATCATATGCATTAGTTAATGCAATGAAGAAATTTAGGCACTATATCCTTAGAAATAAGGGGCATGCTATTTTAACTGACCCTAACACAAAAATTATGTTGAGATAGAATGAACTTAGAGAATTTAGAGGTAAATTGATGTCAATTTTGCAAGAATATGACATAGAACTGAAAATGGAAAAACTAGTAAGGTGCCAAGGTTTGATTCAAATGATTACTAATACCATCCCTAAGCTAATTATTATGCAATTTGATCAAAAAAACTTTCATGCTAGTGAGTTGTATGATTCCATCATTCATTTACAAATTAATGGTAACTATCCTACAAGACTAACAAGGGATAAAAAGAGGGATCTAATGCTCAAGGCAGCCCATTATCTAATCAAATATAGGGTATTATATATAAAGATATTTTAAGGGGTCTACTTAAGATGTGTCTCAAAAAAATAAGCTACCCAAATCATGAGCACCTTCCATGAGTAGTTTGTAAATGGGCACCCATCTGGGAAGACTATAGCCCATAAGATCATCAAAGCTAGCTATGATTAGCCAACTATTGACAAAGATGCTCATAATCATGTGAGGGAATATCATACCTACCAAATCTTTATCACCAAAGAGCCTAAGGCATTAATGCCCTTACTACCAGTCATGGTAGATAAACCATTTGCACAATGGGGATTGGAATTTATAGGGGTAATCAACCCTAATTCATCTGAAGGTCAAAAGTATATCCTAATTTCCATGGATTATTATATAAAGTGGACTGAGGCTATATCCACCAAATAATGCAGGATAAAAGAAGTGATCAATTTCTTGGAGGAGAACATTTGTACTAGATTTGGAACCCTAGTCTCTTTGGTGTGTGACAATGGATCTACATTTATATCCATTAAAATGCTAGAATGGGTGTATGATAATTACATTTATCTCAATTATTGATCAAACCATTACCCCTAAGTAAATGGATCATCTAAGTCTACCAACAAGAACTTAATGAAGGCAATCAATAAGTCTAGTGAAGATAAGCCCAAGACTTGGCCCAAACTTCTCAAGTATACCCTATGGTTAGATAAGATAAGGATAAAGGAAGACTTAAAGGCATCACCATTTTTGTTGGTATATGTCCAAGAGCCTATATTCCCTATCACTAGCAAGTTACATATAATTTCATGTAAGAATATATGAAAGAAGGCCAGGAGATTAAAAATTCAATTGCTAGACATCATCCAGATGGAAGATGCACATGAGAAGGCTTTTGATAATTTTAGTAGGCATTAGACCATGGTGAAGAGGTGGTTCAATAAAAGATCAAATATAAATGTGTACAAATAATAAGACTTAGTTTTCCTTTAGGACAAAGCATCTGAGCCTAAGGGAGAACATGGTAAGTTCCCACCTTTTTGGATTGGCCCATATCAGATTGAAGACACACTAGGAGATAACAACTTCAAGCTCAAAGATCTACAAGGAACAAAGTCCACACTACCCACCAATGGGAAGTGCCTCAAACATTATTTAATTACTGGTCTTCCTAAGTTTTTTATAGAGTAAACTATAAGATGGCTAGACTTAGTGTAGGTAGGCTAGTTAGTTTATTTTAGTTCTTTCATTTTTATCCCTTGCTTATATATAAGAATGTATATATTTGTTTATTTCATTTCATTTCTTATTTTATTGATTGTGTTATGTGTTTGACTCTATTTCCTTGTTCCTTATTTCTAATAAGTCCTTTTGGATAACCTTGATCTCAAAGTTTATTTCATTTTCTTGAACCTCTAAAAGTTTAGGGTTATGGGTGTAAACCTAATAACATATGCTGACCATGGTTTTTAAATGTGAGCCTAATTTTATGATTTAAAGAAACTAGTAAAGACTGATGAATAGGTTAACTATTTTATGAGAAATTAAAGATTATCTTCACCTAAATTTGGTTTTAATAATATTTACACTTGTATGATGAAATCTTAATCTATTCAAACATAGTCATGCTTAGACTTAGCAAACATCCTTGCCTAGTACCATGTTTATAGCCATAGGTGATTTATTGAGGATCAAACACTTGACCAAATCCTTAAACTTGGCTGCCCTAGTTCCCAACCTTGATGAAAACATAAAAGATCTAAAATACAAAAAAATATAATGCAATGACAAATCAAGAGCTTTTCAAGCATAGATGATTTTGGTAATCTCCATTAGGGATATGGATGCCTATTTGGTAGTGAATCAAGGCCATGAGTGGATCTAAAAGCATCTCTATCAAGGCTATGGATTCCTGACTAGTAGTAGAGCAATGCCCAAGCCTTCCATAAACTAGAAGCATGGTTTTTAATGAATATCTAAATATGCTCGATGTCAATGTTAATGATTAAAGATATGAAACATGGAAGTTGTCTCCTAAATCTCATGGTAAATAATAAGTGGACTCAAAGAACACACACAACTTGGCTATGTCTTAATGTTTAATCCCAATTCTATAAGTCCAAGGTTTGTTTCAACCATTAAATGACCTAGATAATGGTATTGATTAAGTGGAGTGGATGAATTAGTTGTTTGTTTGAACTAGAGTCTCCAAGTTCTAACATATTGTTATGTTCCCCTAGAAGTCACCATTTGTTGAAGTCAATATACCCCCATTTTTGAAAATTGGGACCCTTGAGATAATTCAAACCTTAATCCTAAAACCATGACATGTTTTAAACATCATTATAATTTGAATATCATCCACTTTGATATATTAAGCTTATTGATTTATGGTTTTCCTTTAATCTTGCATAATGTTCTAAATGATTGGTCTTCATGTCTTATAAGTGCAGGTTTCATGGGGCCCTATTGCTAGATCATTCTTAAAATTTGTAGATTGACTCTATTAAAGTTTTCAATAGCCTTTGGTCTATGAAAATTTGAATCTAAATTCATTTTCTAAAAAATCCCTTCCAAAATCCCTTGCATAAACCCTTGGTTTAAATTTACACTTAGTAAGAACATTTGGTAAGAACATTTTAAATTTATTTTGGACTTATGCCTATTTTTTATGTTAAGGATCGGTCATGTTTTTAACTTGACAAAACCTTATCCTAAAAATTATACTTGGTCCCTTTTATTTTTCCTTTTTGTTTCCTATATTTCTAATGTGGTCCAATTTTATGTCTAGAAGGGTTCTTTTTTTTTTTAACATGATCCTATTAGCTAAAATTTTAGGCTAAGACTTATTTCTAACTGAGTCTAATATTTGTGTTGGTAGGTTCCTTTTTTCTTCTAGCTTGGTCCCCTTTATTATTATCTATTTAGCCTAATGTTTTAATTCTAAGGCCCTGTTCATGTTCATTAACATGAATGAGACCTTAGAATTGATGTTTTATCCTAAGTTTTTATTTCCACCTTGAGCCCTAACTAAATAACTTGATTCTTATACATCATCATGGATTTTAATTAGATGACATGAAGAAAACCTGATAGAACTAAGTACTTAGTCTTTCATACCAATCATCTTTGAGCATTTAGATCATGATCAATGGCTTGTTCTTCATCATGGACTGAAGATCAAATAGAGTGAAGAAAATATTGAAAAGTCAAATGTCCTAAAAGCTCCATAGATTTTCCACATGAAATTATCACATTTGAAGTTTGAAATCATGTTTCCCCCATATCAAATACAACAAATGGTGTGTGACTACTTGGATCATGATCAGATGACTCTTGATTTATCATGGTTTTTAATCAGATAGAGCAAATCGAGTCGAAGATCATAGGAAGCCCCATAGATTCACCATGTGGCACTCTTGTATTGGGATATAATAATTTCATGAGCTTAAATTTGATGTTTTTGTGACCATAATTTGACATATGTGAGGACGTATTTGACATCTATGAAACCATCAACTCTAATCCCATCAAAACCAAGAAATTCATGATCTTAAATTTGACATTTGCACAACCATTATTTGACATCTATGAGGACATATTTGATGTTCATGAGGCCATCAAATTTAAGCTAATGGATTTTTTTTCTCAAGACAAGGATATACTCTAAAATGCTATCAAAAAACTTAAGAAGTGCATTGCAGACTAATAGGATTCCTTAGAGGATGTTAAAACACTTGAGATATTTGAACTACAAATAATGAAATGATCTCATAGTTTAAATATATGTAGAAATAAATTTTGTCTAAGTCTATATTCTAAGGTCCCCATTGCATTTGTTTGAATCCCATGAACTTTAGGCTAGAGACTTATACTAAATCTTATTTTAAAAGTGTCCTTGTGACATAAACTTATCTTAAATGCATTTAACCAAAGATTTTATTGTGTTTATTAATATAATAAAGCCCTAGGTCTAAATCTAATATTTGGTCCTTATATTACTTTAACCCCTTTGGGCATGTTCTAAAAACTTAACATAAGTATGTTGGCCCAAAATATGCATTGTGTTTATTAGACACAATGTAAAATTTAGCTTAAAATATTTTAGCCATGGTCCTTTTTTTGTATAAATCTAAAAAAACTCAAGAATAAACACTTTAGCCTAATATTTATTTTGTATTTTATAAAAACAAAATGAACCTTAGCCTAAGGTATTTAAACCTAAGCCCCCACCTAAATAATACATTGATTAAAGCTCATGCATCTTATAGGATCTAATGGCTCACACTTCAGTATAAAGGATAATCCAATGGCATGAAACTGTTGACAAATTTTCAATGAAGCTCCAATATATTTTGAGATCGACACATGGTGGATGCATGTTCAATATACAACTGACAAAGGTACCAAAGCTCAAAAATCCTATGGAGGTGCCAAATGGCATAGCCATGGGGATCGGTACCAAAATGAACTAATGACAAGTGAGGTCCTGAATCATAATCAATAGCCCATACTGATTCATGGATTTTGATCTAATGGTATGAATCTAAAGGGTAGATTTCAAAAATTAATGGCTACTTCTTGAAGGCATTTATGAAAAATGCTCCAAAAATTGATAGATCAATTCCAAATAAGCACCATGTAAGACAAAGTGATAGAGTATAAGATCTTGTGTGATTAAAATGAAAATGTATAAAGGCAAAGGTCAAAATAAAATATGAGGCATTTATAAGCCTAAGTTTAATTAAGCTACCACCATTAAAGCTTCAAAGCCTTAAAAATTACATAAAAGGCCTTAAGTGAACTCAAATTAATCATAGTAAATATAAAACAAGTTTAATTGTGATTTGGGATCGAAAGAAAAAACCTAGAGACCATCTAAAATTGTGAGGAATCTAAAAAGTTTAAAAGTCATGGTAGCTCAAAGGTAGAAATATAGGGATGAGATAGAGTAGTATTTGTCTATAGACAATGAAGGGAGGGTCTTCAAGGACACTAACTTGGACATTATTACATTAAACATATGTAATGGGAATTGGTTTGAGTTCTTTTGGACCAATGAGGAGATGCAAGCCACCACTAAAGAAGAACAAAAAATTGCCATTGTAATCAAAAGGTATTATGACCTAGTTGTAGTCTATAGGGATAGTCTTCACCATGCTGCCACCAAACCAGAGGTAATCCACTATATCAATAGCCTTACTACCATTTTCAAGGACTATAAGATTGAACAAGGTTGGATAATTCATAAAAGGACATTTAAAATAATTTCATTCAATTACCCATTGGCTGTTGAGAGTTAATAAAAGCTCCCAAAACCCCAAGTGTATTTGCCCACTATTAAGGAATGCACTGGTAAAAAAAGTTTGGACACCATCCTTAGGCCATGGTTGTTCTAAAAGAGTAATATGATCTGAGACCCTACTAGAAACATCCTAGTTGCCTAATTTAGAGAGGTGGTTAGGGTAATCATGACCCTATTGAATATAATATCTAGGGGCCCTTCAACCTCTTATGTAAATAAGATTTGGGTGTCCTACATCTACTTCATGGTAGAGAAAAAGATCACTTTTCTAATTGAAGAGATGATCAACATATATCTATAAAAATAATTTACAACTATAAATAAGAAGAATATAACCTAATTTTTCATGATGTATTATCTATTGGATGCCTTATTATCCTCCATCGAGATCGTTCATATAAAAAATTGGTCACCTGAGGGTAGATTTAGAATTTCCCACCATTACTCAAACCTAAATATTATCAAATATAGACACCACATGTAATTCATTCATGATCATGTCTATCCTATTTTAATATAAACCATTATAGGGATCCATATGCCCATGGTAATCCCTCTAATTAGGAAATATGTGGAGCTAATGAGAGATATCTGGTTATATCTAGATTATCTAATGATCAAAATTGAAGGGCTCTTGATCCAACCTTACAGGTTACATTTTTATGTTCCCATTATGTTGGTAGAGAAAAAAATTGTATGCCAACTTATTAATGGTGTGGATAGAGTATGAAAAGGCAATAATAAAGGCCTCATGCATCCTTTTCCTTTGACTATTGGTAAGATTATGTTACAAAATTAGGATCAGGTGAATACTATGGCTTAGCATAGGGACTTTTTCAAATTGAAACTTGATGAGATAAAGATGTGGGATCTCAATGGCATGGTCTCCACAGACTTAAAATCTAAGAAATTTCCAAAGCTAGTGTATGTGCATAAACTCAATGTCCATTAAACCATATATATCAAAGCAAACAAGTTCAAAGAAGTGTTGGCTAGGCTTAAGGGATATAACATCAAACTTGAGAATAGATTAACCAGTGATGAAAAACCACTAGGGGACATATGGAAAATGGGACATATGCAATACCATTTGCTTCTTAGACATTCTAAGCCACCCCAAGAGTAACCACAAGTGGAATTTTAGTCATCCCAAATCCAAATTACATAAGGTCTTGGTAAAGAGAAGTTAGAAGAGACCTAGTGAGGGACCCTCATCATTAGCCCTACCTCAAATACTAGAGTCTCTAGTGTAATACTTGGACATGATTAACTTGGATCCAAATGAGATAGTAGAGGATGCCCTCAATATCCTTATTGAATCATATGGATCTCTTGAAGAGGAGGATCATGTTGAATAAGTCCAGGCCCAAGTAGAGCAAGTTGAGTAAGACAAAGGAAAAGAGGTTTCTTTGGATTCAGTTCTAGTAGAACTCCCATAGTAGATAAATGTATAATTAGCCTTTATACCTATTAGATCAATGAGGCTAAAGCTGAATTTCACTCATCCAATAAATTAAAATAGCTTACTTAGTGAGGAATACCCTATTAATGGACCAATCATCCCTGATTGGTTCATCTATGAAAAAACATAGAAGATGTCAACTTTGTCTCGCTCTTGGGCCTTGACCCAAACTATTAACATGGATGTGGATGATGGAATAAAGCCTTGTATAAAGTATTTAATGAAATAAGAAGAAGAAAGAAGGATATTGACCACTATAGGGCCAATTATAAAATAGATGGATGCTACAAGAGCACCAAGTAGTAAGGAGATAGAGGCTCTTAAACCTCTAAAGTACATTAAATTAGATACTACTATGCAATTCAATATAGAGACAACTATATTAGAGAGATTTATAACCAAAAAATCTATGGTGGGCATTGAAGAGTTCACATTCTAAAGGGTTTATCCATTTATGAGCTTAACTCCACTTAAGGGACAATAGCCTAGTGAATTCCCCATTCATGAAGAGGACATTTAAAACCTAGCTAAGGCTCATTCAACTCAAGTTAGAGATGACATCAGGGGGATGAAATAAAGGATACATAACTTGGAAAGGGAAAATGATAATTTAGGGACCCAATCTATCTTATTATTTCTTAAGGCCATAATAAATATGTTTGAAGCATCCTTTTTAGATATGTTTGACTCCTTAAAAGCAATCAAGCTAAGACATGATGTATTGAGCTAGTAGAGTGAGGTGGCCAAAGGATTGATGATATAATGGTAGGATGTAGACGCTAAAATAAGATATCTCATCAATATACTAATTATGAATAGAATTCCTAAGTCCAAAACCATTAGCCTAGCCCATTTAAATCCTATATTAGGGATATTGGTGGATAAGATCTAGAGCTTAAGTACTTGGTTATCAAGCTTAGATAAACTCATAATGGATGATGAAGAGTTGATTACCAAGATTTAGAAATTCCTTGGTATCATGTTGGATAATCTTGTAATCTATACAACCTAGGGCATTATCGATGATGAGGAATATATGCATAGAGTCACTCTAGTGATGTAGAAAGTAAGGGGAAAAATCTAAGGTCAATTAGGTAGTGACAATAATAAAATTTTGGGCATGATCTTCACTACTGAAGAAAATATTACAAAATTCTAGAGTATTAAGGAAGCTATTGCAAGGGATGATAGAGACTTTGAGGACTTATCTAACCAAGAATATGTTTTTTTCCTAAATCTAGCTATGGATTTGGAGCTTGTCAAGGAACAACATCAAAGAGATATGGAGATTCTACAAGAGAAATATGGAATTCCTTTGGCAATGGGCCCACTAATTAGTTAATATTCATTTTTGTGAAAAAATTGTAATATTTAAAAAAGGAATATTCTTTTGTAAATTCACATGCTAGTTTGTTAGTGTGTTGCCTCTAGGTTAGTTTAGTTTATAAAAACAATTGTATTATAAAAATTTAAAGAAAAAATATAGTTTTCCTTATCTTTTGGACATTTGTATCTTGTAGTTGATTGGTATATTACCTGGTCCTTCTACAAAAGGTAGTATTACCATCTTGTAAAGGGAGAAAATTTTGAGCAAAATTTGTATACTTTGAGTAGTTAATACAATCAAGGAATTTTGAAAGGATTGTCAAAATTTATTTATGTCAAATTTTAAATTATTTTCTCTCAATTGTTAGTCTTAAGCACTAAATTTGAATAGTTTTTATGAATTCTGAGTTGCATCTTTGATTAAACGGTTGATAATTTGTGCTTATGCTAGATTAGCTAAAGGATCTTGAATTTGATTCATTTCATTTGTTCTGTATTTAGATGTGCTAATGCCATTTGAGTGTCATATAAAATATTTAAAGTAAATTCATTTCTTATTTGTCATTCTTCATATCATCCTTTAAGGTTTTTGAAATTGGAACTTTGTCATAATGTTTGAGGCTAAGATCATTAATCACTTATTCTCTTTCTACCTTACCTTTCTCTTTTTTTTCCTTCTTAACCAAATCACTTTATTTTAGACTTCATTATAAATATCCATTTATATTAGTCTATATTTTAAGCTTTGATCATAATTCACTAGTATTAGTGTTGATACTTACACTTTTCAAAGATTTGGTTCATGGTGGCTCCCAACCACCAATTAATATAAATTTTATGGAATAGTTAAACATTTCGCTATCACTATTTCACCAGAGGTAACATAAGTTGCTAAAACCTGCTACTCATACTCTAAATTCCTAGAATTCTAAAATGGGAAATGTTTTTTGAACACTAAGAACACCTTTGGTACATCCAAAGGCATCAACAAGGTTATGCTATACCCATATTCTAATTGACCCAAACTAGGACTCACTTTGTAGTATAATATTTTTTGAAAAAATAGGACATCATATGGATGAACTAAATAAATATCCATTAAATCCATACTTACTTTTATACACTTAATATAATTCATCTCATCTACACTTTATAGATGTTTAAAATTCATACATTTGAGACTTTATTAACAATGCTTGCCGATGAGAAACATTTCAAATTTTGTAAATACAATCCAAAATCAAAGCCATGACTACAATGATACCACCTAAATAATGCATTCCTCTTGAGCATATACATGCTTATGACACAAGTGAGTTAAGTATAATGGATCCTCCATATCAAGGTTCAAATAATTTACCAATTATTGAGGTGCACACATATGCATATTAAGAGCAATAAGCATTATTGAAATATATAAAAATCAAGGATTCCAAACTTGCACTTGTCATCCATGACAATGAGGATACTCATATAAATACATCTAAAGGTAAGGATGGTTTTGAATAAATGATAACACCTATGTCAAACACCACCATTCCCATGGATTATCTTATGTCTATGATGAACACTATTGGGGATGTTCAAAATAAAGTTTATATACTTCAAATTCAACTATATTTCCATAATGTATACTTAAATATCCTTCTCCACGTGGTTTTGAATTTTCACATATTTGGAAAAATATAAATCTATTTTATAATCATGAGAAAAAGGTGGTGTTCCTAATATTTATATGAGTGCTTTGTAAAATTTACTTAATATGGGGCCTATAAAAGGTCCTAATCCTATGCCAAATCCTCAAGTGTAAAAAATTTAAAACCACACACATCACTACAATTTAATAATTACCTTATACATGGGTGTTGCTTATTGTTGGCATAACCATATTGATCCTACATAAACCAAGACCACTTGTAGCATAAATAATTTTCATTATCTCAGGTTTAAATTAAAATATTTGAAAAATAAGGTCACTTGGAAGGACTCCTTGGGAAATATAATAATACTAGTTACTTGTGGTCCTAAAGTAATTCAAACATAGGTTTAGGTTATGCCTATGACATCTACATATGCATTTACACTTGGAACTCTTTGGATATACAAAATGTAAGAAAAAAAGGACCAAAATAAAGAAGGCATTTATTTTCCACATGAAGTAAAATTAATACATATTTAAAATTATAGCATTAAATCTTATACTATACATGCAAAACACGAGGAACATACTATGCCCCTATTCAACCTAGCCAATCATGATGAAAACAATGTAAAAGATCCAAATTAAGGTTGTAATGGGGGAGATATCTATGACCATCCATTAGTTGACATCATAGGATGATCTTTCCTCATCTTCAAAAAATACAAAAAAAATAAAAAAAACATTCAAAAATCCAAAATGTTTTTGACACCTACATGTTCTATTAGATCCTAGGCATCTATGTGTTAGCTCCATGTTGAGGACTAACATATCATTTAATCCTATAGACACATACACAAGCATATAAAGATACATGATACACTTATGGTTTTTGTTATTTCCCTATATTAACATCATTAGGACATCAAGGGAATCCATCTTTTATGATCTTTATACATACAAGTTGTATGATTCAATGATCACTTTACATTATCATGTTTGAGATTACATATGTACTTCCACATGCCTATTATCCATTAGTATACATTACACAAGGTAATTTACATGTTATGTACTTGACATTTTTTTATATCACATTTGATCCAGGGGCCACGATGACATGTTTCTACTGGTTTCTTATGTTTTTCCTTTAGACACTTTGATTTTTTTTCCTTGCTATTTTTTCAATTTTTTGAGCATTTGAATATGCTCCATTGTATGTGGTCCTCAAGCCTATATTTTTGTTCTTGGACATCTGAATATATCATTGATTATTATATATAAATTTTAATATGTCATTATTTTATTTTGTGTACATTTAAATAGGTCATGCCCATTTAATTTTATGACATTTTAACATGTCCCTTATTTGCAGTCTCCTTAGATCATTGCTTTTTGACTTGCTTTTGATTGTTCTTATGTGTGTGATTATTTGTTTTTTGATATTCTAATATTACTATCTAGAATTTTTCATGATATTTTTCATGGATATTAGGCCTTCATGTGATCACATTGGTTCTATGTACTTCAAAGATACATTTACCTAGACATGTCTATTTCTATATGCTACATGGTTACATTCACAAATTTTATAGTTGTCTCACCATTTTGAGGTGAGATAACTTATAGGTACTATTTTTTCCTCACCTTAAAGGTGGGAATACTTGGGAATCATGATCTCTAAACTTTCACCAATTCTAAAATTCAATGGGGCAATGTCATATGGATATGGCTTCCACACATTCATAATTTCTAGATTACATTAGGGGCATACTTTAGAATCATGTTCTCCATATTTATTTAATTTTATCTACTTATACCTTTTATTAGATTTTATGAAGACATGTCATATGGACATGGATTCCAAACATTCATAGTTTCTATGTTAAAATGGGAGCATGCTTCAAAAGCATGTTCTCCACATTTATTTAATATTTGGTACTTATACTAGTTTGTAGATTTAGTGAGTTCATGTTATATGGAAATGGATTCCACACATTCATAGTTTTAGATTTAGTGGGGGCATGCGTTGGAAGCATGATATCCAAATTAATTATGTTACTTATATCAATTCATATATTCAATGGGGACATTCTTTGGAAGCATGTTCTACATATGTATTCAGTATTAAACATCTAAAATTTATATTGGGAGAATGTTTTGAAGACATGTCCTCCATATTGGTACTTATATTAGTTTTATAATTCTCCATATATAGTGGGATCATGCTTCAGAAGTATGTCCTCCACACTTACATCATTTTCCAAATTGGCCAAAGCACATAGTTATATAGTTATGATACACACTTGTGGCATAATTCTATACATGGTACCATCATACATAGTTTCATCATGGGACATATATAAGGTGTATATGATATGAAATTAAAATAAACCTCATATTTCAAAACTATTACACGTATTGATATTCCATGAACTTTTATGGAATTTAGCAAGGAAATCTAATGTAGTAGTTGGTTCACCTTTTGGTATGATTAGGGTGATTAAATCACTCAATATTTCTAAGTGTTTATTTTGTACTTGATCATCCAAATTCACCAATTTATAGATATCATTGGGTTCTATAGTTTAGCTAATCTAAAATGCTAAGTGGTATCTCACTTTTGATCCAAAGTTGGGGGCATGCACTTTTCAACCTCTCTCTATCTCTCTCTATCTCCTTGGATATATGCACTCTAAATATTTATTTATATTTACCCTAGTATTAATTTTAAATATTTTCAATGATATAAATTTTTAATAAATAATTTTCCAATAGGAAAGGTAGTTACATAAACACAAAAGTGTAATCCTAAACCTTTATCTTTCAATTTAAATATATTTCAAGTACTTTAAACCCATATTATACGCATTTATTATACACTATAACATGATTTTGGCTATAGGTTAGTCACCAAAAAAGAATTCAAATTCAACTCTAAGAAACACTCAAATTCAACTCAATTAAAGATAAGGTGTGCATACACACCCAGGTACTTATTCCTTTCCTTTAAACTAAAAATTTAATTAATAGATTAAAGGGGGGAAATTTAGATTATATTTTATAATTATGTATCACCTAAATCTTTTAAACATGGAAAACTTAGACACTAGTTGTTCCTCTTAGTTCTAGATATGCCCTACTTTTGTAAGCTTTGTGACTGATCTATCTTGTGCCCCTTAGCCTATATCTTAGTCTAAATAGTATTATATTGATGAAAAATACATTCCATCTTGACCATAATTCTTAAAATATACTTATATTACACCTCTATAAGTTTTTAGTATGTGTCTACTCTCCTTCTCCTTGGATAATATCATTTAGGATAGATAGTAGTATTGACATTACTATCCTAACTTGACATAAGTGTTCATCACCCTAAAGTCATCCAATTTTCAAATTAAATATATTTTTATGGTAGTAATAAGTGATTTAATGTGATTTATCTCCTAATAATATTTCTATAAATACAATATCAACCCTCATTCAAACCTCACCTAGCAATCAAACCAAAAAGATCACTCAAGAAGTAGTAAAGTTACCAAAAACTTTCCTATTCTTCCATATTTTGATATTAATCAAAGGAATAGCCTAGATATAGGTATACATTACTAAAGGCTTAGTCATAAGGGAACATTTTCCAATTTATAAGCTAGGTCACTATTGTACTTCCTTTACACATTACATGATTCATACACAAGCCAACATATAGGGGAGAAATACATGAGTTTGAGGTCCTATTCTAGAGTAGTGGATATATAGCCAATGCCCTTTGAAAGTGAGATAATTTTAGCTAATCTTGATGGCATGTTCTCACTAGCCCATTTTCCCCCAATTTCACATTGAAGATAGAAAGTTAGGGTTTTGCCATTTCACCAGAAATGATAATTCATGAACTACATATTAATGAATTACAATGAAAGTGAATCCAAACCCATAAGAATCCATGTGGTCACATCTTATTTAAATTTATATTCCATATGGTCACTAGTATTGATATTAGACACTAGTGTTAATGAAACTATCCTAGGATGATACGAGTGTTAAAAGAGCCAATGACACTAGATCCATAATTTGGAAATTGATAAATAAATATCTTATTACTTGGTTTCTACTTGTACCAAATCTAACATTGTATTAGCATCATAACTTGATAATTATTCTTTTTTATGTCATTTTTATATCTATCATATTTATACTTTCCATTAATAGCTTATTTCAATTTTATAAATTTAGCATATGGTACATCTAAGTTTATCACATTAGTTACCCTACTATAGATTTTATATTCACCCTTGTGCCCTATAATTTATTTATCTTTAACCCTATCTACCCAAGTGAGATTCCTTAATCCAAAGCAGGGTTAAAAATTTACTAAAGAGTCACAACATTTTTATAATGTAAGATATTTGCATAAGTAAAAGTTAATTGGATACTATATGAAAATACATTTGTATCAATATTATTTGAAGTAAAAAACTAATTTTAAATTAAGTGATCACATAATATCATAACTAAAACAATTTCAAGATAAGTATATGTCATTTACCAATAACCATTGGACCAATTTCTATAAAGCTATCATTCTCATTCAAATTCTTTCAAGACTCATAAAAATTATAAATACTAATAAATTTAGAAAGTAAGCTTTTGAATTTTATTATAACCAATTGAAATTCTCAAAATGTATCATCTTTATCACTTCAATATTTTGAAAAATATGCATGCCTATCAAATTAATCCAAGATCTCTTAATATCATAGATTACATGAAAACCTTAGGATTATCTGAGATCAATGTGAAGGAAAAAAGTGAGCTTAATTAACTGATTAGCCAAAAATTATAATGGAGGTACATTATATAGTGAGATATTAAGTCACTATAAAGGTATCTAATCAACTCATAATTAGAAAACACATTAAGTGTATTTATCCTAATGACCTTAATAACCTTAAGCAAGTTGACTAACAACCATGTAGGTAAAACCAAAATATAGAAAATACTACAGTAACACCCCCTAAAGCATAGCTTAGGTGGGTAGAATAATTGGGTCTTGACAATGATCCCTGATGAGGTACCCAAGCATAATGCAACTCCCATAGAATGTAGAAAAGGAGAAAACTCATATGATAAAACTCCTCTCTAAAAAAATTTCAAATAATAAAAGAGGGATAAAAATACCCACTAGAGTCTACAACTACCTGTAACTATCTTATATCCTACAATAGAGTTCATATAAGTGTCTATCAATCATAATTAGATGCAGTGAAGAATGGATCACTATGCAATAGTGAATGTGTCCACCGAATGCCTAATGGATATTTAAATAATGTTTTACTCTTATATAAGGAACCATTACCATGTAAGGTAGGAGGGCCAATTGATCTAAACAAATAAGCTGAAATGGGAGTAGAGGCCAAGAAGGACTACAGAATGCCCTAAAACTGTGGAATAGGGTACATAATATCTGATGTGTCTTAGATCAGTAAACCTATTCCCTAGAATGATTAAAGTGGAATGGAGGTAGGTTGATCAATAAATAACTCATTAACATATGGAAGGTGACAAGGAAGTGGTGGAGGTGTGTCCCCATTACTACTATAGTCCTATGTGTTATAGGGAAAGACATCAATATCATATGAATGCTTAGGCTCAGAAATATCAAGTTTAAATGTGTTCAAAGAAGAAGAATCTAAGGATAGTTAGGAGGAAAGTGTGAGAAGTTATATATTTGAGTTTGATGATCAACCATTTCCATTATCAATATAGTATCATTGTGTATCTCTCTAATATATACTGAATCTTGAGAGAACTCAACTCACATGCCTAAGCCAAGGTGAGTGATCTGGTAAACTGATAGGAGATTAATTAAAAGTGAGGGAAAATTTTAAAACTTATTGAATGTAACACCACTAACTTTAACAAACCCTCTCTCAAGAATCTTTTTATAACTATCATTACCCAATGTTATATAGGACATGTCACATGGTTTTAATTAACTTAACTCTATCTATGAAGAGACCTTGTGATGTAAAGCACTAGATTTAATGACCCATGTAGTATTTAGAGGTACAATTTAAACTAAGGCATTTCCCTTTGATTTTCCCTTACTATTCTATTTTTCCTTATCATTGACATTATCATTTATCTTATAATATTCATGGGTTGATGAATTTTCATTGGTAGAATTAGAGACACTCATATTGTGCTTCTCAAGCTTCTTAATAACTTGGTAAATCTACTTCTTCAAATATTTGATTTCATCATGATTTCTTGAGTAAATCCCACATTTGATCCAATATTTATTAGGCTTAACACTGGAAGAAAATGTATTATTTTTTGATTTGTAGGTGGGAGGATTTACATCCTTCTCTTGATCATTTAAGTTCTATTTCTTATCTCTATTTTTTGAAGCCTTCTTTTTCTTAGCAAAATGTGGATGAGATTTTGAGGACTTCATTATCTTCATCTATATCAGCTTATCTTTCTCCTTAGTCAAGTAAAAAAAAAGGTATCTAGAGAAGACATATTACATGTAGCTCCAAGAAAATGTTTTGTGGCATGTAAAGTGGACACAAACACAAAATAGTATAGACCCAGTTTGAAGAGTATAGAAATAACAAGTTGATCATATTTCTTATCTATTCCAAATTATTTTAACTACAACCTCAGAGATTTGAACTTAGTGAATAAATATTGTAGTGTGTCAAAGTCACCCATCCTCAAACTAATGAGCTCATTATATAGTTCATGGCCTCTCATCACATCATGATTACCAAAGATTGTTTCTAGTGTGATCCATACTTAATTTGGTATTTTAGCAAATTCAATGTGAAAACATAAGGAGAAATAGACAACTAAGACAAACATGTGCTTGATCACATTTATTAAAACATTTATTTTTCTTTGTATAAATTGTAGGTTTAGTTTTCTCATATATATATATATATATATATATATATATATATATATATATATATGTGTGTGTGTGTGTGTGTATATATCCTACAAAAGGCTTGTTTTATTAGAGTAAGTAGCACATTATTTTTTCTATTTATGATAATTGAATGCCACAAGAGGTGGAAATGACCAGCAATCTATTATGTAAAAAAAATATTATTGTATAAATTAAGGAAAAAATACATTTAATAAACATTGCACAACACCACATAGTACCCCTTATAATTATCAAAGTGATTACACCTAAATTTTCAAATACAATCATGCTCCTATAGACTTTGGACACAATTGACAATGCATCTTGAGCAATTTGTGCGTAAGTATGAAATAACTAGAGAGACATTAGGATCAACTGATAATACATATAATAGTGTATAATTATTAGTTCAAAGATAATTATAGTGGACTCAAGATTACCACCAATGTGTAAAGCATGAAAAACAATCACTTTTGAAGAAGATGACACTCAAATCTGAGTTACCGATCAAAGTTTATAGCCATTTGAAAATCTTGCTCAGATGGAAATTTTGGGTAGAAATAGTGATGTAAAATATTTTAAAACAACTTCCATAAAAGAAAATTTTATACATCAACTTTACAAATAAAAAATAAATCATTTTTGAGCAAAATTTAAGCACTTTTGGGTTGGAAGTGATCAAGGGTTTATTTCCCATATGAGTAGGGGCTAAGATCCACTATCTTAAATTTGATGATCTCTCACATGTCAAACAATCCAAGCTTAAATTTGACATCCTCATGGTTATCACAACATGAAAAATAGGTGGAATAAATTAAATGTTCTTAATAGGGGTCAAAACCTATTGAGGGTGTTTTTACATTGATCAGAGTTCATGGTGTGTTTTTGTAGTAGGTGGAACCTAGTGTTTCCTTATGTAGGTGGTAAAATCTGAGTCATGCCCATGAAGGAATCATAACCTATGAGGTTTTTGAACATGGTAAAAAACATGATGTGTGTCCAAGAATGTGTTGGAACATAATGAGTATCTGAGTATGATCCAAAACTTGATAGGTGTTTGAAAAGGCTTCAAAACTTGATGGTGTTTGATGCAACCCAAAACCTAATAGTGTTTGGAGTAGGGCTAGAATTTGATGTTGTTTGAAGTAAGATCAAAACCTAATGAAGTTATTTATTGGGATGAAAATTATATCAAGGTGGAAATTTTTGATGGGCCTTATTTTTTTTATGCCAAAATTCTGACCAATTGCCAAAACTACTTACAAGGGCTTAAAACTCCATTGAAATTAGAAAACCCTAAAAAACATAGATTTGGTAAAACTCCTATAAAAACTAAAATAGGCCCATTTGAGAACTCAAAAAACCTAAAAAATTTAGAAATTATTTCTTATTTTGAGAATCCCACTATATAGAAATGCATGAAACCACCAAAAAAGTCACAAAACCTTCCAAAAATGGTAAAAAAATGATTATCATGATTCTAGATCATGTTTACAGTTGATTCTAGGGTTTTATCACCTTCCAAATATGATGTTGTTTTTATTTTTAAAATAGGATAATCTAGTTATATAGTTTGCATGTATTTTCATGAAATCCCACTAAACCTATGAAAAATTAAAAAATCAAGAAAACTACCAAGAATACTAGCAGGTAAGATCTCATTGAGGATTTTATACATAACAAAATGACCGTCAAATCAGATCTTTAATACCATGTTAGATCAATCCAATATATCTAAACAACATAGATTGCATGAAAACCCTAGGAGTAGGTGAGAGCAATAAAAAGCAAAAAAGTGAGATTCATTAACTGATTAGCCAAAAAGTACAAAAAAATTACATTATATAGTGATATATTAGGTCACCATAAAGGTAAAAAATCAACTCACAATTATAAAAAACCTTAAGTTTATTTATCCTATTGACCTTAAAAACCATAATAAAGATGAATAACAACAGTGTAGGTAAAACCAAAAGCAAGAAAATCCTACACTAATAATGTCATTATCTAATATTTTATTCTAGGATTTACAAAATGATCATTGTGTCAAATATACTATTGATTTTAAAAACAAAATTTAATGCAATTAAAATTTAAAGATCCATAATCTGACTAAAACCTTTTTTGAAATAAATATATGTATGTGTCCATTTTGAATGTTGTTGTATGCAAAAAATAATAGAGAATTCATTTCAATTTTGAAACCATACATATATTTTCATTACTTTAAACCTTATATTATTATTATTTATCTATTCAAATCATATCGATAAATAAAAATGAAACAATCAATATGTTAGGAATTTGGAACCCTAGACCTTCAAGTCCATCATTATTTTTAATAAATTATCTTAATTCATATGGACAACTAAAAAATTTCTCAGAAAAACAAATCTCCATGAAAACATTTTCAACTATCCTAAAGCATTTATTTGTAGGATAAGAAAAACAACTAAATAATATATTTTAGCCTAGCAAGAAGCCATTAAAAATACATAAAATAGTTTTAATGCACCAAGAAAGACTAAATGAAAAGATATTTTCTCTGTATATTTTGTTAATAATATAAACTTTAGGGCATTGTTTCTTTATTTTCATGGGATGAAACATGCCATGCTAAGTACAAATAATATATAAACTAAAACTAAAATCATGAGTGTAATAATTACATATAAATATCTCAAATAAAGAATGCAAAAGGAATATTAAATTTAAATCCTTCATACAAATTGACATGCAAAACCAAAACCAAGTGCAATAACCAAACCTTATGGACCGAGTGTAAGTATCCAAACACACTCGAACAATAATGTAATAATTCATCAAAATCCAAAAATAGTTAAAGTAATGAATTTTTAAAAACCTAAACATCAATGTAATTTTCATATCAAAATTAAAACTATGTACAATCTCATGTGAAATATGAACCCTAAGTGTAATTACATATCCATATTATCAATAAATGCAATAGTTTTAAAAAACCTAAAAACAAGTGAGATAATCATATATTATATGTCAAGTTTGAGTACAAACTGAGCCAATAATTAGTGTAGCAACCATGTAAACCTTAAATTAGAAATAAAAATGGATTATGAATAAAGTACATGCTATTAATGCCCAAAATTACATTAGAGCGATTGGGCCCCTATCACTAAAATTCCCACATCTAAAATAAATGAGTGTTAATGTTTAGTTGCTTGCCCCAATCATTTAGAATATTGGAATATATGTTCATAATTAACCATCTCCTTTGTCTTACCAAGTGGGAGTGTTATTCCACTCCTAGATGAACTCATGAGGGGCATTTCTTGAATATATAATATATTCTCAATAGCTCTAGAGGAAGAAACCCTGTTGCACCTTCAATGGTTTTAATGATTAAGCTATGAGATTATCTTTGATAATTGAGAGAATCCTACACTCTTTCCCATATCAAAAGAATGGTGTGAAGGTAAAAAAATGGCCGAGAATAAAAATTCACATATAATTAGGACACATGGTGGATTCTTGGGGGGTTCAAGTTTCTAGATCCTTTTTAAAGAATATCCCACTTAGTTTTTATGTATAAGGTGAAGAAACTTCCTAGGGGCTGACTGTCTAAGTAAATAAGTTGAAAAGGATGCCACATGTTATATTTTCAAGATTTTAGAGCATTAGTCCTCATTTAAATATTTCCCCACTTGCCCCTTGGTGGCTAAGGTTCAAAATGTCTCTGAGGTGTGAGTGCCCAAACATGTAAGCTAAAATTTGGGATACATGCTAGGCCTTCAGGGATTTTAAGTGCCAATCCCTTTTTGAATATTTCCTCACTTTGAAATTAGGTAAGGTTCAAAAGGTCCCTAAAAACTTGGATGCCTTAGGTATGGCATGTATCATCTGTATACTTCATTGAAGGATTAAGATATCTTGTACCATTATACCAAAAGTAGATGGTAGATGGAAAGGGTAAAATAACATACCCAAGGAATTGATAAAGCACTAAAAGGTAAATATTTTAGGGGTGGGTCCATGTATTACAAAGGAGAAACATCAACACACTTCCCTCCATTTTTCAAAAGCTTCTCAAATATTTAATGTGGCAGTCGATGATTAGACATTTCATTTCAAAGCATTAATGGTAACCCTAATTTGAAAATGTGAGGGATTATAACTAAACATTTCTTTTTATTTTAGTTCAACCTTTACATTCAAAGCTAATATTTATGCCTTCAAGTGATTCATGTGCTAGAATGATGTGCAACATGAAAATAATGACCACAAAGAATCCCTTGAGTATTTTATAACTCTATCTACATGTAGCTCTCATAATTATCAGTAAGTGTCACTTGACTCTTTGGTGTTATGTTATTAAATAGAGTTCAAGGGTATTTGGAGAGTTATTAGTGTGATGAATTCATTATAGAATATTACACTTAGTAAATTAAGGAAAAATGGCCACATATTCTACATCAGTAAAGAGCAATATCACCTCTATTCTTGATGGAATTAGAGACACAAATGTTTAATTATTAGATTTTGTAGCCCTATTAAATATTTTTCTAGTGACCTAACCCTCTCCCAATTGTCTCCAACTTAGGTATGAGCTACATGGTACCTATGGTAGCATTCCCTTTAGCTACCCCATATCTTGAGCTAGTTATTGCTCATGCCAAAGTTTATCACCTAAACACTAGGAGTATCTTGGATGGAAATCAATCAGTTGTATGTTAATTCACCTCTCAGGCCCTCAACACTATGCTTATATTTCCTCCCTAACCTAAGAGTATCACACTTACTTTGGAGGAGTACCATCACTACATAAAAGAAAAGGATAATATGATATAGGACATTATGAACTCTTGTTGGCTGGATAAGAAGAGGTAGAAAGTCTCTTGAATGCTAAAAAATTCGAAGCTAATAGAGTTTAATTAATTACCTATATACATGATTTCCATGGTGACCCAAATCTATTGTGTTCCCACTATAAAAAAGTTTGAACCATGGATGTTCTTGATCCTGATCTATGTGTTCGAAGGAGAGAAGAAATTGGATTGGGAAACTATCCTAGGTGACAATTTGCATAATCAAATGTTACAAATTTGTAGTGTAATTTTTTTAAAGGAAGCATTCACAAATAATTTCTACATGTCTTCCTATTTTATGTATAGCTTGGTACACAATAGGAATTTCCTAGGGCTCATAAGGAGCCCTTTCAAAATGAGGATATACAAAGTATACCCAAAAATGACTTTAGAGGGATTCAAAAATAACTTCTACATAGTGTATAATTTCTTCTTCAATGTTATGATAAGCATTTTCTTCCCTGTAAGAAGTCTCAATAGAATGTCTAAGGCAACCCAAAAGTTAATTGATAGATTTGGCACCTCATACATTCAATTCAAAACATATACATGGTTTAGGGTGAGTGGTTACTTGGGGGCTCCTCATAAGTTGCCAAGGTACATAGATGAAAAAGTTACAGTAATGGAATTGAATAGGAAAATGGTGTGTTCACATGACATGATTGCTATGAATAAAATCAATAACCCTTTCTGGTTTCTAGTATAGATAGGATATTACATGTCTTTGTCTAACCAAAGTAAAAGGATTGGAGTAGGAAATAGGCTACCATAATAAATTGAAAAAATTCCACCTAGACCCAACTATGATATAAGCTGGTTGATAAATACTACAATAGATGTAATTTTTAATACTACAATAGGTGTAAATTTTAACCAAGCACATTATGAGGATAACTAGTCTAATTGTATCACTGAAGAAGATGTCAGTAAATTGGATTACATGAGGTTGATAGTATAGGAAGTTATCACTTACAACATTTATCTCATCCCCAAAGACATGGTGGATGACAAGATGACACTGGCATCAACATACCTAGAGGATAATGTTGAAATGTAGCCTATAACATAGGTTGACTTCACCACAAAGGAGAATAACTCCATGGCATGAAGGGATTTTATGATTATGAGGAGAATATTTAGGTGGTTAAAGGAACATGAGGTTGATCTTGTTACACATGACACCCTAACTCTCTAAGAATTTTGATAAGTTTTAGAACTAAAGGTGTTCCTGTCAGCATACATGGGTGATCCTTTAACCTCACTAATAGTACCAAAAGGTAACAAGAAGTTAAAGGTAGGTGATATTGATTTATCCCAAAATATTCATGTAGAATCAATAATAACCTCCTAATCCAAAGTGGGATTATCATTTTAAAAATTGATAAGATTGGTAGAGATTTTGGACAATATTTCTACAAGGTAAGTGCAACTAACTAGTGCCACTCCCATATCCATCATGATTAAGGAAGCTCCCATAATACCATCCATTCTAGCTATACCCCACTTGCTCCACCCACACAACAACCTATAGTTGATCCTTCTCTAAGGACCTACATGAGAAAGAGGGGATAAGAGGAAGAGATAGAACAACATAGACAAAAGAGGCTAAGGAAAATGTTACAACCTCTATCTAGGAGTCCTAGGAAGAAGGAAGTCACATTCAAAAATATACCTCCCAAAGAAAACTCCTTGAAGAGAATAGAAGATAAATCTTCATATGCCTAAAATTTAAGAAACATGAGTAATGATAAGGATTTAGATGAAGTAAAACCTATTGCTAAGGTAATGAAGATACAACATACATTTACTCCCCCTCAAGTGAAAATGCGGTAAAGGACTCCAAGGGAAGGGCCACAAAATCTAGTTAAGGTCCTCGTGGTAGGATTATTCACTAAGAAGGATCCCCTAAAATTTAAGGATAAAGGTGATGAATAGGATGTCTTATTCTCATATGATCCTTTAGCCTTTGTTGATGTGGTATAGGTTGGGATTGAGGTAGCCACACATTCCCATGCTCCTTAGGAAAAGGAGACATTTTCCTTCGACACAAAGGCATTTGTCAAAAATGTCATTACCTAGCCACCAAACCAATGCAATGGTGGGGAGAGAAGAAACATGTGTGCATCTAGTGAGAAGGATGAAGAGGAACTAATATATAGTAAACAAGTTCTCACCAATAGTTAAAAGGTAGAGGTATAAGGAAACAACAAGAGAATGTTGTTGTAGTTGTCAGAGCATCACCAGATGTTTTTTCCCCTTCAAAGGTGTCAATTTTGATACCTGAGGAAGGAATAAATATTGGGGAAGGTAGGAGATTAATATTACAAGTGGGTACCCCCACCCATTCAAAACCAAATAAGGAGATGATAAATTAAATAAAGATGTTGAGGTAGGAGTCTCTAGAGATGATGCTTCAATTAAAGTACCCTGAGGAGTTCTCCCTCATATTAAAGTTCATGACCTTATTCGACATGAAGGTACTAAGGCCATGATTGGTGAAGATTTACCTAAGGGAAGCAAGGAGGAAACCATTGATTCTTTCATCTGGGGTACCCAATTAGGCAAAGAAGGTGAATTAGTTTTAAATTCTTCCACCCAACCCACAAAACAAAGTGGCTTTATCGATAGATTGCTCATGGGGTCCTAACAACTTAGGTCAAATTTTGAAGTCCTAGAGAAGATAGAGCTAGGAAAAGAAAGGAAAAGAGGAGCTCAAACTAAGGGTAATAAATCAAAAATCAATGAGGAAGCTAAGAAAATTGTGCTCAGCTTGCATCCTACTCCTATCATACTCCCCCTGTCAAATGTTCTAGTAATGCTACCATTCACTACATCAAATCCTGCATCAAGGTCCATGACCTCAATGGGATTCCAAACTAGACCCTTTATTTTGGTTGAAGAGTAGGTTAGGGATAAAAGGAGTATTTAAAGTAAAGTCAGGGACATAGATGTGATGAATATTGCCCAAGCATATAAGGACAAACCCCTAAAGAAGGCCAAAA
This sequence comes from Torreya grandis, assembly GCA_037957365.1. Classification (NCBI taxonomy): domain Eukaryota; kingdom Viridiplantae; phylum Streptophyta; class Pinopsida; order Cupressales; family Taxaceae; genus Torreya; species Torreya grandis. The sequence continues at coordinate 674,823 of JARHVA010002745.1, read as the reverse complement.
CACTTATTAGGACCACATTTACTGATAACAAACAAAGAAATGTAGAGATAGTTATCCCCTCACCTAGTGCTCTAAATAAAGATGATCCTCTTGAAATCTACATAGTTTATAGGTATGATCTAGGGGAGCCTTCTAGAAATGAGTTAAAGAATAGCTCACAATTTTTGGCCAGCATGGTGTCCCATAGAATGGAAAAGGATAAATCCACCATGGAAGAATTGAAATCCTAGAATCATGCTATGATCTAGTACTTGAAAAAGTTATTGAGTGAGCCCAAAGTAGTAACTCCAAATTCTAGTAGAGCCTTAGACCCTTCTCTTTTCTCTATGAGTTCACCTGATTTTAGTTGATTTGGTGAATTGAAATCTAGAGGCTAGGCAACTAAAGAGTGTCAAGAAGATTTGAGCACTAGAGCCAAGGAAATTATTTACTCAATATTGGAAAGTTTGGATGATGTAGTGGATAAGAAAGGAGAGTGTGATACCTAGATGTCTAATTATAATGTAAAGAACCTTAGCCTAAAAGAGATGAAATATGTAATACAGGCATAAACACATTAGTGGTAGAGAAGATCATCTCTTCAGATGATCAAAAGATGACTAGAGAGTATCAATTAGTAGTGAAGCATAGATTGAAAATGCTCAAGGAAGGCATCTTTGATATTAAGGGAAAAGAGCAGTCTCTCAAGACTATAACCAAATAAATAGACATTAACTTTATAAAAATGGTGAACCTTGATGGTGTAGGTGATTTTATGGAAGAGGAAATACACTATGCTCTAAAAATATTCATTGACATGCCTCAAGGAGCCTTTGATACCCATAAGATAAGTTAGTTGGTGGTACTTAAGAAGGATTATGACCAATTCAAAGTACTCATTGGGAAAAAATAGGCTATGCTTCAGAAGGTCAAAACCTGGTTTAAGGAATATTATGTCAAATTAAAATATCAAGCAGGATCCAATAAAAAGGATATCACCTCCATGATTGATAGGCATACTAATTATAAAAAATTTTGGTGAAGGATTCACCTTTCAATGTTGATTCTAGAGCATGACTGAGTATTTTAGTTTCTTCTTGGTTGGGAATAGTCTTCCCTCTTCCTCCCTTTCTCTTTCTTCTTATTTTATCTTCTTTTCCCTCATTTCTCATCAAGAAACTATTGTACCCTACCTGTTAGTGGCATGCCCCTTTCAGAGTCAATTTTTTATAAACATTGTTATATGAAAGGGATGTTTTAGTTTGTTTTACAAGATGACAAAAGTTTTTTTAATCTCTTATGGGACTGCACTCCATGTATATAACTAAAAATATTTTTATTTAGTTTAGTATCAAATTTATCATCATCATAGAATCATGAGAATAGTCTAAGCAATCATGTTTGTTATAACATCTGACAAGCTCTAGGCCCATGAAATAAGTATCCAGTGGGAACATCTTTCATGAATATGTTGTGTATAGATAAACAATTGTATAAGTAAAGGGGGTATGTCCCTTTACAGAGGCTAGTTAATTTTTTGAGTTTGAATATATAGCTTGGAGAGTCCTCCCTATGTGATTTTCTAATGCCAAATTGATTTCTATTGTAAAATCATTGGCAAGCTCTGAGAACATTCAATATTTTTCCATTGTTACATAATTGTTTTGCATAGTGTTCTGTTATATAATTTTCAAGACATATTGTATTTAGTTTTGATTTAATTGTTAAATGAAATATGTCATGGTTTATCATTTCTTCTTGTTGTGGAAGTACAATTTTATGTCTTACATGTTTGGTAGATTGGTTGTTTGATGTATTCTTATTTATGGTAGTCATTTAGGGTCTACAATCAGAATATAAAATCCTTTCTAATTCAAGATTTGGGAACAGATCATTGATATCCTTTTTAATGGAAGTCTTGGGCTCATGAATTCATCTAGAGGAAGTTATTGAAGGGTGATTTATAGTATTTCTTATAATCTTTTGAGGATAATTTGTGCACGATTTTATTTTTATTGGCTTCTAAACTAAACAACCTTTGTTAATGTAAATAGTATAGCTATTTTTTGAAATCCTATGTTCTCACTTACTAGCCATCCACATCTTTATCTATCATTAAAATAAAAATGGTTTCACACTATTTTAACTTATAGATAACATATTATTTGCATATCATAAATGTTATTGGCATTTCAAGCACATAAGATCTTGTGTAATTGAAATGTGCTTGCAGTTTGTGCTTGAAATCCTAGTGCTACATTTTTTCATTTTAACCCTATTGTCAAAAATTTGTTAAAATGGAGATTGTAGTAATCAAATCATATATCTTTAGTATCTTATGTATGACATAAAGAATTTGTGCATTTTTTGTGATAACCCACTATGGGTAAAGTGTATAAGTTTGGTTATGATTTGGTCATATTTCCATTTTTGTACTAATAATCCTCATGAAGATTGAAGTGTTAAACTCCTTCATGTAAGCAATCTACCTCAATAGGTCCTCTCACCTTAGTTTAGTTAAAGCCAAAAGTAGAAGGGAATTAACCATACCCTCTGTAGGTGCCTCCTATTCATTTACTTCATTCGGTCCTCTTTAGATGTTAAACCCTTATTTAGGTGTTTCTCATTTCATTTGGCCATTCTTCTCAAGTAGGCAAGGTTGAACATTAGGGGTGTATAACTAAGAACTAACACTTTCTTGGTATCATTGTTGGGGATGCATTTTATTATCTTTATTATGGGAATGTGCTTGTATAATACTTATAAGTGTTTTATTTGTTTTTCTATCTGCTATTATTATAATGAGCTATTCATCTTAGGTTTGTTGACATCTTTACAACCTTCTAGATGACTATATTATGGATATTCACACCTATCTTGAGAGAAGTACTCAATATTTTTGAGTTTTTTTTTCAATGTCTAAGGGTTGATATCTCATCAGTTACTATGTATAGCTTTGTTTTTTTGGTCAAGAAGTTGTGATTCTAGTGGTGAATCCATTATATCAAGGTTTAAAGATCGGTGCATGATATATGTTCCCTTCTATATTTTGAAGATTTTTCTTTAGATCTATAAACTTGGAGAGTACTAAGTCTTCCTTTTAGATGAATCCATCAAAATATCTTGTACCTAAGTTAAAAGCTACATCTAAAAGAAAACAAGTGTGGAAACCTATTGTCAGCCAGAGCTCAGGCAATCAAATAAGACCTGATCAATTCATTCCCCATTATATTTACCACCTTTTCTATAATATCCCTTTGGTTGAAGGATACTAGAGTGCTTCTGATAAATCTAAGCTCCCCATGAGTTAAGCTCCTTCTATATAAAGGGGTCTTTCCCCTCCTACTAGGCCATTAAATATTCACATCATTTCTCCTCCTTTGAGTCTACACATTATTCATCCCCAACCAATCCTTGGTTCATCTTCATCTTTAGATTCAGAGATGGGAGACCATGACTTGAGGAGAAGGATGTTTAAGGTAGACAATGATAATGTTGGAAATGATGATCAAGGCTTGGCTAATAGATGTAGACCATTTATGATCCCAAGGTTTACACCTATTAGTTTTAATGGCATGTCTAGTTTCCCCAATGAGGTCCCTGTGAAGATTAGAAATGTACTACCTAAGTTTCTTTGACACCTAATAATTTTAATGGCATGTCTAGTTTCCCTAAGGTGGTCCTTATGAAGATTAGAAATGTAATACCTAAGTTTCAAGGGAAAAATGTAGTGTATAAGGAACAACATTTGAAATCCTTCTTAAATGTCATTGAAGATTATGAGATAGATGTAGAAGATGTATGTATAAAACTCTTTATGAACACACTTTAGGATGAGGCTAGGGAATGGTTCAAATGCCTCATTGACAGATTAATAAACACATGGAAAGCTATGATTAATGAATTTAAAATGTAATATCGTGATATTATAGACCTTAGATTCATGTTTACCAACTTTGAGAACCTCAAGAAGAATCCTAATGAGTGTGTGAAGGACTTCAATTCTAGATTGAATAATGTGGTCAAGAGGCTACTAGAAGACATCAGACCTAGTGGTGTTTCTTCTTTGATTAAGTATTATGATTAATTAAACAAGAAGGTAGCTTATTATCTTAGAGATAAGGATCCCACAAATCTAAGGATGGATTTCAATTTGGCTATCCAAATAGAAAATAATATCAGAGCAATGGGTAAGCCTTTGAAAAAGAGGGATGATGTCAATTTGATGACTCATGAAAAGCCTAAATTCTCCCACAAGAGTGTAGAACTAGAGGAAATGGTAAATACTTTGGCCACTATAGTGAAAGAGATCTCTTATAAATTGTCTATAACCATAAAGAAGTTATCTCAAGGTCCTACTAACTTGATGATAGGAGAGATCTTAAGAGAGATGAAAAGAATCATCCCTGAGATCATGGTCAAGGAAGGCCACCTTTCCAAGATAGGAATAATGACAAGGGAAAATACCTAGTAAGGGATGACAAACATTAAAGAAATTAGAACTGGGGAAGTGGAATGGAAGTACTGGATCCTTTAGCTACAAAAATCAACATAGTCAATTGTGACATGAACTGGTGTGATAAATGTTTCCTCCCTCATCCCCCTTATGGCACAATTGGTGATGGTGGTCAAGATGAAAATGAAATTAAAACTACATCCAATGAATATAATATCTACATTATTGACTTCCAAGAAATGGAAAGTTACACTTTCAAAGAGGAAGCGATAGATGCCTTAATTATCCCTAATATTGAGGATACCCCAACATATGAACATTTTACTTTCTAATTTGATGAATCAGATATGATGGGTGATTCTTCATCAATGAAGTTGATGAGTTCCACCATTACTTGAGCATTTTATTGAGTATGTGAAAAGGTAAGGGTCCCATTCCTAGATTTTATTTGTGAAATAAACATGATGCATGAATATGAGTTACCAATTCATGACTTTAAGTTTATAATATCAATGATGAAATAAAAATATGTAAACTTCCCTCCATTATTTTAGGATTGATAGTTGATGATCCACATAATAATTTCCCAAGAAAAGGAGTACAATTTGAGAAGGACCAAAATGATCCTCCAGAAGATAAAGACTTTGCTGCCCGTCGAGTAGAGACTAAGGAAAAAGGGACCATATGGAGTAAGGAGGCCCAAGGTTCTGCCAAGCCTAGTTCTACACCCTATAAGGTTAAACCAAGAAGTACCTAGGCTAATAATCAAACTCCTTTGTTGTCTAGCATTCCCAAGAATGATGAATCGAGGAATCCTCACTTGAAAAGTGAAGTTAAGAATGCTAGTTCCCCTACTTTTGTTCCTTTGAATCTTGAAGGATACATCCCAAATGAAAATGTTAAAAGCCTACTTACTAACACTCCTTTGTGAAAATGTAATATTTTTGATGTGGCCCATGTTTAAAGTCAACTGAAAATCAAAATACCCTTTGTAGAATTACTTAGAATTCTATAGCATAGGAAAAGAGTTTTTGAGTATTTGGGATTCATAGAGAAAATCACTGCTAATGAAATTGTTAAAGCTAAGCTTCCTATCGCTCTCTATGTAGAAGGTGAGAACACCTCAAGGTCTCTTGAGCATCACCTAGAGGTATATTTGGGATCAACATTGGTAGAGATTTAGATGGATGTTGACTCATTTTATACCACCTTGCTAATTAATGGACTAATTATCCATAATTGCATGTTTGACTCTAGTGCATCTTGTAATATCATGTTGTTGTCTATTTTGAATAAAATTTGCATAAAAATAACTATAACATATGGATGATGCCTCACCATGGATTCAAGAGAAGTACCTATTGTTGGCATAGTCAAAATATTGGTGGTGTAACTTGTGCAATACCCTAGTAAATTTTTGAGTATGGATGTCATTATTGTAGATTTCCCACTGAAATGGGGTGTTACTATCCAAAAAATGGGCTACTAGTATTGGAGGTAGTGTTGAGATGGATCTATCCTATGCCACTACACCTCTAGATGGGAAAATGGTTCACTTAAACCATGAGATGTAAATGTGACATGTCTTAGAGGATCTTAAGTACCAATTAAATGAAGTGTTATATGTGGATACAAACATTGAGAATTTTGTGAGAAGTGTTGAGTACATAGAGTTTCCTTTTGACTTTGGTGTCAATGTTGAAGACTCCATCTAGACTATGCATTTTGATGGAGCATGTTCAAGTATCAAAAATGAGGTTAAGGTTTTTTTTTATACCCTTGGGGGTTAGGTTTATAGATACTCTCTTCATTTTGACTCTGAGTGCATAAAAAATGTTATGGAATATGAAGCACTCTTATTGGCCTCTAGATCACTCATGAATATGGATTCAAGAAGTTGCTAGTTAAGGGAAATTAAGTACTAGTGGTGAAATAGGTCTGAACTATTTACACCATGAAGAAGAAGAGGTTGAAGTAGTACCAAAATGTTGTATGGGACTACTTGGAATGGTTCGATGCCTTTAATGTTGAGTACCATCCCTAAGAACTTAATCACAAAGCAAATATGCTAGCAAAGAGGGATATAGAATTTAAATTTGAACATGGGAATCCATTTTATGAGTATGAGGTTGAGATACTAGTAAGACCCTCTGTCTTAGATAACATCGATCATTGTCAAGTATTTGACAATAATGACCAAATAAAGAGATTTTTGTGTTGTATCGATGAGTTTGGGGGAACCATTACAGAGTGGGACTCTATGGTACATGTCTATGATGGAAAATAAACCTTTTATGTAAAGGAAATAATCCAATTAAGGAATAATACTATCCCTAAGGGATTGGTTCGCCTGGAAACAACCTTTAATGGAATTGACATAATCAAATCTAGAAACATTTCTATGTCAAAACATATGAGCAAAATTAATACTGGGGAAAAAGTCCAAGGTGGCTTGGTACTCACTTGAGTGAAAGGGAAAAGGGAGTATTCATCATGCTATTAAAAAATTACCAAGATTGTCTAGCATGGTCATATTCAAATTTGAAAGTTTATAGGGAAGATTTGTTCTAGCATGTTATTCCCCTTCACCTTGATACAAAACCATTCTACCAAAAACAATGGCCTGTCAACCCCATCTTAGCCATTAAGATGTAGTAAAAATTGAAAAAATTAAGAGATGGTGGGATCATTCAACCCATTAGGTATTCATCATGGGTGGTGAACCTAGTCCCTATCAGCAAGAAAAATAAAGGCATTTAGCTCTATGTTGATTTTTGAAACCTAAATAAGGATTTTATGAAGGATAATTATCCATTGCCTAACATGGATAACATGATCTAAGATGTCACCAAATATGAACTATTGTCAACCTTGGATGACTTTTTTGGTTATAACAAGGTGGTGGTAAAGGAGTCTGAAAGGTCCAAGACTGCTTTCACTACCCCATGGAGCACCTATGTGTATGTCTAAATGCCTTTTGGTTTGATGAATGTAGGTGACACTTTCTAGAAAGCCATGGATGTAACCTTTGATAGATTAATTAACCAATTTTTTGCTATATACTAGGATGATGTTACAATGTACTCTAAGAGGAAAAGTGACCACTTTATGCATTTAGAATAAATTCTTGTCAAATGAAGGGAGTTTGGGATTTCCCTTAATCCTAAAATATGCCAATTTGTATTATAAAAGCAAAGTTACTGGGACACATTATGTCCCAACAAGGTGTCATGATATACCTTTAAAGGGTGGAGGCCATCAACAAAGTACCCATCCCATAGACCAAGAAAGGTATTCAATCCTTCTTTATCCAGATTAATTTCATTAGATGGCTTATTTCCAACTTTATATAAATTACCATACCTATCACTTCAATGTTGAATAAGGATCAAACTATAAAGTGGGAGGAGAAGGCCACCTAGTCATTTCAAGATATCAAATTTGCATTGAAAATTTCCCTAGTGCTTGCTAGTCCAAATTATAGAAAATATTTCCAAATATTTTCATTATCCTCTACACACTATTGTCACGGTGTTTTTACAAAAGAATGATGAAGGTTATGAACATCCAATTTCCTTTTTTAGTAAGGCATTACAAGGATCTAACCTGAGATATACCATAATAGAGAAATAATCCTCTACCCTTTTAAAGGCTATCCAACAACTTAGATCTTACATTTTAATTTTGAATATTGTGGCTTATGCATCTCACATAATGGTGAAGGACATATTAACTCAAAATGAATATACTGACAAAAGGTGTTAATGGGTCAATAAACTTCAAGAATATGAATTTGAGATACAAACTACTAAGTTGGTTAGAGGCATGGGTCTGGCTAAGCTAATGATTGAAGAAAATTTATAGGATGTGGAAGTAAATAATATAGAAAGGGTGATTGATAACCCTAAATCCAAGTACAACCAATCTCCATGGTATAAAGATATAGTCTATTATCTAAAGACTCTAAATTATCCCTCCTATTTAGATAAAAATTGAAGGAAGAAACTAAAGTTAGTATCCCAAAAATATTTCTTATTGCAAGATGGCATAGCTTAGAGGAACCCAAATGGTGTTCTCTTGAGATGTTTGGTGGAGAACAAGATATATTCAATGGTTATAGAGTTCCATAGTGGTGTGTGTGGTGATCACTTCACTCCTAAAGTTACTGTACATAGAATCTTGAGGGTTGGGTATTAGTGGACCACATTATTCAAATATGTGGTTGTAATGGTAAGAAGATGTGAAGAATGTCAATGGTTCTCTATAATAATGAAGGCATCTAGATTACTTCCCTTATATCTAGTCTCTATCAAGGTACCTTATAAGAAATGGGGGATGGACTTCATAGGTGAAATATTAGATGCCTAAAGTGTTGGTCATAAATGGATCCTAGTGGCCACCAAATACTTCATAAAATGGGTTGAAATAATCCCCATTATGAGATCAATCTACTAGGTAGTCAGTGATTTCTTATTAAATAACATGATTTATCAATTTGGGGTGCTAGTTAAAATCATGTGTGACAATGCTATGTGCTTTAGAGCCAAACCATTAAATACATTATGTGAAGACTATGGGGTTAATTTAATATATGCTTCCAATCACAATCTATAAGGAAATGGGAAAGATGATTCTAGTAATAAAAACCTATTGAATATCATCAAAATAGCTTTGGATTCTAACAAGAAAAAGTGGGGTTAATAGTTAAAGGTCACTATCTAGGTGGGAAGGCTAACTCCAAAGAGATCTATTGGGAAAATCCCATTTGATATTTTTTATGGAACTTGGGCTATCTTCCCCCTAAACCTATAGTTTCCCACTTACCAATTCATGCAACAAATGGCTAAAATGAAGAAGAAATGAACCACTATGAAGAGAGGATTGACCAAATCATCAAACTCGATGAATATCAAAGATAAGCTCATGAAATTCATGTAAAGTTCAAGGATATTTGATAAGGAAGTCACCCCAAGAGTTTTTAAAATTAGTAATCTATTTTTACTCTAGGATAGTAAGCATGAGGATAGGGGAAAGCATGTAAATTTGATTGCCTATGGGTGGGCCCCTAAATTATTGATTATTAGATAGGGAATAATACATTCTATCTTAGAGATATTGATAGAGAGATTTTAGAATTGTTAGTTAATGGTAGACATCTCAGGTATTTCTTAGATTGAGCTCATGATTACCTTTGTATATATGTATATGGTGTGTTATCCTTTTTTGTCTTTTTGGTCTCATTGTGCTTCATATTTGTATAGTTTGCATCTTTCCTTTATTTTTGTTGTTCTTGGTTTCCTTTTTATAACTTTGATTACCCATCTTTTTTTTTTCTATGCTTCTATGATGAAATATTTTGACCCCATGACCTAATGGATAGGTAACCAGTCTAGTGTTCTTTGTGTACCCAATAAGGGTACCCATCCCTGAGTAAGATCCTATGCTAGTCCCCAAAATTACATTGGGGAAATTAGACCCATATCTCTAAAATTACCATGTACAAATTGAATGAGTGTCAATATTCAGTTGATTGCCCTAGTCCTTTAGAAGATTAGAATATATTTTCATAATTAATAATCTCCTTTGTCTAACTAGGTGGGAGTGTCCTTCCACTCCTAGCCAAACTCTCGAGGGGATTTTTCTAAATATAGAAGATATTCTCAATAGGTCTAGAGGAGATAGCCTTATTTCACCTTTAATGGTTTTAATGATTAAGTTATGAGACTAACTTTGGGCATCAGGAGAATCATGTACTCCTTCCCATATCAAAATAATCATGCAAAGGTAAAAAAGTGGTCGATAATACAAACTCACATATTATTAGGACACATGGTGGATTCTTGAGGGGTTATGTTTTGGGATCCTTTTTAAATATTATCCCACTTAATTTGTATGGACAAGGTGTAAAAATTTCCTAAGGGCTGACTATCTTAGTAAATAAGTTGAAAAGGATGCCACATGTCAGCTTTGTGGGATTTTAGAGCATCAATCTTCATTTAAATATTGCTGCACTTACCCTTCAATGGGCAAGGTTCAAAAGGTCTCCGAGGTACAAGTGCCTAAACATGCAAGATAAGATTTGGGACATGTGGTATGCCTTCAAGGATTTTAAGTGTTGGGACCTTTTTGAATATTTCCTCACTTTGAAATTAGGCAAGGTTTAAAAGTTCCCTAAAAGCCTAGATGCTTGAGGTAATGACATGTAGCATTCATATACTCTATTGAAGGCTCATGATATCTTACACTATTACACCAAAAAGAGATGGTAGATGGAAAGGGTGTAAAAAAGTCCTTGAGGACCTGAGAAATCACTAAAAGGTAAATCTTGCTTGGGTAGGTCCATGTGTTGAAAAGGAAAAATGTCAACACACTTCCCTCCATTTTTCAAAAGCTACTTAAATAATTAATGTGGTAGTCAGTGATTAGCCATTTCATTTCAAAGCACTAATGGTAACCCTAATTTCAAAATGTGAGGTATTATAACTAAACATTTCTTTTAATTTGAGTTCAACCTTTGCATTTAGAGCTAATATTTATGCCTTCAAGAAATTTGTGTGCCAAAAACATATGCAACACAAAAATAGTGATCACAGTGAATTCCTCAAGGATTTTCTAACTCTATCTACGTGCAGCTCTCATAATTATCAATAAGTATCCCTTTACTCTCTAGTGTTGTGTTCTTAAAGAGATTTTGAGGATATTTGGAGAGTTATTAGTGTGAGGAATTCATTCTAGAATATTACACTCAGTAAATTAAGGAAAAATGGCCACATCTTCTGTAATATTAAAGAGAAATATCACCTCTTTTCTTGATGGAATTAGAGACATAGATGTTAAAGGGTTAGATTTTTTGATCCTATTATATTTTTTGTAGTGACCTAACCCTCTCCCAATTGTCTCCAACCTTGACATGAGCTACATGGTCCCTACGATAACATTTCCTTTGGTTGTCTTGTATCCTGAGCTAGTTACTGCTTGTGCCAAATTATATCACCTAGACACTAGGACTATCTTGGATGGAAGTTAATTGGTTGTATGTTTGATCACACTCAAGGCCCTCAGCACTATGCTTATAATTATTCCCTAACTTGAGAGTATCACACTTACTATAGATGAGTACCATCACTACATAGAAGAAAAGAATAAGATGGTATGGGACATTGTGAACTCTTATTGGCTGGATAAGAAGAGGAAAAAAGTCTCCCAAATGTCAAAAAATATGAAGCTAATAGAGTTAAAAGAATTACCTCAATACACAATTACCATGGCAACTTGAATATATGGTTTTCCCATTGTAGAAAAGTTTGAACCATAGATGTTCTTGATCCTAATCTGTGTGTTGGAAGGAGAGAAGAAATTGGAAATATCTTGAGAGATTATTTTCACAATAAAATAATACAACTTCACAGTGAATTTTTTTCAAAGGAAGCATTCATAGGTACTTTCTACATGTATTTTTATTTTATGTATATCTTGGTACATAATAGGAATTTTCTAGGGCTCACAAAGAACCCTTCTAGAATGAAGATGTACAAAGTATACCTAGAATTGACTTTAGAGGGATTCACAAATAACTTTTGTAAAGTGTATAAATGCTTCTTCAATAATATGATGAGCATTTTCTTTCATTTAATAATTCTCAATAGAATGTCCAAATAATTCCAAGAGGTAATTCATAGATTTGGTGCCTCATACATTCAGTTCAAAACATTCACATACATCAAGATGAGTGTTACTTGGGGGCCCCTCATAAGTTACCGATGTATGTGGATGACAAAGTTGTAGTAATGGAATTGAGTGGGTGAATGGTGCATCCACATGAGATGATTGTTGCTAAGAAAATCAATAACCCTTTTAGGTTTATAGTATAGATAAGATACTACACATGTCTTTCTCTAGCCAAAACAAAAGGATTGGAGCAAGAAATGAGCTACTATAAAATTGAAAAAATGCTACCCAGACCTAACTATGATATAAGGTTGTAGATAAATACTGCAATAGGTGTAATTTTTCACCAAACACACTATGAGGACATTTGGTTTGATTATACCACTGAAGAAGATCTCAATAAATTAGATTACATGAGGTTGATGGTATAGGATGTTATTGCTTACAACATTTCTCTCATCCCCAAAGACATGGTGGATGATAAAATGACACTGACATCAACATACATAGAGGATAATGTTGAAATGTAGAATATAACATGAGTTAACTTCACCATAAAGGAGAATGACTCTATGGCATGGAGGGATTTTAAGATTATGAGGACAACATTTAGGTGGTTGAAGGATCATAGGGTTCATCTTGGTGCATATGACACCCCTACCCTCCAAGAATTTTTACAAGTTCCAAAACTAAAGCATTCTTGCCAACATACATGGGTTATCCTTCAACCCCACTAATAGAAAAAAGGTAAGGGTAAGTGAAAGGTAGGTGATATTGATTTCTCCCAAAATATTTATGTAGAATCAATAATAACCTCCTAATCTAAATTGGGATTGTCATTTCCAAAATTCACAAATCTTGCAAAGAGTTGGGACAAGATTACTATAGGGGAAATAGAAACTAACTAGTGTCACTCCCATATCCATTGTGACTGAGGAAGCTCCCATAATGTCAGTCATTCTAGATATTTCTCCACTTGCTCCACCCACACAACAAACTATAGTTGATCCTTATCTAAAGACCTACATGAGAAAGAGGGGAGTAAAGGAAGAGCTAGATCAGCCTAGACAAAAGAGGCCAAATAAAATGTTGCAACCTCTAATCAGGATTCATACAAAGAAGAAGGAAGCACATCCAAAAATATATCTCCCAAGGAAACCTCATTTAAGAGAATAAAAGGGAAATATTCATACACCTAGAATTTAAGGAACATAAGTAATGTTGAGGATTTAGATAAAGGAAAACCTATTTTTAAGGTAATGAAGAGACAACATACATTTACTCCCCCTTAAGTGAAAATAGGGAAAAAGACTCCAAGGGAAAGGCCACAGACCCTGGTGAAGGTCCCAATGGTAGGATTATTTGTTGAGAAGGATCCCCTAGAAGTAAAGGATATAGGTGATGAGGAGGATGTCTTATTCTTAGATGATCTTCTAGCCTTTGATGATGTGGTGTAGGTTGGGATTGAGATAGCCACATAGGCCCATGCTCCTCAGGAAAAGGAGACATTTTCCTCTAACAAAGAGGCATTTTTCAAAAATGTCATCACCCAACCACTAAACCAAGGCAAGGGTGGGGAGAGTGGAAATGTGCATGCATTTGGTGAGAAGGATGGATAAAAACTAATGAATAATGAACAAGTCCCCACTAGTAGTGAAAAGGTGGAAGCACAAAGGGAAGAACAACTAAATGTTATTGCAGCCATTAGAACATTTCTAGATGTTTCTTATAGTCTAAAGGTGTCAATTTTGATACCTATGGAAGGAATAAATATTGGTGAAGGTAGGGGATCAAGCCTGAAAATGGGTACCTCAACCCCTTCAAAACTAAATATGGAAGCTGATAATTTAAATAAATATGTTGAGGTAGGAGTTTCTGGTGATGCTACTTCAATTGAATTACCCAGAGGAGTTCTCCATCATATTAAAGTTCATGACCCTATTTGACATGAAGGTACCAAGGCCATGATTGATGAAGAGTTACCTGAGGACAACAAGGAGGACACCATAGATTCTTACATCTAGGGTACCCAATTAGGCAAAAAAGGTGAATTGGTTTTAGAACCTTCCACCCATCCCATAGAATAAATAACATCCATTGATAGACTAATCATGGGGACCTAAAAACTTGGGTTATATTTTGAAGTCATAGAGCATATAAAGCCAGGAAAATAAAAGGAAAGAGGAAATAAAAAGAATGTTAATGAATTAGAAAGTGATGAGGAAGCTGAAAAAATTGTGCTAGGCTTATATCTTGCTCCCATGATACTCCCCTTTTTCAAATGTTCCAATAACACCATGATTAGCTACATTAAAGCCTGCATCAAGGTCCATGACCCCAATATGATTCTAGACTAGACCCATTCTTTGGGTCAAGATTAAGTTAAGGAGAAAAGGAATATTTAAATTAAATTCAAGAACATAGATGTAATGAAAATCACCTAGGCATACAAAGATAAACCCCCAAATATGGCCAAAACAGTTACTAGGACCACATTTACTTATAAGAAACAAAGAAATGTTGAGATAGCTATCCCCTTTCCTAGTTCTTTAAAAAAGGATGATCCATTTAAAAGCTACATAGTTTACAAGTATTATCTAGGGGAGCCTTTTAGAAATGAGTTAAAGCATAGCTCATAAGTTTCGACCAACATGGTGTCCCATAAGATGGACAAGGATAAAGCCATCATGGAGGAATTGGAAGCCTAGAATTAGGCTATGATCTAGTAATTAAAAAATCTACTAAGTGATCCCAATGTAGTAACTCCAATTTATAGCATAGCCCCAAACCCTCCTCTTTTATTCATGATTTCACTTAATTTTATTCAAGTTGATGAATTGAAATCCAAAAACTAGCGAAATGAAGATTGGCAAGAAGATATGAGCACTAGATCCAAGGAAATTATTCACTCAATGTTGGAATGTTTGGAAAATATATCGGATAAGCAAGGAGTGTGACACCTAGATGTTTACTTAAAATATAGATGTAAAGAACTAGGAGAAGATCCTATCCAAAATAGATGAAATATGTAATACAAGTGTGGACACTTTAGTGGTAGAGAAGATCATCTCTTCATATGATCACAAGATATCCAGAGTATCAATTGGTATTGAAAAATTGACTAACAGTGCTCAAGGAAGGCATCTTTGATCTTAAGGGAGAAGAGCAATCTCCCAAGAATGTGACAAAAAAAATAGATGCTACCCTTATAAAAATGTTGAACCTTGATGGCACAGGTGATTTGATGAAAGTGGAAATACACAGTGCTCTAAAAATCCTTATTGGTGTGCCTCAAGGAGACTTTAATACCCATAAGATAAGATAGTTGGTGGTACTTTAGAAGGATTATGACCAACTCAAATTACTCATTGGGAAAAAATAGGCCATGCTTTATAAGCTTTCCACCTAGCTTGAGGAATATAATGTCAAATTCAAATACCAAGCTCACCCAAATTAAAAGGATATCACCTCCATGATTGATAGGTATACCAATTACTAAAATAAGTTGGTCAAGGATTTATATTTCAACATTAATTCTAAATCATGATCGATTATTTTGGTTTCTTCCAACTTGGCAATAGTTGATGGGACCGAAACCCCCAAAGCTCTGACACAACTTGTCAGATTTAAGAGCACACATGATTACCAATGTATAAGCAACTAAACATGCGGAATCCAGAAGAACAAATAATTATCAATGAGAAAACACACAGAACATGAGAGGCAATATACAATTATATTCAACTCTTTACAAAGGAATCTACAACAAAGAGGTGGCACTCTTTCTTCCACTTCGTGGGCTTACAATAAACTTCCCTCCAGAGTAATCTTCTCTCATAGGTCACAACACACAGCTAACACAAGCTGTTGTTCACCTCATTGCACATCTGTACAATCGAGTACACAATCATACTCCAAGTAGATCTCTCCATGATCCTGCTGATGTATTGCTGTCACCTTGGATCTAGCTTCCCCACTGATCTCCTTTCTGACCCTCGCATCCATACACCCCTATAAATCAAACCTGATCTTACTTAAACACACATGGGGAATCCTACTTGATTCCACCATGGGAAGAACTCTCCAAGCTTCACATAGCTCTTCTCCAAATTCTCCACTTAACAATACAGCCCATGAGTCTCTCATATAGATCTCATGCATACACTAAAATTAGATGGGCAGCTCAAAGACTCGAACTGGTCTTCACATGCAAACTTCGCGTTCACTTAACTGACTGTTCATCAACAGCAGTTCTGACCACTACAGGTGACCGACGTCGGTCCCTGCCCTCCTGGAGGTGACTGACGTCGGCTGATCTTCTGTCGATGTCGGTTTCCCTTCTGCATCCCCTGACCGACGTCGGTGTGGCCTACCAACGCCGGAGATGCATACTTTCAGAAACCTCCTCCTTCTGTTTGCAACAAGGTGAAGCTTTTAGCTCCACACCCTAACGATAGTCTTCCCTCTTCTTCCCTTTCTCTTTATTCTTGTTTTTCATTTCTCCTCATTTCCCACCAAGAAACTATTGTACCTTATTTGTTAGTGACACACCCCTTTAAGAGTCAATTTAGTATAATCATTAGTATATGAAAGGGATGTTTTAGTTTGTTTTACAAGATGACAAAAGTTTGTTTTTGTCTCTTATAGGACTACCCTCCACATATATAACTGAAAATATTCTACCATGGTTTAGCATCAAATCTATCATCATCATAGAAGCATGAGCATAGTTTGAGGAATCATGTTTGTTATAACATCTAACAAGCTCTAAAATTGTGAAAAAACTGTCCAGTTGAAACATCTTTCAATAATATGTTGTGTATAGATAAATAATTGTATAAGTAAAGGGGATTTGTCCCTTTACACAGGTTGGTTAATTTTTTGAGTTTGAAGCTATAGCTTGGAGAGTCCTCCATGTGTGATTTTTTGGTGCCATATTGATTTTTGTTGTATAATCATTGACAAGTTATAAGAACATTCAAGATGTTTCCCTTATTATAGAATTATTTCATATAGTGTTCTACTATATAATTTTCAAGACATATTGTATTCAATTTTGATTTAGTTTTTAAATGAAATTTATCATGGTTTATTGTTTCTTGTTGTTGTTGAAGTACAATGTTTTGTCTTAAATGTTCAGTATATTATTTATCTAATGTATTCTTCTTTATGGTAGTCATCTAGGGTCTACAATCAGAATATAAAATCCTTTCTAATTCAAGATTTGGGAACAAAGCATTGATATCCTTCTTAAGGGTAGTCTTAAGCTCATGAATTCAGCTTGAGGGAGTTATTGAAGGGTGATTTTTAATATTGATTATAATATTTTGAGGATCATTTGTGCATGATTTTATTTTTACCAGTTTCTAAATTCAACAACATTTGTTAATGTAGATAGTATAGATATTTTGTGAACTCCTTCGTGCTCACTTACTAGCCATTTATATCTTTATCTATCATTCAAATAAATACAATTTTACACTATTTTAACTTAAATATAACATGTTGTTTACATACCATAAGTGTTGTTTGCATTGTAGACACATAAGATCTTGTGTACTTGAAATGTGCTTGTAGTTTTTGCTTGAAATCCTAGTGCTACATTTTTTCATTTGACCCATGTTGTTGAATACTTTATAAAATGGATATTTTAGTCATCTCATCATCTGTCTTTAGTAACTTGTGTATGATATAAATAATTTGTGCATTTTTTGTGACAAACCTCCATGGGTAAAGTATATAAGTCTAGTTATGCTTTGGTCATATTTAAATTTTTGTACCATTAATCCTTATGAATATTCAAGTGTTAAACTCCTTCATCTGAGCAAGCTACCTTAGTAAGTCCTCTCACCTTTGTTCAAGTAGAGCCAAGAGTAGCAAGGAATTAACCATACTCTTTGTAGGTGCTTCCAGTAATTTCATTCATTTGGTCCTCTTTAGGTGTTAAACCCTTCCCTAACCATAAAGACATATAAGTGGTTTCTCATTTCAATTTGACATTCTTCTCAAGTATGCAAGGTTGAATGTTAGGGATGTACAACTGGGAACCAACACAAGTCATGCTAGAAAGAGTGCACAAAATATGTATGCATTTATTTTAAAATAAAAATAAACATATTTCAACTAAACTAAATAATATGCAATCATTTATCTTAATATCAATAAAATACATCACATGAAAATTATTCCATTGAAAATCTAAACCCAAAGATTGTATGCTTCTTATTATGACTTCATCAAAGATTTCAAACAAAGAATAAGAATATTATCTATCTTTTTCTAGATTAATTATCATTTCTCAGAGAAAATTATATTTCTAAGAATAAAAATAAATATATACCTCTATGCAAGCTCAAAATATGTTCTATGAAGTTGAAAAGCCATGTCAATCTACTCAAAAGAGAATATAGATTGAAATGAAACCAAAATTGATATAACATCATCAATAGAGACATATTAAACCAAATACCAGTACATTTGACCTTCCATAGAGTATATTTAAAAATTAAAATGACCAAATGAAACATATCAACCACCTATACACCATTTAGAGGCTACATTAAATGCATGACAATTTGCTAGATGACAAAGTATGCTTTATGGTTTTCAAATAATGGTGGTGGAAAAAAATCATGTGAGATTAATGTCCACTTAAAATATATTACTATAATAAATATCATTACCATATCACTTATCCATTATCCAAACCTATCACCAAATAAATATTCATTAAAATTTAGTAATTAAGACATTAGAAATGATGTGACCGACAAGCCTTTCAAGGTGACAAGAGATAAAATATGATCTTTAACATTAATTACATGTTGATTGAATCATCAAAGAAATCAAATATAAGTCATTAATATATATTATTCCATGCCTATGACATATAAATGCTTCATCTCAAATAGTTTATATGATGTTTTCCCAAAGTGTCACATTAATAAGTTATTTAATCAAACCTTTCAAACTATTCTTATCTTAAGTGGCATATAAAAAACTTTGAATTGAATAAACAATTTGTTAGTGTAGATTGTTTATTTTCATTATATTTATTATATTATGGATTATTTCCTACACATGACACATGGGTTATTCCACCTCACTTAGAGTTTCCATACACTTGTGGGATATGCTTGTTGAGGTGTACATTGTCATACGAGTTACATATTTGACTAATTATTAGCTATATGGAGTTACTCTTGATCAAATTTTTTGCATATGGTAGTTATACTCTATTTTTAGAAAATTTTACCTACTTTCATGGGGGAGTCACACATTTCACTCTCTATTTGTATATCTAAGATATTTAGCTATTAATGAAGTGAGTGTGGATTGATTGTATCTTGTGTAATATTTATTTCTCATTTCTTTCTCATAGAAACCTATGCTTGTCCTTTTATCTTGATTTGGAAGTGTGAATTTAGTTGATCCAAAGATCTTAGAAAATAATCCATTATGGTATCACAACACCATTATAGCATATGAATGCCATTTTATTTATTGTTAGCTATTTAGAAAATATTTTTTTATTGTGTTAAGATTTTTCAAATTTATAAGAACATTGGATTTTTTGAGCTCTATTATGTTAGGGTTTCAAAATTTTAGAGTAAGGTTGATTCTCCTTTTTGTGTAGGATTATTATAAAACTCTCACATTTCCAAGAGGAGGGTTTCACATTATTTGAAGGTAGTTTTTGATATTAATGGAGCTCTCACAATCTAAGCTCATATTTTTTGACTATCTCAACTCCATTAATGGTGATTTGAGATCCCATGACCTAAAAAGGGATAAATCAATCCTCAAACAACCTAATTAATCTCCCACAACTTGAAAATGGAAAAACTAGTCCTCACAAATCTTGTGATCTATGTTTGATAGTGTTTTGATATTCTTACAACTTGAAACATGCTCATGATATCAATATAATAGAGTTTTGATCTTTATACAACCTACAACAAATTCATATTATATGTATAAAGATATTTTTATCTTACCATTACTTGTATAAGGAGCTTCCATGAATTGTAACATTTTATATAGTCCTCCCATGGTTTATAACCATTTCAAAAAGTCTTAGGATCTCCTACACCAAGACATTGAAGATCAAACCTACTAAACATTACCCTTGGTGAAGAAAAACATAATCCATAGTCTAGTTTATCCCATGGTGGTGCCTTAGCTTCATCCTTTAAAATCTAAGTCAGTAATATTTTCCTTATTCTTTTAATAAATCTTACATATTTAATTCTTTTAGAAAACATAGCTTGATTCAAAATATGTAAAATATATTTTACATTGGTTAATACATTTAATTACCATGGAGAGTTATCTAGTTTGATTCCATCCACTATATGTAAGACCATATCTACCTTTTAAACCATTAGTGCACTTAAATTTTATTATTTTTAAATTAAAATAGGCCATTAAAGATGGGAATATGATATAATATGTAACTTTTTATTGGTAACTCAGAATTGAGTACCATTTTGTTCAAAAGTGCATGTTTATTTGTGACCCATACATTGGTATCATTTTTTTTTTAAAATACACTAAAATTAGAATGTGCCTAAATAAGGGGGTTTTATTGTAAATAATTTTAGGGGGTGTTATGTTCTATTGATGTTTCCATAGGTTTTTGAACTATTCTATGTGCCTAGTAATTCCTTCTAGTGGTTGTGAAAAATAATGTTTTTTGATGCCAAGAGCCAATCCTTTAATATCTTCCAAGTGCCAACCATTGTGTTTTAAAACATTCATAACCAATGATTAGTTAGAGGTAGTACCTATAGTTATTTTTGTTCATGTGACTAGATTTATGTAATCTAATTTTTAGTAGACATCTAATTCAAAGAGTATATATTTTGGTAAATTTTAATCTATGGTGTCCAACTATTAAGAAGATCAAGGTTAAGTCATTTGTGAAGAAGGATTTATTGCACTTAGTAAATAACCTCTTTATCACTTTTCCTCCTTTATTCTTCCTACTCTTTATACCTCCTAATGCCATTATACCATTTATTTGTATTTAGTGGATGCATTTTCATCTAAGTATGACATCCCACATTTTGAGTGTGGTTTGAGCTAATTTGGCCATTACCTTGATTTATGTAATCTCTTACAGATGCATTACTCGTTGGGCCCAACATCTTACACTATGAGTATGTTTTGTGTCATTTATATAAATTGTGTCATTCACCCCTCTCCTTGAATTTTTTGGATGCATTTTTGACTGAGTCTGACATCCATTTGTTGAGTGTGCATTATCCTTTATGCATCTACTGCATTGATTTCTCTCATTTATGGATACTTGATAGAGATTCATCTCCATTCCTTATTATTATAAGGACCAACTATTCTTAATGCAATTTGTGCATGGAATCTTTTATCATTGGATTGGATATTTTAATATGTTTATATGGATAGGTGCATAATCCTACTAACCTAGTTCAACTCAATGATGGATCAATTCATGTGACTGTGTCTATGGTCACTTATTAATCTATGTTTTCATGGATATGCATCACCATTTAGAGTGAACAGAGTGTCCTTGCATTGTTTTGATCACTCTTTATAATATTTTTAGATACTCTTCTTATGATATTGTAATCCCTCCTCCTATTTCTTGTGATGATTCACTCTTATTGTACATTGATCTTCTCTTTATGAAGCCAGCCCTCTAGGTTAGGTTTCTACCAGAACTTTAAAAAATCCACTTACATTATTATTCAAAATATTTCTCTTAATTAGAAATAATATACTTATACTTCAAAGTATTATATTATCTACATTAATGTAAGTGACCCTATTGTGTTACATGGCAACTCCACATTTTCAGAGAACATCAATGACTCAACATTTATTATAGGCCCTTATTCTAACATGGTATTGATGGATGTTGATCCATAATATCCATTTAACATGGAAATTATTTAAATGAATGTTCCATGTAATTATTATGATTGGTATAATTTAGTGGCATTACATTTGATTCCTATGCATGATCTTTCCAAACCTATGCCACACATCAGATTTAGATAATATTTAGAGATCTTTATACTGCTACCTTCATCTTTATTTTTTGAATGGGATAAATTTTAGTACACACATTATGCTATTAATTTTTAAAGATGTTTGTTTTATTTAGGTAGAGATTATTTAGTCTTTAGGTAGAGGATATCATCATCAACATTGGTCATCTTGAAAGCTATACTAGAGTACGGGATATTTCAACATCATAATCAAAGGGGATTCTAGCCTTATTATCTCTGTCCATTTCTTGGGAGGGTATTTTATATATTTGGGGTGGGGGTTTTATTATGGTTTTTATCCTTTAATTCACTTTATGAGAGTTTATTTTTACTTAGGTACCTCATCAAGCCTAGTTGCTAGGACCCATTTCATTTTACGCACCTAAGTTATGTTTATGGGGTAGGGGTGTTAGTGTAAGTTGTTTATTTTATTATATTTTGGATTATTTAATACACATGCCACATGGGTTATTCCACCTCACTTGTATTTTCCTTACACTTGTGGCATATGCTTTCTTAGTTATACATTGTCATATGAGTTACATGTTGGACTCAATATTATCTAGATGGAGTTACTCTTGACTAGATATTCTAGGTATGGGATTTATGCTCTATTATTAGCATATATGATCTATTTTCATGGGGGAGCTACACATTTCACTCCCTATTAGTATATTTTAGATATTGAACTATTCATGAAGTGAGTATGGATTGATTATATCTTGTGAAATATTTCACTTTCTTTTCTTGCTCAAAACAACACTTATGCTTTTATTTGTCTCTTTCTTGTGAACCATGCATTTAGTTGATCTAGATATCTGCATGAATAATCCATCATAGTTTTGATATATAACCTAAGGATTATAATTTGATAATGCACTAAAACATATGCTTATATTAGATAATAAATTTTTAAATCTTAAAATAAGTTATAGAAATATTGTCAAAAATTTATGTCTAATTATTTATACTTTATTGAAAGTGATTCAATAAAACTCAGAGACTATCACATATATGTTATCAAACCAAGAGGTATACTTGTTTATTATAATATGCATTGATTGAGATAAATTGAGTCAAAATAAAAATGTATTTATAAATGAAACCTATATTCATATCAATGTAACTTCATGAAGTGTGATATATAGACAAATATTGTTACTTTGATTTCCATTATTTCAAATATGAGTATGCATGTTCACTTATGAACACTTATACTAGATACAATAGACAAAGATTTTCATTTAAAATGAGTATTATAATGAAATAGGTATGGTTAAGTTATAAATAATCAAAAAAGACATTCAAAATGTAATTAAAGATGAAAGATAAAAAAATGTTAAAGTCATCCCCCACTATGTAAAATTTGGATATGGTATAACAATTCATAATAAATAAAGATTATGCTATTTTTTAAATTTTTTAACAAGGGTATTAAATTTTTTCATAATAATGATGACATTATGTTATCAAATTTGAGGTTTAGCATTAATAAATGTTTTAAATATTCCTCACCCAATTGACACAATGATATCACTTTTATGTTGTGAGTGACCTATAATGGAAGTAAAACTCTAGAGAGGGTTGGTTCCCTTGATGAATCACCTTGATCCTCACCTAAAATACTTATTTAAAATTAAAATAGAGAGACATAATTAATTAATATACTTTTATGACTAACATGGGGTGATACACCAAAATTAAATACCTCAACTTGCTTAGACACACACAAAATGAACTCAAAGAACTCTCACACATACATAACTCATAATTCACCAATGAATATTGGGTATAAGTGTTTTGTAGAAAGGATTAGCCATATAAAATTACCTAAAAGGATGATCACTTTTTTTAGGAAAATCAAATGGAATTCATCACAACTATGAATTGAATAAACTCTAAGAGGCATAAATTATAACTTACACAAGATCAAGTTTGATACATAAAGGTGCAAAAAATGGGACATAAATTAGGGATAGGCTATAATTATCACAATATTACATCAATAATTCATCAATTTAAAATAATAAATTGATATTATTTATTTCTCAAGAAGGTGTTTACAAGTCTGAAATTTAGTAGGGTTGAGCCATAACCAGCTAGAGGTCACCAAAATGTTGACCATTTTTGGTCACCATAGAAGAGCAACATTCAAATCTCAAGATTTCTAAGCTTAATAAAATATTGATATAAAAATAAGATAAAGAGGGAAGATCCATAATTTAAATAATCTGTGAATTCTTAGATTCTCAATCATTCTCAACCAATGTAGTGTACTCTCATAGCCTATAGGAGTCAAAAAACATAACGTCTTAATCATTTCATGATTTTTATTAGTGATAAATTCAAGAGTCAATGATATAAAACTTGATAGGCCCTAGGAAATATCTTGAGGACTTCTTATTTTTTTAGTCATAACATGACTAGTCTAATTGAATCATGCCATATAATAATAATTTGCATCTCTTGGTGACATAAAATCCCATAACAATATGTTCAGTTCAAAGACCTCTAAGATAGTGGGTTAGTGGGATGATGCCATGTGGCATAATATCATTACTCTACTCTCCCAAATACTTTTATATAGATCAAACATGATCTTAGAGCCCTAAGTTAGTGGGTGAGTTGGATGGCATCACATGACACAATTCTAATGCTCTACATCCCTGGGGTGGTCTATGTAAGCTCATAAGTATGTCAGAACATTAGGTGAGTAGGATGACACCATGTGGATAAATCATGATTCATCTCAATATAAATAGTTGGTATGACCCATCAGTCTTTTAGGGTGGTAAAATTGTCAAACTTATCATATCCTAGCCCAACTAATGAATTCCACATCAAATTTTTGTAAATGCACCTATCTCTCAGACCTAACATAGATGATTGGGTGAAGTAGACAAATTTGGGATAAAATGTAGATGTGATAGTTGGAAGTTACAAAGCAACCTTAGGGATAATGTGTTGAGAGATCAACCAATGGGCGATGGGCATGTGTCCAAGTAGTGATCCCTTTATAAATCCTAACCCCTTTTTTAATATTACAAGGGGACCAATTTTATGTTGACACATGGCATAGTATATGAATGAGCTTCAAGAATAAGTTATATTTCAAGACCAAATAATTGATCAAGTGATATTAATTATAAAGTGATTTTATTTTCTTTCCCTTATTAATGTCAGAAAAAATTCCAAGGTGAATGTAGTGAGCTCAACATATGTTACTTGGCCAAAAACTAGTTTCAACAAGCTCTAGGTAAGGATAGCTTAAGATTGGATGGAAACATAATGAGGAACCGAGTTTTATAGAAGAGTCCATCTTAAAGTACATGAGCTCAACTTGGGGATTATAGTAAGCCAAATATTAGAGGGATGAAGAGCTCACCAAATATCATATGAAACTCTAATAGGTTTCCACATGTCAAATAGAGATGAGTCCTTAGGAAATTGAGAAAAATGGGTAATTGATTCCTTCTTGGAATCAATCCAAATGAGGTGGCATGTTTTAATTGGTCCCATTAAATGGTTAAAAAATAAAATAATTGGATGGCATTTTCCTCTCATTCAAATATACATTCATAACCAATCTATGTAAATACATTGATTCAAGGAATCAATCTTAGAGTGAATCAACATGAAAATCATAACACAGTTTAACTCCAATTGGTAGAGTGGAGAGAGGAGATAAAGTTGTGTATTATCAATGAACCATCATAATTTCCATTAAATAAGAAGACCTAAAAAACATAAATAATATTAATAATCTAATTATACACCATTAATAAGAGTTATGAACAATAAAATGTAGTTTCAATAAATTTTCAAAGTTGGAAGGAGTCTTGAATCAACTTAATAAGATCATCTCTTCCATCTATGCCAAAATCAAGGAGAAAAAGTCAAATCAAACAATAAGTCTTAAAACTCTCCTCACCAAGTGGAGTTTCATCATGAAATATTGGAGTATTTGGTTTAATACTAGGTGGAATTTCATCATGCAATATTAGATGAGTTGATTAAAGGCCAAGTTACACTGTAAATTCTAAAGGACAACTCTCCTCCAAAATAGGTAAAATTTCTTGATATTTGATAACTTAAAGATTCCAATAAGGACTTATACTCCCCTCTAACAATTTAGGTTCTTAAAAGTGAGTGATAATATGTTGGAGAAGTGAAGAAGATGTAAATTCAAGTTAAATTTTAGTTATGTTTCAATTTTGCAGCCTTAATGAGAAAATTGATGACAAGATTACATGATGGTCCCCTCATGAAAGGCTATTTTAATTATATGTATTTTTTTATCTAAGTAATGAGAGAGAATTATAGTTGGTTATGGCTTATCCCTACCAAATTTCATTCTTGTAAACACCTTATTAAGCAATAAAGAAATTGATTTTACCTTCTCATATGCTGGGCATTATGTGACATTGATGAAATATTGATGTAATCTTTTGATAATTATAGCCTATCCCTAATTTGTGTTTAATTTATGTACTTTTATATAATAAAATTGATATTGTGTATATTTTAGTTTGTGTCTCTTAGAGTTTATATAATTCATGGTTGTGATGAATGGCATTTGAGCTTCCTAAGATAAGTGGTCATCCTTCTAGATACTATTGTAAGTTGAATCATTTATAAAAAATACTTATGCCCAATATTCATCAGTGATTTATGATTTGTGTATGTTTGAGTGATCTTTGAGCTCATTTTGTGTGTTTCCAATAACATTTATGAACTCAATTTTGGTGTATCACCCCATAATTTATCATAAAAGTATACAAAGTAGTTGTGTTTCTCTCTCTTTTCATTATCAAGAAATAGTTTAGGTGAGGATCAAGGTGATTCATTAAGGAAACCATCCCTCTCTAGAGATTTAATTCCATTATAGGCCACTCAAAAACTATAAGTTATCCCATTATGTCAAGTGGGTGAGAAATCTTGAAGACCTTTCCTAAGGGTGGAACTCAATTTGGCAATAGTTTCTACCACATTTGATGGGACAAGTATTCAAAGTACTTCATCTATTAAGGAATTTTTGGTTTTGTTATTAAACATATCTACCTTTGGATTAATTTATAAAAGCATTAATGATGACTTGAATTTTTATAAAAATGGTTTAAGTAGTCCAAGTGCCTAAAGATCATCAATTGGTATGTATTTCAATCCTCTATTTTGTGAAAATGCATCTTTTGTACCTTCATACCCATCATATCAAGCCGAGAATATTTATGGATTCACCTCAATTAGCCTTGGACCAATAATATATCAATATTCTCATGATATATACCATTTTACCACCCCTACTCATGTTTGTAATCAACTTTGGCAAAGTCATGTTCTTTCTAATAAGCCCAAAAAAATTATGAAAGAGATAAAACCTAACTTTGAGAGATAATATATGGAGAATAATAGGGAAGAATATTATAATGGTCATCAAAGAAGAGATTTAATATTAGGTATACATACATCATCAATAGGTATAGTCATTGAAGAGATACAATGATGCTACAAGAGAACAACTAATGCAACTACCCAAAAGAACACAAATTTGAATCTAAAATCCCAAGTTGGAAACAATAACCCCTTGAACCTTCAAGAAAGTATAATTGCTCCAAGATTCCAAGTTTTAAGACTCCCAATCCTATGAAATAGCCTATGATTGTGAAAAATACAACCATTCTTCTTAAATTCCCTCAAACTCCCCAAACAAGAAAATTTCCAAGTTTCTTGAGCTCTCCACCCATCCCTCAAGTTACATTTTTTCATGAAGATCAAAGAATATCAAAATATGAGAGTTTGATTGTTGAGTGGAAAGATAATAATGAAGCATCCCTAGAATAAGTTTATTTCCCTCATTTTAAATAACTATTAAATGAAACTACTAATTTCATATATCAAAGTCTTCTTAATGCCTCTTCAGCCCCAAATCCCATTCAAGAGCATCCCATAATGTACTATGTTCCTATGCCACCAAATGAAATCTGTTACCCTCCCACCATATCCATTTTTGAAGGAGGACCTATTGTATGGAAGGTAAAAGAAGAACATCTAGGTGAAGAGGATAATTTGTTAAGACATGATGATCAATTGATGTGTTGGTCAAATGAGCTTCAATTTAGCATAGAAGAAGATCATGTCATAGTCTTTGAGGAACAAAATCAAATTGTAGTTGAAATTGAGCCTCAAGAAGTCTATCATGAAGATGTTTAAGTGATGGAAATAATAATTACTTCATAATATGACACCCCCCAAAATAAATAAAATGAAAGCTTAAAAGGAGTTGTATAAGTTATTTATGAGCAAGAATAACTTGATGACTCATGGTAGTAGCTTTACCATGATTTGATTGAGGAACTTGAAGTGTTCAATGGATCTGAAACAATGAAAGGTAGGAATGATAGTGTTATTGATGAGTATGAGGATTTTGGAAAGCCAAAAATTATTTTAAGGTCATATTTAAGAGGTCTAAGAGTAAGAGACAATAGACTTTAGGGAAATTTATATTTCCCAAAGTAAGTCAAATAAGGATAAGGATATAGCTCAAGGATTTCTAAGCAATCAAGAAAGACTTGATTATATTATAACACATGAAGAGGAAAATTATGATGTTTTAGATTGGTAACAATACTTTGATTTGATTAAAAACATTGAGACTCTTTGTAGGCCTACATCTCCTTCTAAAGACATTGATAAGGTGGTTTTTAATGTTGGAAAACATGTTCAAGAAGATTTTGATCAAATAATATCTCAAGTAGACCTTAATGAAGTTAGATATCATTATTTGGAGCTCCTTTAAGAGCTTTAACAACTTATAGTAGTTGACAATCAAGATCACATATCTCAAGATGTCATGGAAACCTAGGAACATTTTTATAGTGAGCCACTAGAGGTTGAGGTTGTAGTTGTTCCTATAGATTAGAATGTGATCATTGGAAAGATTTATTAGTGTTGAAGAGAAACATGAGATGACCATTCAAACACAAGAAGAGTTTTTATATATTGGAGACACGTTTTCTTCAATTTATTTACTTGGAGATAATCTAAATAGGTTGACAAGAATGAAAAGAGATAATCCATCCAAAATGGTACTCAAACAACATATTGTTCCTCATCTTTGTCAACCACATAGAGAGGACCTAAGAGTAAAATAATTTTATCTAGGTGGAATAAAGGTATTTTGAGTATTGTATATAGTATTATAAGTGTTACTTTAATCCAAGTGTTGTTATACACATGTTCAACTGGTAGTTGTAGTATTTTTTAATCCCTTAAGTTCTCTTTCACAAGTATTATTATTACTTTAAGGCCTCATTGTTCAATTAAAATTTTGTTTAAGGTAAAATAGTTTTTATCATGTTCATATCAAATTTGGTGATGATTTTCACTACTCCATGCCTAATATACTTTATAAGGTACTTGGTATTTTTCTTAACAGGTGAACATCCAATAGAGGTCTCTAGAATGTTGACCATTTTTGGTCACCATAGAAGAGAAACATCCAAATATTAGGTTTTAAAGGCTAATTAAAATTTTTATATAAAAATAATCCAAATAGGGAATGTCCATACTTTAAATAATTTATGAATTCTTAACTTCCCAAGCCTTCCTAGCCAATGTAGTGCACTCTTGGAGCCTTTAGAAGTCAAACAACAAAAATACAACCATTTTAGGGTTTTTCCTAGTTATAGCTTCAAGACATACTCAAATAAAATTAGATATCCCTTGAAGATGTTTTAATTGCTTCCTAGTATGTTAGTTGTAGTAGGACTTTGGTTTAATTGAAATATTCCACATCACAATCACTCACATCTCCTAACAACCTAGAGTCTAGAAGCCATTCATATATCTCAAATTGCTCTAGGATACTAGATTAGTGGGATGATGTCACATGGTATAATCCTATTGATCCACTCTACTAGATATTTTTGTGTCCTAGACATGATGTCTGATCCCCAAGATAATGGGTGAGTGAGATGGCCCTATGTTGAGTAATTCCACTGATCCACAGACCTAGGGTAGTCCATACAAGCCCAATAATGTGTCAGAATAGTGGGTGAGTAGGATGATGCCACATGACAAAAATTCACTTTAACATGACATAAATATTCAATATGAACCATTAGTCTCTTGAAGTGATAGAATTGTTAGACTTTTTACAACCCAGCCCAACTAGGGAATGCCATGTCAATTGGCTATTTTATGTGACCATCTCTCAGACCTAAAAGAGATGATTAGGTGAAGTAGACAAATCTAGTATTAAATGGTATCATGGAAAGTGGTAGCTATAGATCAAGCCTTTGGATAATGTGGTGGGAGATAAGCCAATGGGTGACAGGCATGTGTCCAAGTGATAGTACCATTACCAAACTTAACCCTTTTTATAGTGTGATAAGGGAACCAATATTGTGTTGGCACATGGCACAATCAATGAATTAGATCTAAACATAAGTGGTATTTCAAGACCAAGTAACTAAGTGATCACTCTTCATTATAAACTATGTTTATTTTATTCCCTTTGTGAATGTGGGATAAAATTCCTAGGGTGAATGGAGTGAGCTTGGAAAATATTGCATGTATAGAACCCAGTTTTAGCAAGTTTGAGGTAAGAATAACTTGAGCTCATATTAAATATTATGAGGAATCTAGTTTTATTGCAGATTCCATCTCAAATTATATTACATTGAATTTGGGGTTGTATTGATCCCAAGATCATAGGGATGAAGATCTCACCAAAGAGTATAGGAAGCTCCAATGGGTCACCAAGTATCAAAATAGAGATGAGTCCCTAGGCAATTGAGAAAAAGGGTAATTGATTCCTTATTGGAATCAATCCAAATGAGGTGGCATGTTTTAATTGGGACCATTATCAATGGTTAAAAAAGAATATTTGACATCTTGTTCTTGCTTTGCTATTCATTTGTCAACTCATGAGTAGGTTATGTAACTACATTGATTCACATAATCAATCTTGGAGTGGCTCAGTGTGAAAATCATAGAGTAGTTTGAATCTAATTATAAGATTGATAAGAAAAGCTAAATTTTTCCATTATCAATGCACCATCATAACTTCCATTTAAAAATAAGACCTCAATAACCTCAATAAGACTACTACTCTAGTTCTACACCATTATGAGGAGTTATGAGAGATCAAAGGTAGTTTCAAGAAAGTTTTAAAGTTGGAAGGAGTCTTCAATAATCTTAATAAGATCATATATTTCCTCTTTGGAAAAATCAAAGAGATTAAGTCAAATCAAACAATAATTCTTCAAACTCCCCTCACTAAGTGGAGTTTCATCATGAAATATTGGAGGAGTTGGATTAATAATAAGTGGAATTCATAATGCAATATTGGAGGAGTTGGTTGAATGATAAATAAATATTTAAATAATAAGAGAGAACTCTCCTCCAAAATAGGTCATATTTCTTGATATTTGAAAAATTCAAACCTCCAACAAGGACTTTTACACCCCCCTCACAACTTTAGGACTTCAAAGTCAATAATACTATGTTGGAGAAGTGAAGAAGATGTGAATTGAAGTTAAAATATAGTTATGTTTAAATTTTCATCCTTAATGAGAAAATTGATGATAATCTTGCATGATGGTCCCCTAATAAAAGGATCCTTTAATTATATGTATTTTTTAATCTAATTAATGAGAGATACCTCTAGTTGGTTATGTCTTAGCCCTACCAAATTTTAGATGTGTAAACATCTTCTTAAGAAATAAAGAAATTGATTTTACCTTCTCATATGCTAGTTATTATATGATAGTGATTAATTATTAATGTAATATTATGATAATTAAAACCTATCCCTGATCTAGGTCTAATTTTATGCACCTTTATACAGTAAACTTTATCTTGTGCAAGTTTTAGTTTATGTCTCTTAGATTTTATGAAATTCATAGTTGTGATGAATGCCATTTCATCTTCCTAAGATAAGTGGTCATCCTTCTAGGTATTGTTATAATATAAATCCTTTATAAAAAAACTTATTACCAAGATTAATTAGTGAATTATGAGTTGTGTATGTGTGAGTGCTCTTTCATCTCAGTTTGTGTGTGTCCAAACAAGTTAAGGTATTCAATTTTGGTGCATCACCCCATAGTTAGTCATAAAAGGATAGGAAGTAGTTGTGTCTCTCTTTATTTTCATTGTCAAGAAATAGTTTAGGTGAGTATCAAGGTTATTCATCAAAGGAACTAACCCTCTACAGAAGTTTACTTCCATTATAGGTTACCCACAACCTAGAAGTTATCCCATTATGTCAATTGGGTGAGGAATCTTGAAGACCTTTCTCAAGGGTGAAAATCAAATTTGAAAACACCTTGATAGCCAATTTTTTGTATGAGAGTGGTAAATAATGAACTTCATGAATTTTAAAGCTTAGGAGTGTAATCCATATAATTTTTTTCCTAAGCATCTAAGTGTAAACCCCTTTAATTTTTTTTTTGTAAAAATGGATGGTTTGTTTGACTATCATGGCTTGAAGAATACAAAGTAAAATGATGGGAAATTTAGGCTAGATGAGTATTATTACATCAACCTATAAAATAAAATCTAAAATAAATTTATTATATGACAATATGTTTTCCAATATCATTCATTTATAAACCAATTGAATTGAAGAAACTAAGATATTTAAATTTTGATAGATGAGAGTTACCTATAGTCATATAAAGAATCACTTGCACTTTCTGATATGAAGGATACTTCAATATTATAGTTAAGATTGTAAGTTATCATAAAAATAAAATAAGATAAGAATAAAAATAAATATAAAAATGAAAACAAATCATATAAACATAAAAATAAGGAAATAAAAGACACCCTAAAAGAGAGAACTAATCATAGAATATTTTAAGGCGATGGTTGTTAATCATATACCATAGCAAATTTCCATATGATTCTTACAAATGGAAAGCATTTTTGACATGTACAATTTATATGGTCTTAACCATAAAGAATCAAAATTATGATTATTTTTAGGATATTCATGAATCTTATCCCAATATAGAACCAGATCACCAACTTTGAATGTTTTCTTGGAGACCTTTTTTTCCAAAATTTTAAAAGTTTTTATTTGGATTTTTTGAGTTTTTTTAAGGCAGTAGTTTTGTTTCATATAAGGATAAAAAATAGTTTAATATTTTATATATATTATTTGAACTTTCAAAATCATATAGCAATGTTGTCTTTGTATAAGCAATTTAAATTTCAGTAGGCATAATGCCTTCAAAACTATAAGCTAACAAAAATTATGAATAACCACTTGCAACTTTGATTGTAGTATGATCAATCCATAAAGATTCAAAATTTTATGTTCCAATTCATTTTATTCTCATAAATAATTTTCTTCATGATTCAAATAATGTTGTTTCTAGTTGACGTGGCTTGCCTATTATTGTGAGGATAAATTTAGACTAGTGGCTAGAAATTATTGAATTATGTACTATATATTGTAATTATTCATTTGAAATAAATTGATGACCATTAATAGAAATAATTTCATAAGGAAATTCAAATTGATAGAAAATATGATTTTTAGAGAATGCAATGATCTTTGAAGTAACAAAACTTTTAAGAGAAATAATTTTAGGCTATTTTATGAATAATTAGTGGTAGTTAAAATGTATTTGTGTCTTGAAGAAGATAATGGATGGATATCTAAAATTAAATTTATACTTCATTTAATAAAATATTTCTTAAGAATGATTAGATTGAGAGGCATAACAGATAGCATGTCTCTATTTGTAATCAATTGAAAAGGCATGGATGATATAACAAAATGAAAATGATCCCTAAAGAGTGTAGGAAAATAATATTAAACACATAATATTTATGTGTTATAATTTTTGTAGCGAAATTTCCGTCAAAAATACCTTCATGAAAGCTTATAAAGACTTTTTCATTTTGATCATGAACAATATGTCTTAATAATATACCATCACCATTATTTTATAACATTTTTTTTTTTAGTAAGACAAATTTCAAATCAAGTAACATAATAAATCTACGTTGATGTCTATTTAATGAATCTAGACAAGTTTGGTTTTGAAAATAATATACCATATTATACTCTCAATCATCATAAAAATCTAGGTATTCCCATTCTTGCATTTCAAGACAAATTATATGTTTGTGTGTAAAGTCTAATTTTTTTTATAGTTTGTAACAAAGGTTTTACATGCATATGATCATCAATAGCCAAAATAAGAATATTAATGTCAGATGTTTAATTTTCATCAAAGTGTTTCACTAGATCATTGCCTTTTATTATTTTATATTTTTAAAATTTAAGATCACAATCCTAAATTCTAAATATTTATTTAGCTAATGTGCCATCGATTGTGGGTCACTTCAGAAGATAAAACAAAGCATGTACGTTTGAGTGTAATATCACTTTGTTTCCTATTAATAAATATTTAAATTTAATTAATACTAAAAGTAATAAAATTACATTATTTCAATTAAAAGGTACCTAATTTCAACATTTTGTGGAACCTAGCTCATAGATCTAATGGGGGTTTATTTGTGATTTTGATCATATTAAGTAACAACAACAACTATCAATTTGTCTATTGTATTAGCATACATAAATAAAGATTTATTCATTATTATTTTCATAATTATAATATAACTTGATATCACATTTATTATCAAATAAAAATTTGTATCAAATCTTGCATCACATAAATACCATTTATATTTTAAGAAAAATCTATAATAGATTAGCCTTATAAAAAAATAGAAATAAATATATATACAATGTTTATTTTATAGAAATAAGATATTAAATGAGATTTATATTTTAGAGGAGGAATGTCTTTTATATATTTAATATGAGTTGGGTCTATATAAATTCCATACTTAGAAATAATATGACCTAAGAGTTTACCTTCAACTACACCGAATATTGATTTCTATGGGTTTAAGGAAATTCCACGTTGTCTATATCTAATAAAAATTCACGTAAGTGATCTAAGTGTTTCTTCCTTTTATTAGAGTGGATAGTTAGATTATCTAGGTAAAATTGATTAATAATATCAAATAAATCACCAAATTTCATGTGCACAGATTTTTGAAAGGTATCACTTGCATGTATTAAGCCAAATGAAATCTTATTAAATGTAGAAGTGCAACAACATTTATTAAAGGTTATCTTATGCCTATTATTTGGATGTATAAAAAATTGATTATATCCTAAAAATTTACCTAAAAGAGACATCATTTCACAACTAGCAAAGTGATGTACAATTTAATTAGTACTAGGTAAAGGAGAATTATATTTAATGTTAGCATGATTCAAATCTCTAAACCAATACAAAGATGGATATTACATTCTTATACTGAACTAGGACAAGATTAACTACCTAGAAAGAGTACCTAATTGGGTAAATGACACCACCATCTAATTTTATTATCAAGCTCCTTATTGATGTTGTCTTTCAACAAGGGACTAATTATATGAAGTTTTTTACCTAATAATTTTAATACCATGTTTGATTTGTATATAGTCTCAGATTACAAAAGTATCATAATCTATTAGATCTTTATAGGACTAATAAAATATGATAGCAAATTATTTAAACAACTTAAAAAATAATAAATTTTCTTAGGCTATACATTGTATGCCCAAATAAACATATTTGGGGTCATATTTTGATCCCAAGTTGACTATAAATTTTCACTTATCATCTTTCATAAATAATTTTAAGTAATGAAATTTTTTGGTTGATCATGAGGAAGAAACATTGATTCTATGCTTACCAAACTAGGAGGAAACTTATTATTGATAATTTGTAACTAATCACCATAATTAAAAATATAAATGATGATCAAAGTAATTACCCTATATAAATCTATTGATATGTTCTTCACAATTTAAAATATGCCAACTATTCTTTAACTATAAATTCTTATGTCTAAAAAATTATGAAAAAAATATAGTATACATAAGATTCTACATCACTTAAGGTTATATTTTAAGCATAATCTTTTATAACTTATTTTATGAATAATTTTGAATCACAAAAAACTTGTATGTTATTAATATTAAATTAAATATCATTCTCAAGACCAAGACATAAAGCTTTGAATTCAACAATATTATTAGTATTTTCATAATATAATTAATAAGCATACTTGAATTTTGTTTTATAGGAGAGATGAGAACAACACTAACACAATTTCCATGTTGATAACACACACCATTAAAGAAAAAATACCAAATTATTTATATAGAAACTTTTCTTGCATATATTTGATCTAGTTCATCCAAACTTAGAATTTCATACATTTTAGTTATAGTTTCAACAAAAGTAATATTATTTGGGATGGGTTTAATGAGAGCACTAATATAATTTTATCTATGAATGAATGCAATTTCATTACCAACAAACACCCTTATGGTATATTTTTTTATGTAAGTACCTATGACTTTAGATTTGTCCTTTCCTAGAACCATGTCATAATTAGTAGGAATATCTAAAACCTGCATGTTACTAATATATCTGATCCTTTCATCTTATGAAATTTTGATGACTATATCACATATCTTACTAAATATTTTTGTTCAACATGAATCAAAACTAGTAAGTCTATGATTGTCTCATTTATATGGTATGCATAATTGATCAACAAGGAACTTAAGCATAATATTTTTAAATGCACGTGTGTCAATAATACATTTATGAATGATATTTTCAAAAAAAAAATATAAACACATACACATGAGATATATAATCAAAAGGAAGATAAATACATTTTGAAAACACATATTTATTTATTTCATATTACCTCCCCTTTTATAAACCTAAAATTCATTTTTCTTTTCAAGTGTAATAGTAGCCTAACAAATTAAAGAAAGGAAAAGTAAGCTTTATTATTAATTAAATCATTAATAATTTTATAGGATTAAAAATTAGTATTAGTTTGAGGATAAGTTACTGGTTTATCAAATAATTGGTACCACACATTATTATATCTAGTAGACAAAGGATTTATTTGTTGAGGGTTATCATCCTGACTATTTATAGTAGTATCATTTCACCATATAGTTTTAAATCTATCTTGAGATAGGGGTTTATGATATTAATATTGATTATTATACCTTTTATAAATTTTGAATTATCTTTAGGAACATAATTATAATATTTTTTTCTTATTTGAACAACATGAACATTTGTTGTTTTGATTTTACCCAAAGAATCATTAGAGCTATACATGTTTGTATTATCTGCCAAGCCAATATAAATACTATATTTTTTCTTAAATAATTTTTTTTTAAATTTTTAAGCAATGATGCATTCATCTAGGTGATGATGTATTTCACATATATGACAGTAATGAAATTAAATTTTACACTTATTCTTATGAATATTTGATGTTTTACCTAAAAAATTAGGTTGATCATTTGATTATAACTTAATTGTGATTGAATCATTCCAAATATTATGTATGGCATTAAAAATTTATTCATTATCATAAGTTATAATGGTATAAGCTTTTTATTTAAACCAATGCATTTAATCTTCTTTTCATATTCAATACACAAAGTAATAGTGGCATCATATTCTAAAATTTCTTTATCCTCTATTATAATTTTATACTTTTAATAGTAAAATATTGTGAGGTCTTACATCAATTTTAATTTTATGTCTAACTCTAGTAAATATGATTATGAAACTATAAATATTTCACTAGGGTCAATAGATATATTCACAAATTCATTAACTTATTCTAGATCATCTTTAATAGATCATCTTTAAGTTTAATAAAACAAATTCAAGCAAATCTTATATATATTTCCATTGAAAAATAAATTTAATAGGAAAAATAATGAATATTGATAGTATTTACCTCCTAAAGTCTATGAAAACAATTTAAGAAATACTTTTTTTTAATAATGCAAATAATTGTATAAATCAATCTAAATGCATCAAGATGATCTTACAAATATTCTCCTCAATTGCTTGATAATTTTATAACATTTACTTCTTTTAGTGATGGGAGTGACTAAGATGATTTATAATATCAATTATATCACCATGCTTCCAATTATTATACTATTGTTCATTTTCAAAATCAAATTTTATTTCATCATCAATTATCTCATCGTGTTTCCTATTTTCCTAAAACTAGGTATGACATCCCTAATTCTATTTATTTCTTAATCATTTATTTTAAAAAAATTTAGGTGTTATCCCAAATTTTAGTACCCAAGTCAAAAACATTAAATATTGATAAATTTATCATATTTTAGTTGTTGTATCATTATATTTATACTACATGGTGGAGGCCAACTTACTTTGAACTGTTGATTGATGCTTCCTTATTTGATTACAATTTAATGTCACATTTGATTATGCATAAATAATTTTAAGATAGCACTTGATTTTTATCATTAAGAAACATACACAATAATGAATATAATTCTTGTAGAAACATAAGGATCAATTTTTATATACAATACGCTATACAATTTTTAGTTTCTCTATAGTGTTTAATGTAGTAACAAATTCTTGAGACAATTGCAAACTCATAAAGAAACCACAAAATGAAGTTTCGATAAATTGATAAGAGATTATGTTTTTTTCATTGGAATATGGAATATGATAATGATTTTAATTATTGTTTTATCATTAATTATTTCAATGATAAATTAGTAGCTTTGATCCTTTATTATAAATAAACTAATGGATAATGTTATCACTATTGTTCTATTTTCAACACCATTTCGATAATTAGGCTAAATGAGTTTTAGTTGTTATAATTTGGGTATGTTTATAAACCTAATTTTAATATTAAACTAATGAGCACTTAAAAAATCAAATATAAACTATCCTATAACTTTCAAATGACTAATATCCCTACATCTATGAGAATAATGACATAGTCTTTGATCATGGTATATTGGCTATGGTTCAAATTGCATAGAATTTCATGCCTTTTAATTAAAATTTGAATTAATTTTAAATATATTTGGATGTTTTAATATAAAACTTTATTAACACCCAATTTTGTAAAATTTAATGTACAATTATCTATTATTTAGAGACATAAGGTAAATAACTTTGGTGACATAGTTAACAAGTTGGAAAACTTCACTATCGATAGAATATTGTTTAGTGTATTTCCAAAGTTCACACAACATGGAATTTTGATAGTCATAAAACACCAAAAAAATTTATGGAACCATTATTGAAGTTAAAAAATTTGGCAAGTAGTTTAGAAGGTGATGAAAATACAATCCACCTAGTAACCTAATCACATTTAATGTAGCTTTGTTTTTGGGATTAAGGTGAAAATAATTATCAATTATCCATTTGGTTTTAATTTAAAAATATTCTTTTGGAAGCCACATGCTATAATTTTATTTGAACCATTGATATTTATATATTTTAATGTAGTTTAACAGTTCTAAGAATGTGCAGTGAACTTGTGGTTATTTTTGTTGTCGTATTTTATTCTTCATGAAGGTTTGAGGATGTTTCGATATAAAATCCAATTCATTATTTCTAGGTATGAGTTTTGTTAATGGTTGTTTTAGAACAAAATATATTCACTTCGAAACTACTTGCAGTCATGAATGACAATATATTTGAAGTTTTGAAAGGAAAAATATGAAACATTTGACGGTTTGTAAGTTATAGTTTTGAATGATTATTTCCATTTTAAGACTATTGAAAAAGGAAACATATTTTGTGGTAAATATACAATAATATTATTTTAGAGAAAATTTATTTTTAATAAGTATACTCACTATTAAATATGAATACACACAAATCTAATTACATGGAAATAAAGATTATAATAAATCAGTTTTGTGTTGCATGGTTTGTTTAATTTTCTTAGTATGGTTACATGTAGGAGTTTCTTAGTCTCAAGCCATTTTTTGATATTTTTGAAGGTTTATAAAAACCATGTAATTTTTTACTTTATTTTTTAAACATAGAGGAAACATACTTTAATGGGTTTTAAGTATATGTGTAATACATTTATTTTCATCATAAGTTTATTTTGAGCTCTTAAGTTTGAAACCTTTGTTTTTGATGTATCTAAACAATTTTTTTAAATGATCTTTTTGTTTGAAACTTAATGGATTTCAATGAATTTATTTAAGTCTCAAATAAAGTATGTGGTTTCTAGGTTTCACCTTGTGGATAGGAATCTAGTCATTTATGGGTTTTAATCTTGAATTTAACCTTGGACATGTATGCATTATGAGATTTGTAGATTGTGTTGTAGCAAAGGTACTAGTTGATTGTTTAATATATAATTTAAAATTTATTTTGACTAAATTTCTATCAAGCTTAAATTCTTAAAATTTGTCATGAACCTCTAAAATTCATTTGCAATATGTTACTTCTCAGAATAATAATGGTTCCATGGTTTTGTTTATCATCATAAAATTTCAAGTTTTATATTGATAAATGTTAATGGAAATGATTTTATAGTCTAAATTTTTATTGACAAGTGTTAAAAATACATTATTGATGAAATTTAAAGAAGAAAATATTTGATTTGAAAGATTTGGGTTTGTTACATACTATTGATGTTCTCTCAGAAATGAAGGTTTAGGTGGATATTTATTATAATTCAAATTTGAAATGGAAATATGTAATTTGTATCCATAGTTATTTATTTTATATATTTTATGGAAAACACACATCAATTATGGTTTTGTTTCACGTGCTTGGGTTTTTGTAAAGTCAATTTTGGATATTTGGTTATATTATAAATATTTGACAACGGTGAAATCTTACTTGAAAATGATTTGATATAATTATCTCATATGTTTGCCTTTTTAAAATATATAAATAAATGTTTGGATGGAGTCTAGGTTCCTATAGTGAAGAAAGAAATACTTGAGGTAGAGGCAATCAGTAGTAAAATAATGAATATCCTCCTTGAATTAAATATTAAGGTAGACCTTTTCAAGGTAAAAAGTCTCTAATGTGTTCACACACCCTTTCAATCATGGAATTAGAGTTTCCTTTCATTTTGATGTAGATTATCTTGAATTTTGAGACATCCTTAATTCTTTACCTTATGATACCTTGTCTCTTCATGGTAATATTTTTCATATAAGATTGTGAAGAGGTAATTGGTGACCTCATCTAATGATATGTGGTTTTCTAAATGTTTATTCTCGCTAAAATAACACTACCAATAATGATATTTTTACAAATATTTATTTTATCCCTTAGATTTATATAATGTTTCCTAAACGTAACCCTAATATTATTACTATTACTCCAAATACCTTTATATTTTCTCCTAAAAATTTGGAAGTTGTAAATGCATTAGTGACTCTTCACCTTATCCTATGGTAACAAATAAATTTAAAAATCTCAAACTTGAGGTTGATAATGAAATCGATGACATAACTAGAATTGAACTTCCATCTTTTCCATTTGAATATATTGAGTATAGAACAGAGCATGTAACACATTTTTTGGATCTAATTAGTGATGGGGAGGAGTCTAATGATGAATAGTTATTTAATTTGATATTGAGAACTTGTTTAGTTTATTTTAGACTAAAAATCATTTGTTACTTTACTTTTATATTTGACATTATGGCTGACAGAGATACATGTTTTTTGATGTTTTAGTACAATTTCTTTTCAACATATGCATATAATATTATTGATATGATATAATTACTAAGTTTAATTGTGTGATTTGGTATAGATAATTGATTTAAAATGTTGTTTGGTATGCTATGATATATTTGTGATTTTGTAAAGCTAAAATAGATAATGATTTAAATTTAAATTAATAGTTTGAATTCCTTAGACTTAATCATTATGATTATTTAATTTGCTAATGACTTGTATTAATGGTTTAATTAATTTTTTTAAAGTTAACCATCAGCCTCCATCCTATTACAGGTATTTGTTATTCTATTATTAAATAATATTTTATTCTCAAGTCTTATAAGCTCTTACAAACTTATTTAAATTTTGAGTATAATTTAAAATTATGAAGTTATTATTTGAAGTTAAGTTATAAAATAAATGATACTTTAATGTTAATTATATTTAATAACTAGTTAATTAAAACTTAGCTATAGTTTAAAAATATAACTACTAAGTAAAAGCTTTTAAAATGAGAGTTGAAGGACATTTCAAAGGGAGAAACATCTACATGTAAAATATTTATTTGATTTCAAATTTCATACTATGCTTTATTTCCATGACATATCTCTAAGATTGATTAGCATTAACAAGAAGACCAAACAACATATCTTGTGATGGTGAAATAAGCCACTTGATACACACATGTATATCTAGATTTAATGTTAAATTTATAAATTGATTATTTTAAGCTGATTAAGATATTAATTCATTTGATGATTTCATAAAATTTAATAATATATTCAAAATATATTATTACTTCACTTTAATAATGAATAATATTTTGTATTTATTACAACATATTGTTGGGTTTTGTTTATGTTGTGATTTCTATTCTTAGAGTTATTTAACTGGTTATGCAATATAAAATTTATATATTTTTGTTTACATCTTGAGTTGACTCTCTTTCATTTTATCTTTCTTTATTTATGTTATATTTAGATTACTTATTAGTTAGTATTTTTTTCTTATCGTTATTTCATTTTCTTTAGTTGCATCTTTTTATTTAGATTACTCTTTAGTATAGTTTTTTTAGTTATTAATTAGTGTTATTATTTATGATTTATTTTATCTATTTTATTTCTAACTCTTCATAGATAAAATTCTGAATTTTGATATGTTTTAACTTGTACACTTGTTAATTTTTATTGTAGTTAGTTTTTTTGTTTTTATTTGAGTTTGTTCATTATTTATTTTGGTTCCTTTTATTTTTTTACTTTCATTTGGTTTAGTGTTGAA
Organism: Torreya grandis; assembly: GCA_037957365.1. Lineage (NCBI taxonomy): Eukaryota > Viridiplantae > Streptophyta > Pinopsida > Cupressales > Taxaceae > Torreya > Torreya grandis. The sequence goes on along the minus strand of JARHVA010002745.1, from coordinate 631,808 downwards.
GATAATGTTATAAAAAATGTATTTCTATCTAAAGTAATATTCAATATAATTATAATATTTTTTCCTTTAAAATATTGCCTTGTCCATACCCTTTACTCTGTTGGATAGGATAGATGATAATTTCAAATCTAATTTGAAATTAATTAATATATTGAAATAAGTGATAAATGACATTTTATCAAATTATTTTCATCCTTTAAAGAGGTGACCTTGTCTATAGATATATTTTTTTGGAAAGGAATTATAATATTATTTTAAATCTAATATATTGAAAAGTTGATTTAAGTATTTAATTGATTTTATGAAATGATTATAAGTTTGATTCTGATTCATTAATGAAATTATTAATCCCTAAAAATTAAAAGATCCTCTTTAATTCCTTATAAATGATTCTAAACCATAGGTACCTTGTGATAAAAATAGTATGATTCTAATTTTAACTTTACAATAAGAGAATGGGTTAATTTGTTGAGAAAATTTCTCACAATCAACATATTGGGCAACTCTGCTAGGGAGTTCAATAAAAAAATATTATTTCAATAAATTATTATTTTTTAATTATTTTGTATTATATTTACATGACTGTTACAAGTGCTAAGATTATTATCCAATATAATTTTTAAATATTTGAAGATCAAGCTGATATAAACTTAAAACTAGTTTGATTTAGTTGTTATAACAAACCTAAAAATATTCATCACATTATTATCGTCATCAATTTTGAATAAGAAGAAGATTTTGAAATATAGGGATACTATTTATTTTAATTACAAACTCAAGATAATATTTCATAGTGAAATAATTGTCTAAGGAAAGAAAGATTAAAAGTATTGATTATAAATCCTTAGTCTAAAATCATATTTTTGTCTAATAAACCTCCCAAACATTGTTAATCCAATATTTTGGATGACATAACAACATACGAATTACATCATGGAAGTCATTATTTATTTAAAAGAGGATATATAATGAGAATAAAAAATGATAATGAACTAGATTTTGAGGTTGAAGATGAACATGTTAATCCTTAGATACATGGTAATCAAATTCATATAGATAATCATCCTACAAAACTACCTTTTTTGAAATGAATTAATATTTCTATGTTTTCAGGAGATCCTGGTGAATCATGGGAGTATTATATTTTATTTTTATTTTAATATATGATACTCATGGAATAAAAAATGAAAATATATATCATAGGTTATTCTCTTATACATTAGAAGGTAAAGTTTATCAAGAATTTATTAGTTTGCCTCCCAAATTCATTAGTGAATAGAAAGAAATCAATAATTTGATTAAACTCTATTTTGAAAAACTTAAATAATATTTGGAATTGATTAATTAACTTTTAATATTTTAGTTGATCATGGTGAGACTATTTACCATTTCATCATTATATTCACTAAGTTAAGATAAAAGATACCACATAATGTAAGACCATCAAAGAAGTTTTCAAGACTGTATATTTGTAGTGTGTTATCTCTTAAATATAATATGGATCTAGAAAATAAATATATTATAGAGTATGATGATATTATCACCATTCGAATTGGATATGGGAAAAAAAAAAAATGTATTGGTTTTAAAGAAAGAACTTTTATTGATTTTATTTTTGACAATGCAAAAATTCTTAAAGCCATATATAATCTTGTAATGAGTTGGTCACCATGAAATTACAATCCATAAACTTAAATAAAATTTTCCAATAGTAAAAGAGGCAACTCTAAAGTTAAAACTCATTATTTTCATGTTTGTAAATCAGATCATGATTTAGATACATGTATTCCTATTCAAAAAAATTAATTTATTTATTAAAGGGAAAGATAGTATTGTTTTTAGCTTAGTATAAAATATAAATATGTGTAATTTTGATGATCCTTAAATAAAAATAAATAATAATGATGTTGATGTTATCCAAACAAGGAAAAAAGATTAAAAATATATCCCTAAATATAATTTGAACACAATAACAATAGGTAATAACTAGCCTTATTCTTATAAAACTTGTATGAAAGATAAAGGTAAACCTACTATTCAAAATGATACTACAATAACTAATCATGTGGGAAACCAAAAATAAGATAATTATTTACCTAATGTATTTAATAATACCTAATACCTGTATGTAATAAGAAATGAATAGATCTATAAATCAATCCTAGTTCAGGGAATATAGATCCTACTAACACTTCTGATTAGGAATACATTAGATAATTGGGGTCATGACCAATATGGATCTTATATACCTATCCAAGGGATATCTTACAATAATAATATCACTAGGAATGGTTCCAAAACCTCCAATCAAGTAAAGTATGCAATAACCTTAATTAGGTCCTATGTTTTCATATTCACTAAACTAATAACAAGTAAATCAAAATATAATCTAGTGCTCACCAAATCTTATGGAACAAAGTGGGAGTAATAAATATGAGAATTAAACATGCATAGAAGGCATATACTCACATAAATGTATATTGAATGTTAATACATGGAAGATAATTGAAAATGCATATCTATCTACTCTTACAAAGGAGGAAAAAAGTTAGGAATACTCACCTTTGAATATGAACCCACCAAGCCTCAATCTCTCCCTTAGCCAACATGCTTTACATGACATTATTTTGGTATGTAAGTATGAAAAATATAAATCATCTCTAGGCTACACAACCTATCAATGAATCCAAAATACTTCTCCATAAGACAAGATCTATATCTCCAAAAAAAGTATGAAGATCTAAGATTCTCTTCAAGTAGAGTGGTGGATAAGTAGATGCATAATATAGCTTACTTATTCTTGTCTTTGTAATAAATGATGAAAATGAATATGTTTATATAGGTGTATCTAACCCTAAACCCTTCCAAAATTTTAGGTTGATAAGGTTGACCTGATCGACCTAGTATTGAAATTTGGAAAGCTAACTAGGTTATGAACTATGTTGGCCATGGCTGACCTAGCTCTTAGTAAGATTTTGTAAATAACAATACAAGATTGATGTAGTTGACATAGTTATGTAAAATAAAAAAGGGTTTTAGGTTAATTAAAAGGATAATGAATGTGGTAAATTAATAGAGGAGGGTGAAAATTAGGAGGTAATGTTTAAGGGAATGTATTTTAAGAGACAAGTGTGTAGATATCAAATGGAAAGAAGGGACAACAATCCTGCAAAGCACTAATGGTCTACCCACCCCTTTCCCAATCCACCCCTTAGGTCATACACTCAAATAGATTAAGACTCAACAATTTCTTACAAGTTATAAATCATTAATATTTGATAAATATTGAAAATATTATGTGTATACATATGCCCTACTCGAAGTTCATCATGTGTCATGTACATGTAATAGGGGATGTTGCTTCAAGAAAGAACATAGAAAAAATGGCATATGGTAAGTAATGATAAAATTAAATGAGAGTAACTAAAAATACCATATAAATACCTTAACTTAAATTTATACTAAATAATTTCATGTAAACATCCTAGTCTTGATCATGGAGGGAACTACATGCATTTGAGAAACCCTAGGGATATAAAACTAAGAATAGAAGTAATGTGTACGTATGTAGGATGGTTAAAGTAGTAATGAGGGACTTGAAAAATTATAAAATTAGGATTTTTAAGGAAAGGTTATAATATTGAATGAAACTAAATGACAAAATGATGGAAAATGAATTACAAATGATTATAGAACATACTAAATCATGTTGGAAATCATGTAAAACATAAATGGAAAAAAATAATGTAGAATATAATTATTCATGTTGGGAATTATGTAAAACATGAATAGAAAGAAGGAATGTCTAGGAAATAAAACTTTAACAAAGATATGTAAATGACATGTAACCCCATGTAAGACAAGCATGTCGAATCAAACATAAATAAAAACATGAATGACTAAAAATGAAATGTAAGTCAAGATGTAAGAAAAACATGAAGAAGTCATACATAAAGAGAAACATGTAAGAATGGAAAATGTCATATGTATGATAATTTAAGTCTAAAAAAATCAACAAGAACATGATGAATAAATGAAAATAAAAAATATCTAAAGGATGAAAACTCAAACTTAGTGTTTTTTCTAAGATGCAATGTAAGAAAACACAACCACCTAATGACATGACTAGTATGATAATGAGATGGTATGGTAAATAAATGGTGTAAGGGTATTTTTGAGGAAGCCCTAGTCCTATCCAAGGTCTTACAATAAAACTCACAAACTATAAACTAAGAGGCGTAAGTAGGTAGAGGTGATCAAGGATGTGATAATCTAAAAGCAATATCCAACAAGGGGAATATAAGGAAAATATGATGTAAATAATGAATGTGATGCACCATATGGGTGATTTGAACATCCTTAGCAAGAATGAGACACACTAGGGATGTGAGAAAGGCTAATAACTATCAACACAAATGACTTAAGACTTTTTAGACTAGTGAACATAAAGATTGGGATAACAAGTTAAGTACATAGATCAACCCATGAATGCTATATGAATATAAATTAAAATGAACCTACCTTACCATAACATGTTCCCCATTCCTCAGGACCCCTTATAAAGTTATAATTCTAATGCAAAGATTGGGTAGTTACATAAGAAAGTAGGTGGCACTAGATATTATATGATATAATGAGACTCCTACTCTAGTCTATTGGCCTACCACACCATAATGGACCTTGGATCTATCATGAGGCCAAATGTGGAGTTTGAGATTCAACTAAGATAGGATATGTGCCAAATATAGATCATGTCTTTTGGTGTGATCTAATTTTTAAGATTGTTTTTACCTTTGAATCATTTTTTTTATTTGTATTTTATAATTGGGATTTTAACTTGTTTTGGATTTTTATGTTACTCCTCTACCATATGGATTCATAGAACCAAATATGAGTTAAATAAGTGAAAAAAATAAGAGAACTTACACTTGGTTACTAGAGAAAAGGACTTAAAGACCAAGGTGTCTACAGACTCCTAGACTTGCCCATAAGTAAGTGTGTAATATCAAAATTGACCAATGTGAGCCTCAAATGAAAGGGGATAAGGTAAGTATGAGGATCATGAGAAACCTATCTATTTAATAAGTTATATAATGATGAATATGTTCATAGTTGATCACAAAAAGGTAAAATAATGTTATGAAAGGGATAATGTCAATTGATAATCCATACTAACCTACACCACATCTAGAAAAAGTAGTAATGAAAGTAGTAATAATCCCTAAAAGTGATTTAAAGATTTTTTAATGTGTTAATTTATGAGGAAGGCCTGGTCCTATCCATGGTCTTATACTGTAACTCACAAGGTGAACACTAATGAGTTGAATGTCAAATAATGGGGGGAAATAATCATAGGGATACTAAGGCGAAGAATGACATTAAAAAACAAAAAATAAAAGAGATATATAAGAATAAAAATGAAAACAAATTCCAAATGTAATGTTTAAGAAAACCAAAGAACCCAAAGGTGATAATGATTCTAGCAAAGTGTGTTTGTGAGGAAGACTTGGTCCTATCCAAGGTATTATAATGCAACTCACAAACTATAAGGTGAAATAAAACTAAATAATATAGAGGAAATAATGTTGCAAATAAAATAAATAAAGTGCACAAAAATAGAGAAACATGAGACAAAAAATAATAAGAGAGATCTATTCTAAAATATATATCAAATATGAGCACATGAAATACAAGTCTATATGTCTCATAAGGTTTCTTGAAGTTGAATTTGTTTGGTATTATGCATTTTAAAATAATATTAGGAATTTCAAGATGCCCCAAAGGGTAAGTGGATGTATGGATTGGTATTGAAAGATGACTTAAAGTCTAAAGGTACATGTGGATGGGAATCACAATATGCCCCAATATGTGAGGTGGAGTGAGGTAACATTAAACCATTAAAATGATTTACATTGGGTTGGTAGGTGTATTTAGAGATAGGTAAATATGTTGGTTTTTTAGATTTTAGGGATGTTTAATGTGACATAGGATGTTTAGGAGAGGTATGAAGAGGTAAAGGAGGTAAAGGAGAACCATGTATGATATGATTTGGAGTATAAATTTGAAATAGGTTCTCCTTTAGTTTAAGTGACTTAAGAGGTTGAGTTTCAATGGATGCAATGATATGTTTAAAGTTGTTCATGATAAATATCATTTACTTATTGGCATAGGAAGAAGGATCAACTATGGTTTGAAAAACATTAGTGGATGAGGTGGAGGCATGGGATAAGTTTTATTGTTTATTAGGTAGTTGATGTTGATGTGATTGTGGTTCTTTAGACTAAATTTAAAAATCTTGAAGATAGTCTTAATAGCATTTTTTTGTTAGAGTATCAATATTTAAATGTGGACCAAGAAAGGAAGTAAGAAAAAATTAGTAAAGATCATGAAAAAACTCATGAGAATGACCTACAGTAGCATGACACCAACAAAACTTATCAGGATTGTACCATTTTAGAGGAGGTTTGGAAGGATCAAGTATCATGGATTTAAAGGGTGGAAATTTCTTCTTAAATTATTTTAGACTCAAGGGAGGGAGGGTTGGGTTAAAATTAGTTGAATTGGATGCTCCATTTTGAGTTTGGGGAGGCTTGGATGAATCAATGTTATGAGAAAATGATTAGAAAGTTTATTTAATATTTGTTTGAGGTGTTTCAAATTGAGTCATAATAAAGTCTTACCTTTTTTCTTAGTCTAAGGATTATTCTAAAGTTTTAGGGGAAACATTCAAACTATGTATTGAAGGGAGATTTAAGATTAGTAATAAATAGTTTTAAAATATTATCATCATTCATGTTATGGTCCACCTTCTGAGATAGAGACTTCCATCATTTGATGAAAGTGTGAGCAGATTCATTAAGAAATTATTTGGCATTGATGAAATGGTTAAGGTAATTTTCATGAAGGTCATCATGTTGGAATTCCTTCACTATATAATTAACTAAATCCTCCAATTTTGAGATAGAATTAATATTAACTTGGTTGTACCATTCAATTTCATCACCAACAGATGTTTTGGATAAGAGCTTGGTGGTAGCAAAAGTGTTAGTTTGGACCTATTCTTTATAGAGATTACCAAAAGACTTAAGAAAGATAGTAGGGTCATTAGTCCCATCATATGTGATATATTTAGAAATGTTTCAATTATATATAGATGCAATGAATGGGGATAAAGGTTCATTTTGAAGATGTTGAATCATTTTGTTATTCATTAGAGGTTGAGGGATGATATTCCCATTGGAATCTCTAAGAGGAGGAGGGACACAATTTTGATTTAGTTGAGACATGATGACTTGAGGTGGTAAACTAGTTATGTGTAATAAATGTTGTTGCATTTACATTATTTAGGAATGATTAGTTATTTTCATGATGTTCATTTATTGAACTATTTGTGAAATAATTTGAGTTGTGTTGATTTGTGCATTAGTATTTGAAGGTGGGGTATTAGTTTTGTTAAGAGGGGAATTATTAGTTTTGGTGAGAGGAAGGGTATTGGGTGGAGGATTCCCAACATTGGTATTGGGAGGAGGACTAAGATAAAGGACCTCAACTACATTACATTGTGTAGTGATTTATTTTGGATTAGGAAAATATGAAGGAAAAAAGTGAGTAGTTTCATCTATAGTAATAAAATAAGTGAGTTTTTGATCTAAATATTTAATTATGAAATGTATTTTACTAATTAGAGGCTAAAAATATGAAATCATTATGAAATAAGACTAGATAACCACACACATAATAGTATCAACCAAGGTGTATAGAGTCCACAAGGTTGACTATGTGTTATTTAGATAAGACACAAAATGAAGATAAAATTGTCCAAACATAGAATAGGGTCAACCAAGTTGACTTAATACTATAAAAAAGGAGTGAAACTAATCCTAATAAGGATACAAGGTTGACTAAGTTAACTTAGTACTATATTTTGATTGGTAGAAAGGGAAATAAAGTTGACCAAGTTAACTTAATACTACAAACATGGGAAAACATAGTCTAATAAGGATACAAAGTTGACTAGGTCAACTTAGTATTTTAATCTAAGTGATAAAAGAGAGTATAAGGTTGACCAAGTCAACATAGTACTAAAAATAGGGAAAAATATAGTCTAATAATGATATAGGTCTTACCAAGTTGACTTGGTACTATAACTTGACTAACAAAAAGGAGTACAGGGTCCACCATGTCAACTTTATACTGTAGGCATGGAAAAATATAGTTTATAAGAGACTATGTCGAACAAAATGATAGTGTGATAAAAATAGGGAATTTTTTTGAAATTTAATTGAAGGAATAAATGGAAAAAAACACACAAACAATTGGATTAATGAGAATGATCCAATTGGGGAACATAACACAACACCTTGCACCAATGCTAGTTAATGAAAGTTTTTATAATATAACACATAATGATTAGAGATAAGCAGTTAAATTAAAATTAGGTGCGAAATAAATGGTCATCCTAAGTGTTTTTATATTATTATAAATTATTATTTTAAGTGTGGTAGGGAAGTTGGCTAAAAATAGGGAATTGTAAATCAACCTATGGATAGTTTTAGGACATTTATGTTGAATTGGATCTATATTAGTAATGGTACTAGCTAGGTATTGGGGCCTACCCCTTCACTTTATAATCCAATAGTGATAAGGGTCTTGGTTTATTTTCCAATATATACCATTAACCATGTGTTTATACTTAGCCATAAAATCAAGTCAGCTTCCCCCTTGGTGATGAAATCTAAGTAGGTAGAACATAGGAAGATTTTAAGTGTATTTTGAATATTGTGTGATTTTATAGTGTGTGAAAAAAGAGAAAAATAGTGAAACTAAATGGTATGTTTAAAAAACACCTAATTAGACTATGTGATCTAATCTAAGCATGCAAATAATTGGAAATAAAAGTGTTAGTTAATTACTAGTTAATAGTTGTTAATTACTAAATTAAGAATGGTAGAATTAGTTTAGACAATACTATATGCAAATCTTATAGCAAAGATTTGATGGGTTCACTACTATTAATTATAATCAAGATTATTTAAGAACTAAGTTGACCAAGTTAACTTAGTCTTTTAGACATAAGAAAGGATACAAAATTAAGTTGACTGGGTCCCAACTTAGTTTGTTGTAGGATTTTAGTTTTGAAGACTACAAACTTGAAAAAAATAAAACTATAATTAAGTAATGAATTGATAGAGAGAAAGAGAGGAAGCTTGGTGGGTTGGAAGATGATTAGGATTGAAAATTTTATTTTGTCATCTGGAATGTTGATTGCAAGTTTTGAAAACTATCAATTGATTTTACCTAGTTCTATGAAACCCTATTTCCTAAAGCTTGATAAGATGATTAAGTCAACTTGCATAACTTTATTATTATAAATCTTGAATGGAATACTAAGTTGATATGTTTGAATTATTTTGTTATCTAGATGTTTATTAAAAGACTAAGTCAACATGTTTGACATAGTTTGTTATCTAAGACTAAATAAAATAACTATGTCAACCTATCTGATCTAGCAACCTATATCTAATAAAGACCTAGATAAAAATAATAGAGTCATCTTGACATGATTACGTGTTAAAACTAAACACAAAAGTTAGAACTATAATGTCCTAGTCGACATAGTATTACAAATATAGAAAAATAATAAAATGATAAAATTGAAAGCATGAAAGAAAACTAGCAAGGGTTAGATTCACATCAAGTTCACCAGAATGTATGCAATGGGAAATGAAATAGATTTATAAATCAATCATATTTCAAATAAGATAGATCCTAATTACACTTCTAATTTATAATGCATTAGATAATCAGGGTCATAAAAAATATCGATCCACTACACCTAGCCAAGGGATATCTTACCATAATAATATCACTAAGAAGGGTTACAAAGCCTCAATTCAAGAAAAATTATGTAATAACTCTAACTAGGTTATATGTTTTCATATTCACTAAACTAATAAAAATTAAATCAAATTCTAATCTAGTGCTCTAAATCTTGTGGCACAAAGTAAGGGTAATGAAAATGAAAATGAAACATGCATAGAAGACATATACTCATGTCAATGTATACATAATTATAATACATGGAAGATAATTTAAAATGCATATCTATCTAATCTTACAAATGCAGAACAAAGTTAGCAAAACTTGCCTTAGAGGATGAACCCATTGATCCTTAATCTCTCCATTGGATAATGTGTTTCACAAGAGGTTATTGTGATGTGTAAGGATGATAGGGATAAATAATTTCTAGTCTACACAACCTATAAATACATCTAAAATACCTCTTCATAAGATAAGATCCATATCTATAAAGAAAGTATGAAGCCTTAAACATGATCCTCAAGTAGAATGGTGGATAAGTAGATGCATAATATATCTTACTTATTCTTCTCTTCATAATAAATGATGGGAAAGAATGTGTTTATTTAAGAATATCTAACCCTAAACCCTTCCAAAATTTTAGGCTAATAAGTTTGACCTAGTCAACCTAGTATTGAAATTGGAAAAAACTAACTAGGTTATGAACTATGCCATCAATGGACAACATAGTTCTTAGTAAGCTTTTGTAAATAACAATACAAGGTCGATGTGCTAACATAGTTATGTAAACTAAGAAAAAGGGGTTTAGGTTAGGGAAAGGGCTAATGAAGGTTTTAAATGACTAAAGGAGGTGAAAAATAGGAAGCAAAGCTTAAGGAAATTTTTTTAGGAGACAAGTGTGTAGATAGCAAGTGGAAAAAAGGGACAATAATCCTAAAAATCACCAATAGTCTTCTCACCCCTTTCCTGGTACACCCCTTAGGGTGTGAACTTAGAGATATTAAGAATCGATGGGTTCTTGCAAGATAAAAATCATTAGTAATTGATCAAGATTAAAAATAATATGTGTATACAATACCAATATGTCTATAGACCCATACATTTTACTCAATTTAATACAAATGTTGGACCCTCAAACATTATTGATGATTTGAGAAATTCTAAATCTGATTTTTATCTAATTAAATATACTATTTTACTTATTCAATTTGAAAACATTATTGAATACATTAAAAATCAAGTTCCTAAGAACATTGTAGGTTTGCAAGAAGAGACTGATAATGAGGAGTTTAAACCTATCTTTGCCAAATTTAATTATAATCCTTCTAGTTATATTCTTTCTTTTGATGTGTCTATCAAATTTGGTGACAACATAATTCATAATGGTATACTTAAAAAGGACTTCTAAAAATATTATGCCTAAATTTATTATTGATTGATAGGCATTCCTTATGAAAGAGATAATGGAAACCTAACTAGTTTTGATTTTCATCAAACTAAATTTATGGTAAATTTTGATAAATTATCATCAAAATAGTTGAATATGAAATAGTGAGGTATATTTATAACATATATTTTTTAGACATTCCTACTAATTACACTATGTTATTAGGAAGATATTTATCTAAATCAACCAATGTTTTCTCATGTGAATAGACTACTTGGGGTTCCTTTATAAAATGAAATATATTTGATGTATAGAGAATATTGGAATAATATTTTAATTGAATAAATTCCAAATAATGTTAATTTTTTGAAATTAGAATTAGAACTTATGAAATATTAATGTTAGATGAACTAGATCAATAATATGTAAGAACAATACCATAATAAATAATTTGGTCTTTATACTCTGATGAAGCATGTTATCAATATGTAAGTGGTTCTAGTATTTTTCATATCTCCCCTATGGATAAATATTTTAGGTATCATATATTATTTGTCATTTGAAAATAATAAAAACACAACTAAATTTGAAGTCTTGTGTCTTGGTCTTGAAAAGGTGATCAAATTAAATATTAAACACTTGAAAGATTTTCGTGATTCATAATTAGTTGTGAGACAAGTCATAAAGATATATAAAACTAATCAATCATGTCTTCATAGGTATACATACATTTTTTTCATCACTTATTGAAAACATTGATGAATTTAATATTACACACATTATTAAATAATTCAATATTCAAGATGATAAACTTGACGTTTACACTTATTACCTAGTCTTGAGTGACATTAAAATTTCTGTTGACTATTTTTTCTAAAAATTTTAGACCTAATATAGCCAATTTTAATAATATTTGGCTTAATTTTTATTGTGCTGAACAAAATTATATTTTCTTAAAATACAACTATTTTGATCATGATGATTATGTTATTAATTTTAGTGATTATTTATAGTTAATCAACAATAAATTACCCATTGGTTTGGTAAGCCTTGACTCAATGTTTACTCCTCGTGATCAAAGTAAAATATCTTGAATTGAATAACCTTCAATAAATATCATAGGTGAGAAAATTCCAATCAATTTAGGAATGGAATAATATCCTATATATGTTTATTTAGGTGTTCAATGTACAGTCCAATAAAGAGAATAATTTGTGAAGTTATTTAAAGAATTTATTAATGTTTTTTATTATTCCTATAAATAATTAAAGGGTTATTATACTACTATAATTAAACATTAAATAATAATAAAACCTATTAGGCATAAATATCTAAGGATCAACACCTTCTTGGAAGCAACCATCAACAAAAAACTAGAAAAAATGTTGGATCATGATGTCATTTATCTAGTAGGATACTTTTTAAATTTATAAGTCAACCCCAACTTGTGAATAACCCAAAAAAATCATACATAAGGTTTTTTTGATAGAAAGTGTCAAATTTATTTAAAGCAATTTGTGTACAAATGTCTCTCATCTATGCCCATGCCTAAAATAGACAATGTAGATCCATGAATTGACTAAGTGTCAATTTGTATTCATAAGGAGTCTAATGCATACCCCATGAGAGAAATATCTATCACAAAAAAACAAATGGCATGAATGTTCAAGGACACATAACCCCCAATCTTTAGATGGTGTAGGGAGAGGTGTACAAGAAGCAGTTTCAAATCATAAGAAGTATGCCTAGTATATTCAATTTTTGTGCACATTACTTTTCAAAAAGGTTCATACATCTCTATGATGAAGTCCCATACTAAATCATAGATTCTTAGTTTCAAGTTATAGACTGTGATCTATGTTTTGCACATGCTACTTTGTAGACTAATGTGGACCATAGGTATAAATCAAAGACTTGAGAAGACTAGTGAAAGGAGACTTGGAGTAAAAGGGTTAAGATTCATGCACCTTCATAGAAGGATTCTACATTTGCACCCTTCACCTATTTATGGCTCATTATGTATTCTAACTATGTATCCCTCAACATGAAAGTATCCACAAAAGGCATAAAGTAATGATTCCCATCAAATGCATAACAATGACATGGTAGTTCAAGAGAGACCCACATAATGATTGGCAAGTAGAATCAAGGTATAAAGAGGTAGTTAAAAAAGCAATTGAGTGACATTCAAGGCCTTACCAAGATAAGTAAATGTAGAAGTGGAAATTAGACATCAAAATATGATCATACTTCACCAATGTGACTATTCCAAATATCTTTTATTCTTAGATAAACATGTGGATCCATAAGAATCCTGCCACCAACTCCTAGATCTGAATTTGATCCAAAACTCAAAAGTTTTTGTTGATAAATATTTCAATAGCATAGAAATAACATAGTAACAATGAATTCTTTGAGAAGAGATGTAGTATTACTCAAGATCGTAATACAAATATATGATTATCTCCAGGAAGAGATATCTGTCTTCACATTTCAGGTTACCTCTTAATTTATACACATTTTGAAAGCATGGGAAGGATGTGTAAGGTCACCAATATCAAGGGAGATTAACTAGTTCAACTTCCAAGATTTAAAACAATACAAAATTTAAGGAATTACTATTTTTAGAAACTTACTATTTTTAGACTACACTACTAAAATTGAAATTTGGGACACTTCCATTGGGTTTTCGGGGGTAAAAATTAATTGAGAAAATATCAATGTCATGTCATGGCATTCTCCTCATTATTATCTTTCTAACGGTTCAAACGGTGAGTCAATTGGAGCTATGGTGCAAAAGTTATGGCTCCCAAAAGTTCTGTCATCAATTGGGGTGGAACTGTCACCTGAATTGTCACCTAAATTGTTACCCAGATCATTCCTCCCTTCTTGAAAAGTAATGGTACTAATTTCATCAATATTCCCCATTGCATCAATTTTCCCCATCAGGTATGGTAGTTGTTTCTTGATTTGATTCTCTGTGAGCCACTCACCTTGGTGGCTAAGTTGGCCCCTTTTGACCACTTGATAAAGCAGAATAGAGCATCCTCTTATTGTCTTCATCCAGGTACCCACAATATAATCCTCTTCCACTAGAAAAAAACTCTATGGATCAAGCTCATCAATGTCTATTTGTTCTACTATAACTAAAGTGCCCAATAGAGGTGGGTGATATGGTTTGAGGAGCTCCACATTGAATATTAGATGCAGACCAAGGTAGGCTAGTAGGTTCAACTCAAAATCAGTTTCTCAAACTCTTATGGTGATGGTGTAGGGAACATATCATAGAGGCCAAATATTTTTGTGTGGGCCTACAATTCATTCCTTCTAAAGCCATAACCAAACCTTGTCACCCATATCAAAATGGTGTGCAATCCTATGTTTGTCATGGCGTTGCTTATACTATTGATTCATCTTCTCCAGGATGTCATGAACTTATTGTTGGATGTGTTGCATTTGTTCAATAAACTTTTTTGCTTTTGCTACCTTAGATCTTTCATGAGGTGTGTATTCCATGGTGGAAAATGGAATAGCTATATCAATTGGTGCCATGGGTTGGAACCCAAAACATACATAGAATGGACTATGCTTGGTCGAGCTATGTAGCACCCAATATATCCATGTTGTATGAAAATAAGTCCCTCATCCCATGTGCATGGATGTTTGGAGTGATACATCTGAATCATGTGAACAATCAAGTAGTTTACCACCTCTATCTAACCATTAGTCTATGGATGGAAGGCTGTGGACTTCATCAACTTAGTATCCATAATCTTCCATAGAGTAGACCAAAAGATGCTCAAGAATCTGTTATCTTGATCTAAGACAATGGACTTGGGGAGACAAAAATGGAGCCATACATGACTAAAATATAGTTGATTAATTTCCTCAGTAGATATATTTTTGTTACAAGTAATCATGATAGCCATTTTTGAAAAATTATCAACTACCACAAAAATACAGTCCTTACCATGTTTTAAAGTGGGAAAACCTGAGAGAAAATCCATTGAGATGGATTCCCAAGGCCTAGTTAGTTCTAACAATGGCATGATGTACAATCCTTGATTCTTATTTGTTGGCTTGGCTATCACACATGGGGTGATATATTTGAGATATCTTTCCACATCCTTTCACATATGGGGCTAGTAGAAGTGTTTTTGAAGAACTCCCAATGTCTTTTTGATACCAAAGTGTCCAACTATCCTACTAAAGTGTGCTTCCCATATCATCTTTTATTACTCTACAATTGGAACATAGATGTGCCCCATATGACAGAGGACATTATCTTGCAAATAGAAATCAAAAACATTTTTACCTTTTTGAAGTGCTTGATATGTATCAACAAAGGTAGGATCTGCTTCATATAGAGCATCCCAAGTGGCAGTCTCATGTCCACACAGGTCAAGAACTATTGTGAGTACAGTAATTGGTGGGTGGCTCAGATAATCTATAGCTGTACTTGAGCTCCCCTTTTTGTGTTTGATTATTAGGTGGAATTTTTAAAGATATGTGGCCCACTTTTAGTGCCTCTCATTTCTTAGTTTGCTTTTCTAGATCAATTCCAATGGTTTGTGGTCAGTGTGGATGACCGTCTCTTTCCCCAAGATGTAGTGTTTCCATTATTTGTAGGCTTGCATAATGGGTTAGATCTCTTTATCATATGCTAGATATTTCTTGACTGTATTAGTGAAATTTTCACTGTGATATGCAACAGGATGACCATGTTGCATGATGATAGATCCATGGCATATTCAGATGCATTTGTCATCAACTCAAGAGGTTGATGCAAATCTGGCAAGGCAAGAATAGGGGCTGAGTAGAGTCTGTTCTTCAAATTCTCAAATGCCCTTTAGTGTACCCCACTAAAATGTAGCTTTAGCTCCTCACTTAGTCACTTGGGTTAGTGACCAAGCAACATGTGAAAATCCAAGAACAAACCTATGGTAGAAATTTACAAGACCCAAAAAGCTATGAAGCTCTGTGAGGGTCCTTAGTGTGGGCCATTCTTGAATAGCCTAAATATTTTATGGATCAACATGGACCCCTTCCTCATTCACAATGTACTTGAGGTACTGAATTATTGTCATCCCAAATGTGCATTTGTCAAGATTTACATACAACTTGTGCTCCTAAAGAGTTTGAAGCACCTTACGAACATATTGCAAATGTTCTTCCCATGTTCTGCTATAGATGAGTATGTCATCTAAGTAGACAACCACAAATGAGTTGGTGAAGGGACATAGGATGTCATCCATCATCATCATGAAGGTTGTAGGTGCGTTAGTTAAGCCAAAAGGCATAACCAACCATTTAAAGATCCCTTCCTTAGATTTGAATGCAGTCTTCCAGACATCAGTGGGATCGATGGGAATTTGGTGATAACCAGATTTAAAATCAATTTTGGTGAAGAAATTCACACCATGAAGTTGGTCTAGTAGGTCATCAATCCTGGGGAGAGGGTAGAGATTCTTCACAAAGATTTTATTTAGGGCTCAATAGTCAATGCAGAGCCTCCATGTTCCATCCTTCTTTGGTGCCAAGACAATTGGGCTACCACAAGGTGAAGAGCTTGGCTTGATGTGACCCTTTTGGATCAATTCTTGAATCTATCTTTTTATCTCATCATTCTCCAAAATTGATATGTGATACATAAGAATATTAGGCAAAGGTGATCCTGGGATCAAATCGATAGAATGTTTTACCTGGCAATGCAGTAGAACTCCTATGGGTGACTTGAATAAGTCATCATATTCTCTTGTGATTCATCTTATCTACTTTTGTTGTTGTGTTGATTGTGTAGTCAAGACTGCAACTTTGGCCTTCTTGGATTTCTATGGTTTGACCACCATGAGAACAAATTACTTTGTCTTCTCCACCAATCTCTTGCATTTCTTAGCACTGATTAGGGAGATAGATGTGGGAGGTGGTACCTCTAGTACCCTATAGCACCATGAGCTGAGAGTGAGGGTGATCCTTTGGATTCATTATTCATAGATACCATGTCACTCATACATGAACGGTTGACCAAGGAGTACATCACAAACATCTAGATTGACCACATCACATAAGACTTCATCTTGGAATGGTTTTATAGCATATGAAAGAAGACACTGATGGGTGACACAGAGGTATCTCCCTAGGATCAACCATCTAATATTGTAGGGCTTTGGATGAGGCTTCATGGATAGATTTAGACTTTTCACAACTTTAGTAGATATTAAATTCTTTTGACTCCCACTATCAAGAATGAAATGTAGAGGCTTACCTTTTACCCATAATTTGGAGTGAAACAATCTTTCCTTGTCATTTGGTCTTTCCTCACAGGTATGTGATGAAGTAACGATGGTGTCAGGCTCAACATTTACAATTTCTTCTTCATCCTCTTTGACTGTGGGTTTTGTATGAGGTAGTGTAGTATATGTCAATTATTATGACTTAGAAAGTAGTGACTTGATGGCTCGACATTCTTCTTTAGAGTGAGTTCTAGTTTTGTGGTAATCACACCATTTTCTAGCCTTCCCCTTCTAGGATTTCTTATCCTAAAACTCCTTTTGTTTCCAATTTTGGCCTCATGTTTGACCTTCCTTGTCACTTTTCCATTTTGAGGGTTGACTCTTTGTATTCTTTCTACCATACTTCTATTCAATCTTCACCATGAATTTGTATGCCTCACCAAGGGTTTCCAAATTGAAGAGTTTCATTTCCCCCCATATGTACCATTGTAGTCCACCATGATATTTTAGAGTCTTATGTTTCTCACTTTCTTGAATGCCCAATCTTGTAGACAAAGAATGAAAAGTGTCTGTGTAATCTTGAACAAATTGGTCCTTACCTTGGCAAAGTTGTTACCACTATATGTACAGATCATCATATGCTCTAATGGGATAGTATTCTTCTTTCACCTCTTCCACAAAATCATCCCATGTAGGTTCCACCTCAAGGCTAATGTCATCTGTACTAAACCTCTTTTTTTACACTTCCCACTAGTTTTTCATGGGTAATGATGATTTCAAAAGAGCAAAAGTAATTTTTCTCCATCAATGAACTTATTTACAGAGAAGTAGGAAGACAGTTGATCCAACCAATTTTCTACTACATCAGCATTGATTTTGCCTTCAAATGTAGGAATATTAAAATTTACCTAAACCTTGAAGGGTGTTGGGGTAATGAAAGGATGTTCCCTGGATGAGGAGCCAGGAAGTGTAGCTGTGGAGCCAAAATTTCCCATCAGAAGTGTTTGAAGAATTTGGGCAAATTATTGTAGCATTTGTGCTTATTGCTATTGGAGGGCTTCATTCACCATTTACTTGAAAGGATTGGATGACTCAGTGTCATCTACCATTTGAAGTCATTTAGAGTGAATAGGTGGAAAATTTGGAAGCTATGTTATTTCCCACCCAAGCTTCTTGTAGCCTGACCTCATCCTTAGGATCATACACTCTCAAGACAAACCACTCTGATACCACAGATCCAAAACTTAGAAGTTTTAGTTGATAAATATTTCAATAGCATAGAAATAACACAGTAATAATGAATTCTCTGAGAAGAGATGTAGTATTACTTAAGATCACAATATAAATATATGCTTATCTCTGGGAAGAGATGTATGTCTTCACATTTCAGGTTACCTCTTCATTTATAAACATTTTGAAAGATGGGGAGGATGTGGAAGGTCACCAATATTGAGGGAGATTAATTGGTTCAAATTCCAAGATTTAAAACAATACAAAATTCAAGGAATTACTATTTTTAGAAACTTACTATTTTTAGACTACACTACTAAAGTTGAAATTTGGGGCACTTCCATTGGGTTTTCTAGGGTCAAACTTTATTTATTAGATCTCAATGCCATCTCACAATGTTCTCCTCATTCTTATCTTTCCAACAATTCAAATGGTGAGTCAATTGGAGCTACGGTGCAAAAGTTATGGCTCCCAGAAGTTCTGTCATCAATTGGGGTGGAATTGTCACCTAAATTGTCGCTTAAATTATTGCCCGGATCAGAATCACCACAAAAAATTTAAGAATTATGGATGTGGAACCATAATAAAATTAAAATACTACATCTACCACCCAAATGGGCACATTTATTATAAAGGGATGGATCTATTACAAAGGCCCTATTATTCATTGTAAGAAGGATCAACATTTTTAGGCAACCTCACATTGCAAAATTTTCCTTCCAGGAGCACTTCTATTGGCTGAACCTTGCATGTTAATGATAATTAAGTTCACCTCCCTTTTTTCTTCCTACACTCTATGTGTTATTTGAATTTATTGATATTTATCTATGGGTAATGTCCACCCCTGTCATTGTTGTCCATTACCAACACCTCTATGTAGAACTTGGAACTCATTTTCAAGTCATATCTTATGCATATTCAAGAATATGTAGACATTGTTTGTGGATCATTTTTCATTCCTCTTAGTGTTTCATTATGTTCTCTCAACTTAATGTGAAACATTAATGCATTAATATTATCCTTGGTGAGTCTATGTGATAATGTCTTATTCTCAAGTATTTATAGTATGTCTATGGTATTAGGAGTGATCGATCTATTCTTGGATTATTATCCTTTTACTTTTTATCAAATTCTTACCTTCTCCCTCTATTTTCCATCAAAAATATTAGGTTTAGATTAGTAGTATATTTAAATTTTTCATCTTTAAGTCTATGTGATAGTCTTAAACTAGGTGTACTTAGAATAGAAGGAATTAAACATACTCTAGAGGTCCATCCCAAAGAGTGCAAGGGTCTCACAACATTGGGGATGTTCCCATTATCTCACTAAATCATCTTCTAATTTAGTGGGTACAAGGTTTGAGTGATAATTTTTTTTAGAATGCTCGGTGGGACCATTTTGAAGAAAGATCTAAGGAATCAGTGTTAATTAGCTAAAAAGTGTTACAAACACTTAGAAAGAGAACCTAGCAACTCCAATAATATTTGGTCCATAAATTTCAACCTCTATCTACATGTCAAGATAAATCAGATCATATGCAAAGGGTATTGATTTCCATTTCATTGAGGTTTTAGTGCCATATAGAATAATAAGAGTAAGAACATATATATCTCCTATTAGGAGGAGTGAGTCCAATAGTCATCCCCTAGAGCTTAGTTTACACATTCATTTAGAATATTCCCTACACATAGAGGGAGATTTTTCCCTATTCCATTCATGGATGTGTAATGGAATTAATTATTTGTGCTCTTTAATAGAGGTAGTCTATTAATTCTTTCCCAATATGATGACATTCCAATTGCAGCCCTTAAAAGTTCATCTTACTTCTCTAGCAAGAATGTGAATTCCCCTATGGAACATATTTTGGATATCACATATATCTTTTCAATGCACCATGTCATTGAAGACAATGTTGTATTTATATTACTTGCCTCTTCCTTCAAAGGCAAAGCACTTCAATGGTATTGAGGCTTGAGACTAAATTATATTCATAATTAGAATGAACCGAGGGAGGAACTATGTAAGTAATTTGAGGATCAAAGTGACCACTTGTCCCTAATAGATCATAGTCTAACTATAAGTCAAGCCCCACACAAGATGATGATTGATTTAAAATTTAGGTTATAAAGAGTATAGAATAGGATCCCACCCTTATGTAATCCATCTACCAATAATACATTTTTATATTTTTTGAAAGCTCTTAATAGTGATATAGCTATTATTATTCATTCCATGAGAGATGCAGTACTACCTGATGCCTATGAAATTCCTATGTGAGAAAATAATTATTTGATCCAAGTAGGGAAAATTAAACCTAAACCCCCCATGCCCCTATTCATAGATCCTCCTAGACAACTAGTTTTCTAGCCTATGTTAGAACCTATCCCCATCATAGTGAGCCCACCAGCTTCATCTACTATTTTCACTAATGAATTACATGAGGTTAAAATGCTACTTAAAAGATTTGAAAATGAGCTTGTAGCCCTCAAAATGTTGCAAGCATAGTACCCTAGGCCTCATCAACCCTTCACTCAGTAATACCAATCAAACAATCCTCTTTATCAAGGTGGCATGCAAACTCAAAATCATCTCACATATAATAGATCCACTTATACATAAAAATTTGATGCCACTAGTACATCTAGATCCCTTGTACTTGTGTAAAATAATATTGCACAAGATCTTGAATGGTGTTTCCCATGTGTACAACTACATGATTAAAATACATGCGTAAATGGAGTCATGAACCAAGTGCTTATGGTAAAATTTTTATCACAACCTCAAGAGTAGATGAATACCATAGCTCTGCATGAAGGAGAAATTCAAGTACCAGTGCAGTAACAATATGGGTCTACTCTTATCAACTAGTATGAGTATGAATTAAACTACATAAATTATAATGGTGGATCAAGTGGAGGAAGCACCTCAATTGATTTCAACCTAAGATTCAAAAAGATAGTGATAGAGGAGGTAATACCAACTTTAGTTCACTTGCCTTTAATGCTTCAAATCGCTCACATAGTTACATAAGCCAAGGTGCCTACATAACCTTCAATTTTCATGAAACAAGCTACACAAAGAGAGGAGGCACCTTAGATGAGTGTACAAATATGAAAAGAGACTAGTGTTAAAAAACCATAGTCAAAGGGATCTCAAATTCCCTTTAATATAGTTGAACAAATGAAGAAGATGAGCTTCAATATAAACATATGGGATATTCTTTCTATTCTATCTCAAAATAATTTTCTACAAGATGATCTGAAGAGCTTTTAGGAATGTAACACATCACAACTTATGCATTCCATCTATGTGAGTTTATGCCAGCCTAAAGTGGAAGAAATGCAAGTGTGTAATATCACTAAGTTGCCCCCATTATACAAATCCTTGATCATTGTATAACATTTAGTACATAATTAAATGATCAACCAGGTGTAAACATCTTGGTGATGCCAAATAATATCATAGATATTCTAATAATTGTGTATTTTCCTATTTCAAAAAGGAGTGGTCCAACTAGATGAAATTAGATTTAAAACCATGGGAATCATCAAAGATTTGAATCTTATATTGTATTCATGGCCAAGCCTCTCAATTACATAGGGTATCTTAGTCATTGAGTTTCCTCCCTACTTCACCATCTACCTCTCCCAAGACTTCATAACAAAGATGGGTAGATATTTATCTTTAGACTGGTTGCATATGTTATTCAAAACTAGATATAGGACTAATGTGATCATTAGGGCTAAATATATCTTTAAAATCCATGTTGAACCATACTCTTCCATCCCAGTTGATTCTCCATAAATCCAAAACACTGCTTGAAGAGATCCTAAGCAATCTTATGGATGAATGGTATGTGAACATTTATATTTTGATCCATATGACAATAGAGAAGAAACAAAGATAAGTATGTAATAAGTTCTATAGTATAATTATGAAATACCCAAGATTGTAAAGGTTTAAGAGAAACCTAAGGTTACATGATAATTTTACTTTAATTGTTCCCAATGTAAAAATGGCACTAGAGCTGGTGTGATGCTAGTCTCTCCCAAAAAAGAGAAATATTTCTATGCCTTTAGGTTGAAGTTCATTTGCATGAATAATGTTTTAGAGTATGAGCTGATCTAAGTTCTCTAGCTTATGAAAAATAATAGAATCAAGACACTATAGGCATTAGGTGATAGTGAACTAGTTGTTAACTAGGTTAGATCATAGAATATGACCAAGAATAGCCTAATAAAGGCCTATAAACATACAGTGTGGGATGTTATTGAATGATTCAAAACATTCAATAATAGTTTCATACCAAGATCATAGAATACTGATGTAGATGGACTCCAAACTATAGGTGCACAATATGACGTATCATTCAACATAATAAAGGGTTTAATCATCTTTTCAAGATCATAATCAGATTGGTAATCCTTGATAATGTAGAAAATTAGTAGGTGTTTGAGAGTGATGAGTAAGTTATTATATTCCTACAAGATGAGTTAGAGTTATGTGTTAAGTGTAGATGAAATCCTAATATGAATATAAAGTCATATAATTAAAGGGAAATAAGTATCCAAAATGGATATTCACCCTATAAAGCATCTTCAATTTTGATGACCAACTTAAAGGAAAAAAATTAAGCATGATAGTAAAAGAGGAGGTCTCTATGCAAGTAACCATTTCTGAATGAAAGGTCCTAAAAGTTAGCAAGGTATGCTCTCTACCAAAAATTAAGACATTTATTAAACTCAATATGAGATATGATGATATCTTTTTATGATGATATAATAACCTTAGAGGCTTTTATCCAAGCTTAGTTCAACACACGATTGAGATCAACCTTGGTGCATAGCTAGTCCACAAAAAACAAAGGCCTGTTAACCAAAAGCTTGAACCATTGATGAGAAATGAGATCTCAAAGCTCATTGAATTAAGTATAATATTTATAATTAAACACTCTTCATGGGTGGCCAACTTAGTCCTACTATGGAAGAAGAATGGGGAAATCCATCTATGTGTAGACTTTAGGGACTGAATAAAACTTTCCTCAAAGATCACTATCCCCTCCCACCAATGGAGTAGACCCTACAAACAATTATACATTTAAATAGGTTATCATTGTTATATGGTTACTCAAGATACAACTAGATTCTTATGCAGGAGTATGATCATTATAAAATAGCATTAATCACTAAGTGGGGAACCTTCACATACCAATTAATGCCATTTAGTTTGACAAATGTAGGAGAAAACTTATAAAGATCCATGGATATGTCATTTAAGGAGTTAATAAACAATATCATATTGGTTTACATGGATGATATAAATGTTTTATCTAGACATGTAGAAGATCACTTAGGCCATCTAGATCAAGTCTTTGAAAGGTGGGAGGAGTTCATAATATATCTAAACCTTAACAAGTGTATCTCTACAATTCATGAAGGCACTCTACTAAGGTGAACTATTTATAAATATGGACTTGTAATTGATTTAGAGTGAGTTAAATATATTTTGACTCTCCCTCTTCTAAGTCACAAGAAGAGACTCTAGTTATTCTTAGGAAGAATCAACTTTTTTACAAGATTTGTGCCTTATTTCATTACCCTAACCAAACCCCTCACTATGATGCTCAATAAGAATGTTGTGTTTAGATAGAATCATGAAGGCAAGGATATTTTTAAAGGAATTAAGTGTGTCATTATTTAGGATTCCACCTTGATGAATCCAAATTATATTAAGTATTTTATCCTTTTACATTTGGTGGAATTGAAAGAATTTTAGATATCCTTATGCAACAAAATAATGATCATCTATAGCATCTAATTTCCTTCTTCATCTAGAAACTAAAATATTATGAGGTGTAATAGAGATTCATAAAGAAGCACATCCTTTTATTTTTGAGAGTGCTTAAGAATTTTAGGTGTTTGATATATAAAAATAAAATACGATTCATAGTTGTACATGTAGGCATCAAAAAGTTTCTATTTAGTAAGGACATTAATAAAAAGAGAGTTGGTTGGGTCACAAAGGTGATGGAGTATGATGTGGACATATAAATCACCAAGATAGTACAAGGAAAATGACTTTATAAACAATTTTACAAGGAATAAAAGTTATAAAATAGAATAGTCCTAGTGTTGCATGAAAAGGAATTGATAGGCCAAGAAGCTCAAATAGACTAGACATATAATATGATGACTTTATTTCAAACCAAATCATATCCCCTTGGCTTGGATAAATCTAAGTGTATAAATTTTAGGTTGCAAGACATTGTTTATGTACCTATAAATTGTGTGTTGTTTAGAATAGATATCAATTGAGTCCTCTTGAGGTGGATAGAATCAAACCAGGTGAGTATAACTCTTAATTAATTATATGATAGCCTTGTAGGAGGCCATTATTCACCCAAGACTAATACTACAAAAATTATGTGATATGGTTATTATTGGTCATATCTATTTAGATATGCACATTCATATGTGTGAAGTTGAAATATATGTGCCTTAGTAATAGATAAACAAAGTCTAGCAACCTTATCATTATAGCCAATATAATCCAATCAACACTTTGTATGGCTAGGCCTAGATTTCATAGGCATGATTAACCTATCATCAAGTGATGGACATAAATGTGTCTTCATAGACATAGAATATTTCATGAGATAGATAGAAGCATTATTTCTTAGGGAGGCTAATGGCACATCCATCCTAAGTTTCCAAAAAAGTATTATAACAAGATTTGGTATTCCAACCACCATTATCTCTAATAATGCATTGGCTTTCCTTGGATTTAGGATCAATGAATGGGCCATCAAACACAAAATCCACTTGAGTGCCTCATCAAATTGTTAACCTCAAGGTAATAGTTTGGCCAAGGCCATGAATAATAATTTCATTTGTATTATAAAGAGGACCATGGGAGATAATCAACAAGTTTGGCATACTAAGTTCAAGATTGCCCTTTAGGATGATCATGTCATGCCCAAAAAAGTGTTGGAAAATTCACCCTTCATATTAGTTTATGGGAGGGAGGTAAGATTACCCACATCTCTCAAGTTTCCTTCATTATAACTCACCCATCAATTGGATTTGATCAAAAATGATCCCCTCATAGTAATATTAGTAGATCTAATGGATCTCATAGAGACTAGAGTGTAGACTGCACAAACTATATAACTCTAATAGGACTAGACAAAGAGGAGCTTTGATAGAAGGTCCATTGATATAATTTTCCAAGAAGGAGATATAGTTCTCAAATGGGATATCGATAGATCAAAATCTGGAAGGCATACTAAGTTAGATGTGATATGGAGTGGTTCATATACCTTAACTAGTTGTAAGCAAGCCAACGCTTTCCAACTCATTAAACTAAATGGAAAAGAACTGCCTATCCCAATCAATGGGATCCATATTAAACATTATCTATGTTTATTCTTGTATAATTTTCAAATAATTATATTATTTTTTTCATTTCCCTAAGTGTCTTGTGTATATTATTTTAGGATAGTTTTATCTCCTCTAAGTGCTTGTGCACATTATTTATCTTAGCTTAGATCTCTTTCCTCTAAGTGACTTTGGAGAATTTGTTTGTTTTTTTAGGAGGATCTAAATTCATTCCAAATCAAATAATACTTAGTCAGTATGTTTGTAGATGAGAGGACCATAAGTTTCAATGAATTCTTGCCTAATGGATTGTTTTAAAGGATACTAGATTCTCATAGAGGTTGGTAGAAGTTTTGAATTTTTAAGTCACCCCCAGCTTCTATGTAATTCACCAAACTCCTAAAAAAGGTTTATGTTATTACAAGTGTCAAAGTTATTTAAATCAATCCATTCACAAATGACTCTCATCTACACCCATGCCTAAATTAGACAATACATATCCATGAATTGACTAAGTGTCAATTTGCATCCACAAGGAGTCTATAATGTGCACCCTATGCAGGAAATCTCTATCACATAAACATGAATGATGCATAAGTTCAAGGATACAGAGCCCCCAATATTTAGATAGTGTAGGGAGAGGTGCATAAGAAGCAATTTTGAATCATGATATGTGTACCTAGTATATTCAATTTTCATGTACATTCCTGTTCAAAAGGGTCCTTATATTTACATGATGAAATCCCACACCAAATTTTAGACTTTAAATTCTAAATTGTAGACCCTGATCTATGATACACACATGCTAATTTATAGACTAATGTGGACCCTGAGTATAAATCAAAGAGTTGAGAATACTATTTAAAGGGGACTTGACACAAGAGGGTTATGATTCATACACCTACATATAAGCCTTATACATCTATGCCCTTCACCTATTTATGACTTATTATGAAATCTAACTACACATCCCTTAGTACATAGGAATCCCCAAAAGATATAAGGTAATTATTCCCATTAGATGTATAGCAATGATGTGGTAGCTGAAGGCAGACCCACACAATGATTGACAAGTGGTGGCAAGGTTTAAAGATTTAGTTTGAAAAGTTGTTGAGTGTAATTTAGGGCCTTACCAAGATAGGTAAATGTAAAATAAACTATCAAACATTAGAATATAATCACACACCACCCCTATAACTATTCCATAGATATTCCATTCTTGGATATGCATGCGGATCTAAAATAATCCTACCACCAACTCCCATATCTGAATCGCCAAGTAGAATTTAAGAAGTATGGATATGGAACCACAATAAAATTAAAGGATTGTCTACCACCCTAGGGTACACATTGATTTTAAAGGTCTTGATCCATTATAAAAATAATGTTCTTCATTATAAGAAGGGTCAAAAATTTTAGGCAACCTCATACTGCCAAACTTTTCCCTCTAGGAGAACTTTTGTTGGTTGAACCTTACATGTTATGAAAATTAAGTTCACCTCCCTCTATTATTATTAAACTATATGTGTTATTTATGTTTGTTGTTCTCTATTTATGGGTAATGACTTCCCTTCTCATCACTATCCATTCCCAATACCTCTGTGTGGAAATTGGAACTCATTTGCAAGTCATATCCTATGCGCATTTGGGTCTATGTAGACATTATCTATGGATCATTTTTTTCCCTCTCAATGTTGTACTATATTCTCACACCTCTATGTGAAAAACTTATGCATTTGGATATTATTTGGTGGAGTCTAAGTAATAACATCTTATTCTCAAGTATTTGTAGCATGTATATGGTAGTAAGAGTGCTTGATCTATTCTTAGTGTATCACTCTGTTAATTTTTAGCAAATTATTACCTTCTCCCTTCCTTTTCCCTCAAAAATTTTAGGTTTAGATTAGTATTGTATTTACCTTTTTTCTCTTTATTTCTATGCACTAGTCTTAAATTGGGTGCACTTAGAATAGAAGAAATTCAACCTACTCTAGAGGTTTGTCCCAAGGAGTGCAAAGGTCCCACAACCTTGGGGATGTTCCCATTATCTCACTGAACCATCTTCAAACTCAATAGGTGCAAGGTTTGAGTGATAAAAATACTCTGATTGGGTATCCAAATTTATTCATATTTATAATAATAATGTGATATTCATCTATGTGTAAAATTTAAAGAATTAATTTATTCTAGTGTTAAAAATAATTTTCATTTACCTAACATAGATTAGATCTTGAAATAATTTGTTGGTTATGAAACGATGTCTCTTTTATATGGATTTTTAGGATATAATCAAAATTTTATGTATCTAAAAGATAAACATAAACCTACTTTCATTACATGTAGAGGTACTTTTGCCTTTAATATATTTCCCTTTGGTCTAATGAATGCATATGCTACTTTTCAAAGGGATATGCATTTTACATTAGATGATTTATTTGGAATTATTATTCAAGTCTATTTAAATTATCTCACCATTCATATAAAAAAAAAATACAAATAAATTAAATGAATATTCCTTAGGTGTAGGAAGTATGGCATATCATTAAATCCAATGAACTAAGTTTTTGGTGTCACTAAAGGCAAACGTATTGGTCGTGTAGTATCAAAATATGGAATTTAAATAGACCTAGATCATATTAAAGCTATAAAATAATTACCTCTTCTTAAACATCAATGTGGTCTTATACATTTCTATGATATAATTAATTTTTTGCATAAATTTATTTCTAACTTTATAGAAAAATCTAATCATCTACATATTTTAATAAAAACTATAACTATTTATGGGATGCAAGATTAGATGCAACCTTTAATGAAGTTTAAAAAATAATATAAAGTGATCCAATACTTGAAAAATAAATATGAATAAACCTTTCATCTTATATGTTAATGCAACTGAAAAGACCATAGGTCTTGTTGTGACTCAATACGATCAAAGCCACAAAGAAAGACACATTGGTTATATGATTTAAGTAGTCAAGATTGTTAAAACCAAGTATCCACTAATTCAAAAAAATCATTTTATTATTAGTTTTAGCATAATGTATTCAAATATTTACTAATGGGAAATAAGATGATCATGCATTTGAATTTGCCCATTTTCTCTTATTTGTTAAAGTAAACCACAATTTAAGAAAGGATGACTAAGTGGATATTTAGGATTCAATAATATAAAATTGATTTTAAAACTTATAAAATAATCAAAGGCAATGATTTATCTGAACACTTTACTTAAAATGTAATATCTAATATAAATTTTTAATTCTTTTAGTTGATGATAATCTAAATGCAAAACCATATTTTCAAACCATGAAGGTTGATCATATTTTTCAATAGTTAAACTATGACTTGAAATTCAATAATGATATTCCTTACATTATAAAGATTGTTGGTATCATGATCTCATTCATTATTTTCATAACCAAATTTGTCTTGATTATATAGATAAATGTCAAAGAAGAGCCCTCGGGATATGAGCTTTTAGGTTTATTTTATTTTTGTTTTTTTGTTTAATATAAATTGAGATGGAGTTATTTTGTGTTGTATAACCAATGATAAAACCCCACAAGTTCTCAAAATTTTTCATGAATGCAACTATGGTGGGAATTTTGTAGCTAAAACTAAAACATATAAAATCTTAATTCTGTATATTATTGGCTAACCTTATTTAAAAATGCTTTCAAACTAGTCAGGTCATGTATGTCAATTACTAATAGAGATATGCTACTTATAATGCCTTTAAATAATATTATACCCAAAAAACCATTCACAAAATGAGGTATTGATTTTATTTTTTAAATTTATCCTCATTATTTAGTTAATCATAAATATAATTTTATTGCCATTGATTATTTCACTAAATGGCCCAAAGTTGTATCCTTAATAAGTTTTGTTACTATTATAGTCATTTTTGTATTTGAAATTAAAAATATCTCACGTTTTTAGTTCTTTATGAGATAATTTTAGATAATGTTCACTAATTTGTTTTTAATGAACATTTATAGTTTTTAGGCTGTTATTATATTATTTCAAGTCATTCATCTAAAAATTATCCTTAAGGTAATGGATAGGTTGAATTGAATAACAAAAATTTGGTTTCAATCATGAAGAAAATCATTTGTGAAAACAAACAAAATTGGTATATAAATATCTTTCAAGCCTTATCAACTAATCATACCATGGTTAAAGTTGTAACTAGTTATTCGTATTTTATGTTAGCTTATGGTTTTGAAGCTATTATGCCAATCAAGTTACATATTAATTTAGCAATAATTTCTCTTGAATATGATTCAAAAGATACCAATGCCATACAATAAAGACTGAAATATTTTTAACTCTAGATGAAATGAAATCCATAATGTTACAAAATCTTAAAAGAGTTAAAGAAAAGCTTAAAATTTTATTTGATAAAAAGGTATCTAAGAAAAAATTTAAATTTGGTAACTTAGTTTTATAATAGGATAAGGCTTACGAGGAACTTGGTAAGCATCATACATTTGATGATTTATGGCTATGACCATACAAAATAGTTACTATTCTTAGATGCAATAATCCTCCTTTACAATATCTAGATGTTAATTAGCTACATCATATAGTAAATTTTTATCATTTGAAAATATTTTATGATTAGTCTCCTCTTTGTTTTTAGTTTGTTTTGCTTTCATTATTTTTATTTCTACTATCTTTTCTTCTATATTTTTTTTGTTCTTGTTGAAACTCAACTCTTCAAGTAAGATTACAAGGTATTTTTTTATGAAATTAAAGTAAATTAATTCATCATATCACTATAAATACTTCTACAATCTAACTTTTATACCCCATTTTATAAACTATTTTATGTTTTATATCACACTTTTAAACTATTTATTTCTAATTTGAAAACTGGTATTTTAACATTTGCTACATGACTGGTAGATTCGCCAAATTAGTGATGGTTATATTTTTGTTATATCATGTTTTATTAGTTCTATTGATACTTGACTAATTAATGAATCTATGGATTATGCTGTAAATGAGGTAATTTTTTTATCATGATTTATTATTGATTTTGATTCATTTTTAATGCTTTATACTATTTATTTTAGTTATATTATAACCATGTCATTCAAATGTTCTTAATTCCATTTGTGGATACAAACATAAGTACATGAGCTAGGTTGGTGGTGGATTCTGGTAGTCATGGAAATAAAAGATAGGGGTTATGATCAGTCAGGTGATACTGACATAGGTAAAAGTGATAATATATATAAGTTGTTTATACACAATATTATCACACTTTTATCACTTACTAACACTCTTTATCTTATAGGAACCCATCGAGTCTCAATCTCTTTGAGTGCATACCTTAAGGGATGCACTAGGAAAGGGGTGGGCAAACCATTAGTGCTTCGCAAGATTGTTGTCCCTTTCTCTACTTGTTATCTACACACTTGTCTCATAAAAACTTTATCCCTAAGCTTGTTCTTCTCTATTGCACACTCCTTAGTTATTTTATAACTTTTGTCCCTCTTTTCCTAACCTTAAACCCCTTTTAAATATTTATAGTACTATGTCGACTGGGTCAACCTTGTAATCTTATTGGTGAAACTCATTTAGGGTCTAGGTTAGCACTTGGTTGACCTAGCCTATGACCTAGTGATTTTTTGTTAATAATAGTACTAGGTCAATTGCGTCAACCCTATCAGTCAAAAGTTTCAAAAGTGATTAGGGTTAAATCCACCTATATATACAAGTTCATTTCATAATTATTTAGATAAGAGAAGAAGAAGTAAGAGCTATTGTGCATGTACTTATCCACCATTCTATTTGAAGAGAAAGCTTAGGGTTTCACACTTTCTTTGGAGATACAAATCTTGTCTTATGGATAAGTCTTTTGGATGCATTGATAGGTTGTGTAGCCTAGAGATGATTTATCCTTATCATCCTTACATACCACATCAACCTCTTATGAACCACCTTGGCCAAGAGAGATATTGAGGCTTGGTAGGTTCATCTTCAAAGGTAAGTATTCATAACTTTATTCCTCCTTTGTAAGAGTAGATATATATGCATTTGTACTTCTCTTCCATACATAAGGATTCTATATACATTAAAGTGAGTATATGTCTCTTATTCATGTTTAATTTTATTGTTTATAACCCCCAATTTATGTCACAAGCTTTGATGAGCACTAGATTAGACTTTATTTTATTTGTTATTAGTTTAGTGAATATAAAACATAGGACCTAGCTACGGTTGTGTGATTGTGCTTGATTAGAGGCTTTGGAACCCTTCCTAGCATTATGTATTGTTATAAGATATTTTGTAATTAGGTCTATTGGATCCCCATATTGATCATGTTCCAAATTATCTAATGTATCCCCAATCAGAAGTGTAAGTATGAAATATCTTCTCCAAGTTAGGATTGATTTATAAACATGATGCATTTTGATTGCATACATTATGGTGAATCTAACATGAATCTAACCCTTACACATTTTATCTCACAATTTTTATTATTTTATCATTTTATTTATTATTTTTCTATGTTTATAATACTAGGTTGATAGTGTCAGTATAGTTCTAAATTTTATGTGTATGTTTAAGACACAATCATATTAATACAAATTTGTTCTATCTATGTAAATTTTTTCATTAGGTACAAGATACTAGGTTGACTTTGTCAACACAGTACACTTCCAAAATTCTAAATAGACTACTAGGTCAACCCTGTCAACACAATACACT
The DNA here is from genome assembly GCA_037957365.1 of Torreya grandis. Lineage (NCBI taxonomy): Eukaryota > Viridiplantae > Streptophyta > Pinopsida > Cupressales > Taxaceae > Torreya > Torreya grandis. The sequence goes on along the minus strand of JARHVA010002745.1, from coordinate 599,037 downwards.
TTCAAACTTCCAAAAAACATTCTAGGTTGACCCTGTTGACACAATATACTTTACAAGTTTCATCAAATAGGGAACTGTAGAACTAGGTCAACCCAATTGACCTAATTGGTATAATTTTCAAGTATAAATTAATGTACTTTAATAACAATCTCATTTTTATCTACATTTTCCAACCCACCAAGGTTATTTTATATACTTCATTGTCATATATATTATTCATTATAGTTATATTTTTCATAGTTTATAGTCTTTAATACTTCCCCTATATAAAAAACTAGGTCCACTCTATCGACCTAGTTCTATATTCTATTTTCTATCTAGAAAACGAAGTCGACACTATCAATGTAGTTATTTTTACAAACCATTACTTTAGTAGTATAGTAGTGACACTATCAACTCTATTATATAATATCTACATAAATTGACACTATGGTATTTTTCAAAGTTAGAACTAACACTTATATGCTAGTAATTAGCTCACACTTTCACTTTTTGTTGCTTGTATGCTTAGAATAGATCACATAGTCTAATTAGGTGGTTTATGAATATACCATTTATTTTCACTATTGTTCTCTTTTATGCACACATTACCAAATAACATAATCTTAAAAATACATCTAAATAATTATCTACCCAAGGCCTACCTACTTGGATTTCAACACCAACAAGAAAGTTGATCTGGTTATCTAGACAAGTATAAACATGTGGTTAATGGTATTTATTAGCTAAGCACTTGACACCCTTATCACTATGGTTTATGAAGTAAGGGGGTAGGCCCTAATACCAATCCATAACCATTGCAAAAATAGGTCCCTTTCAGCCTAAACATCTTAAAACCATCCATAGATTACATTTTAGGTCCTTGCTTACAACCAACTTCCCTTTCACATCTAAAATCATACTCTAATAATCTAAAAACATTCAGGTTGGCCACTTAGTTAGCATTTACTTTCCAAGTGGACTACTTTCTCTTTTCTTAATTGTATGTTGTATTGTAAAAATTTGCATTAACTAATGTTGGTGCAAGGTTTTATGTTGTGTGCTTCAATTAGATCATCTTAATTGACCCAATTGATTGTGTGTTTTTCTTCATTTATTACTTTCAAAGGTACCTGAATTTTTTTTCTTGTTTCAATATATAGTCATTCTGCTCGACACAATCTCTTACAAACTATCTTTTTTCCTTTCTTATAGTACTAGGTCAACCCTATTGACATATACTTTATTATGATTCCCAAGATATAGTACTAGGTCAACCCTATTGACTATGTATCTTTTTCTACCTATTTGTTGTCTAGGTTATAAAACTAGGTCGACCTAGTTAACTCTACACTCTTTTTTGCCTCTTCATATTTCCTTGCTTTCACATCACTTTTGCCTTATCTAGTCCTTATCATTCATCATTAAATTTATGTTTTAAGACAACACTGAGTTGAATTCAATAGATATGATGAGTCTTACCAACCCTCATAAGGTCTCCCATAATAATATTAGGGATCCTTTCTTGGATGAGAGTAATGTTCATATAACCACTCACATAACAAATTATGGGACCCCTCTTCATTCCTTTTCACTACATAATCCTCTCTTCTCACTAAAATATCAACCTAAATTAGAGTATACCCCTAAAATGCTCTGCTTTATTTCTGAGTTTCCTCAACATCAAAGAAAGGATCATTCTACCATTTACCATCTCATGATTAGTGGTCAAGTTGAAGATCCTCATTCTCCTTCTCCCACATTCTCACATGTATTTGGGGTTGTTAGTTTCTTTTATTCTTCCCCTCTTCCCTATATTTTGACCCCTTATCATACCATGAATTCTTCTTCTTTGACTTCTTCTACCTCCATGCCTAGTATCTCCACTAACATGGTAGGTTCCATGTGTAGTGGGACTATTCCAAGACCCACTCTCCTTAACTCTCCCACTAGTGCCTCATTTTCTACCCATGGTAATCACACTTCTAGTGTTTCTTCTTCTCATCCCTTCACTAGTCCATCTTTTTCCACACAAGAAAATTTTACCACTAGTGCCTCACATTCTAATAACTCTTCTCAAACTCCTATCAGCACCAATAGTGGTACCCAATCCACTACTTCAAATTCTACTACTTAAAATAATGCCAAAAATACAACTCAAACCCACTATATTTTATTACAAATACTTATCAAATGAACACTTTTCAATCTCATAATATAAATCAAATGATGTGAATGCAAAAACACCTTATCCATCTTCAAAGCCAACCTGAACAGATACCATAAGGAATGCATAATCAAAATTTTTCCTCACCTCCTCTTTAGGATTCCCATGGTAATTTTATCCCTTAACCTCCTCTTATCAATAAGAAAATTAAGCATCTTCAAAATGAACCTCTTACATATCAAATTGCTAATATCAATATAGGAGGTATCACCCCTACCATTTCTTACAATGGATCAATTGATCCTACTCTTCATCCAAAAACATTTGAAAGTCTATATAAAGACTGGGTCAAATTAAATACCTTTGAAGATACCAAGATATTAGCCAAAACTCTCATGGGTGATTTTTTATATTGGTACAACTAAATTAAAACTCATTCTATTAATAATTTGGAATATTTAGTAAATTCTCTAGTCCAAGAGTTCTAAACTAGTGGTCTTCTTGAGAATACTTTGGCCCATTTTATTAGTTGTAAGAAACTTGAAAATGAAACTTCCCAAGATTTTGTTAAAAGGTGGAAAAAAATGTCCAACTAATGTGAACATAACATGTCTAATGATAACCTTTTTCATCTCTTTACCAATGTTCTTATTCCTAAGTTGTAATATCAGGTCCAAACTCTCTCTCTCTCTCAACATACCTTAGAGGAGGCCATTGACTAGGATAAATGTCAAGATTTCCTTATGCATTAATTTTAGCCCTCCCAACATTCTACATATACTCATATCTTACTTAATAAGAAGAATCATCATACTAATAATGATGGTGCCATGGACTCTTATGACACCATTCATACTATTCAAGATATTATTCCTAACCAATCTTAAGAACCAGCTCCTCCTCAATAATTCACTAATCCTCACTTATCATTACCTAATAACATCAATATTCATAAACCTTTATCCTCATCTGAATTACTAAAACATATACCTAGGTCTCTTTCATAATAAATTAATCCCACACATCTTATGAAATCTTGGTATGATCCCAATAAATTTTGTTGGTTTCATGCTATTTGGGGTCATTCTCATGAGACATGTACGTAGGTTCATAATTTGGCTATGGATTTTAGTCTTGGTCCCAATTTTGACCATGAATATATCATTCAAAAATGGCAACAAGCCTATGATATTTCTTTCAAATCCTATGAAACAAATACTAAATATCAAGCTTTTAGCCAAGCTAATGCTCATTTTTCCATATATAAAGACCCTCTTCTAAATCACCAAGATAACCAAGATAAGCCCAATCTTTCCACCAACAATGTAGATAGAATTATTGACCCAAATTTATAAGAGAATGTGGTTAATATGATTAATATGTGAAGGGTGGTTATTTTCATTATTCCTCAACCTATGTACACACATCTATTGTCTCACACATTTTGTGTTATCCAAGATTCTTATCCAACTCACTTAAATGAGCTGAAGCAAGTTGGCCTTATAAATTTTGATGAACCAATTCTAAATCCTCCCTTGGATAACACTTCTCATTCTATTTTTACCATCCCTCCATATTATTTACCTATCACTAATGATACTCAAGATTCTATCAACACTTCTTCCAGTACTTCTCAAACTAACCTACACCAACTACTTCAGCTTCTCAACATAATTTACCACCATATTCTAAACCTTATACCTCTTATCAACATAAATTACAATGTAGTTAGGCTCCTCCTTCCAAGGACCTCCTTCAACACTATGCACCTATTTATAATAACCTTTTTATGGGTTATGATGAGTGGGATCCTGTCATGAAGCTCACTAATCTCCCATCCTAAATTATATTTCTTGAGCTTATAAGGACATATCGACATCATCAAAAACATCTTATGCATATTTTATTTGAAATGAACACCCCTCATCCTCCCCTAGCAGTACGTGAAGCAACCTTATCTAGATTTAAAAATAAAATATTATAATAATGTGAAGAGATGTCTATATATGTTGATGAAACAATGGACACTTCTTTTTACCTCAAGTTTCCCATTACTTATATGTTTTGTGATTCATAAAAATGATCCTCCTCTATTCACTATTGTCCAAATTGGTGATATCCAAGTTAAGCATGCCTTGATTGATGAGGGTTTTGGCACTTGTGCTACCTCTCTCAATTTTATCAAAACCCTTGGATATTCTGAATGTAATCTAAAATCCACACACAACACATGTCAAATCCATTATTGATGGTAAATGCATCTTTAAGTTGTGTGTGGCTTCCCATTAACATCCCACCTATCACCATTCATGTGAAGGTGATGATATTTAACTTTCGTGTATCATACAACATTCTACTTGGTACAATATGGACTCATCATATGAAAATAATTGATTATTTTGCCTACCAATGCATTAAATTCCCTCATAATATATCCATCTATAAGACTCAAGGTGACACTAACCCTTGTAATTTTGAATAATCTCGAGATCATGGTGTCTTCAAAATTCATACTCTTAAACTTTTGCCCAATGTTCCATTTCATGAGTCTCAATTATTAAACTTTAACATCAATTCCATTCGAGGTTATAATGGTCATCCCAAACACATTAGGAATATTCCTCCAAATATCCTAGATTATGATGAAAGTGAGCCTGATGAGATTAATCTCAAGATTAAGACTTATGATCTCTCACCTCATCTAATCTCTTTTCAACCTCATTCTCACAAACCACCTTGTGATGACATCCCTATTGTCTTGACTAAAACTCAACATTGCATTCATCACACCTTATCATATGACAATGTCATCCCTACATACATCATTGATCTATATACACTTGATTTTGATGATGGTTATACCTTAAATGATCCATTCTTAGGAGGTATTATTGAGGAATATGATGCTAAGATTATATGTTATCATTTCTCTATGCTTCAGTGTTTTAGTGTATCTTCTCATATTCCATCATATATAGTTCCTAATTTTAGTATCTTTCCTCTTTATCACATATTAGACATGGTGTGAACACCTCTAGTTTTTGAAGAAACTTGTAGGAGTATGCTTATGGATCATGCTATGGTTGGACACTATTGCTTTAGTAGGTACCATGACCCCTATAAACTGCTTATCCTTGAGATGCATATAAATATCCTTTATCCTTATATAGACCCCACCCTCCCTTATTAGATCCCATTCCTACTCCCACTTTAGTTGAGTCTATTCCTACTTTTGATCACATCACCTCTTCAATCAAGCCTAGTCTAGTCCCTTCATTAGTACCAACTTCTCTCAATGATGGTTTACTTCCTTTACCATGAATGGCTCTATTACCCACTGAATCGGCTGATGAGCCTTCCCAAGATATTTCTATTTCTGTTACACCTCCTTCTATGATTTCTTATACCAATCCTACTCATAAGTGTATCTATTACTTCCACAAAAAAAATAACCATTTATCCACACATTATCTCAAGTTATGAAAATATATTGACACTTTACATCATTCTACCCCTTAGTCCTTAAACAAAGATCTACCTCCCCCAAAGGCACTTCTTGATTATATTCTTAAGTATGGAGAGGTGTACTATCTTTGGCACCAATGTGGTACCCATAATATTGATCATTACTACATCCTTCAGTAGCATCTTAAAATTCATATTTTAACTATTCATGCACCTTTTACCATTCCTCCCATAAGTCATTCCCTCAAGAAGGTTCCCCCTTATTCTCCCATGGTTACACCTCCTATGGTTCCATCCCCTCATGTGGTCCCTTCTTCACCTCCTATTCCTCCACCCATAAATGCTTCACTTTTGGACCTCCCCTCACCTATGGATCCTTCTCCACCTATGATTCCATCACCTATAGATCCTTATCCATTGATGATCCCTACATCTCTTATAGAGTTCACTCCCATGTATTCTTTTGAGCATCCCTTGCCTGATATTCCTCCTAACATGATCCATCAAGTATTCCTACATTTTTTGTTGAGGAGATTATATGTGAATTATTTTCCTAGTTTTCATTGAAGATAGATGAGACATTAGTTGTAGTTCACATTCAAATTCATAAAGACTTATCAAATGTTATAAATAATGTGTGTGGGATAATCTATCAATACTTATGAACACATACATGGTGTTCTCTACATTTTCATTTGGATTGGATATATGCTCTAAATTTATCTTTATCTATTTGTTATATCATTTGACATTATGTCAAATTCTTATTTATTTTACATGGTGACTTTGATTTCACACTTTATATTTCTTATAATGTCATTTATGTTTGCTAATGAATTTTTTTAGAATTGTTTTCCTTTTCTTCATGAGTTTATTTATTAAAAATACCTTATTCTCTTTTTATGATTGTTTGATTTGTTATCTATATATACATAGATAATTATCATTGTGACTTGGTTATATAAACCATGTTTCCCTTAGTCATTCCTTCTTTACCATGTGATTAGTCAGCAAATAATTAATCTTATTATAATATCCTTTCACTAGTCCACTTTGGATCTTATTTATTCTCTTTTATTCCCTTTTTCACAAACTAAGCACATACATGGTTGAGATTTGAGATATCATATTGGTTCATTTTTAATCTTAAGTATTCTAGTTAGTCTTGTCTTTAGTCACTTAGATTTCTTTAGCCTAAACCTCCATCTCATTCATGTGTATCACTCTATCTCTCATGATTATTCATTTAAAATCCATAAGGAGGAGGAATATTAAAAGAAAAAAAATAATTTAAAACATTCAAAATCCAAATCATTTAATAAAAGGTAATGATAAAAAAAGTAAAAACATTCAAAGTTTTAAAAATTTAAAATCACACTAAAATATGTGATTCAAAGCATATCTCCTTCTTCTAGTTGAATCTCAAACTCCATAGTTGGCCTCATGATAGAGCCAAGGTCCATTAGGGTGTGGTAGGCTGGTATATTAGAAAAGGAGAATGAAATAAATATTTTAGTGCTACCTACTTTCTCACACAAGTACCCAATCTTCATAGTAGATCAATGGCTTTGTAAGAAGTCCTAAGGACTAAGGAACATGTCTTAGGAAGGTAAGTCCATTTTTATTTTCTTGTACTAGTCTATCTTCATGAGTTGATCTTAGTATCACATTTATTTTATTGCACAACTTTTCATCTATAGTGAACAAGTTTGCTTTGTATATTGATGGTCACTAGTCATTTAGTGTCTTCTCATGTCCTTAGTATGCCTCATGTCTCCTAAGGTCTTCTCATAATATGCCTAAGTTATTATTCTTAAATCCTTTTTTTCACTCCCTACATTTCTCATATTTCCTTTTGAAAAATATTGTTTTGTTCACTGATCACTCCCCTAGGGATTCCATTTGTGAGTTGCATTATAAAACCATGGATAAGACCTGACCTTCCTCATAAATTACCACAATTTCACCTTCCTATTACCAACATCCCTTTTTACCAAATTTTCCCATTATTCCACCTCATTGGTTCATTTTGTGAGTTGTAGTTAAAGACCATGGGTAGGACCTAGCCTTCCTCACAAAATTTTCCAATAATCCAAGTCACAATAAAATTACATGTGTCAAAAATGAGATAAAATGTGATTGATTATGATGATACACATCATTGACATGCTCACCATTTTGATTTATTATCTTTTATGCTTACTTCATCACTCTTTCACTTTTATCTTCTTATTTTTTTATTGCATGTAAGAATTCAACTATTTATTAAATTCTTCATACTTCTCAGCTTGAATTAGTGTGACAAATTTAAGACCAATTTTTCCAAAATTTTTTTTTTAAAAAAATACTTCCCAATGTGATTTATTATGATTGCATCACATAATATATTTGTTTTTATACAATTTTATTCTTTTGTACATTTTCCACTTTATTACATTACTTTCATACTTCCCAATGTGATTTAGTGTGATTCTACTTATTTAGAGGTGATGGTCCAAGGGATAAGTGATAGGTTTGAGACCTTAGACCTCATCTTTAGGTTGTTACCCAAGATCAAATCTTGGGGTCACCACCTATGCCTATCTCAAGCTATGCCTAAGTGGTACCTCTATCACCCAGCTCTATCTTGGCTTATTTGATGGGTCATCTGGGATGACCATCATCTCTACACTTTCCCACTATTGGTGTATCTATTAATGGTGTGATAGAGGTGGTCATTGATCCTCTTGATATGGTGTTAGTTTTGGTGTATTTGACACTTATGCATCTACATCCATCTCCTCTCTATCTACTACATATCATTCTCAAGTAGTCTGCATTCTCACATGCCATGGTTTGATTACTATCCTAACAACTGGTGGCCCCAATCCTCTTCTCCCCCTTGGCTCTCTCACATGCTTATCCCAAAATGTGTGCACCATAGTTAGATCCATTGGGTGAGGGAGTCCCATCTATCCTGGTATGTGTACCACTAGATGTAACTTTATAAACTAGGTATAATGGCTTGTAATCTATGTTCATGCCAATACCAGTGCCACTATCTCCCACCTCAGTCATATTGTAGCAATGTTCCCATATGGATACCACATGATGTATGCTCACCTAACTATCTATATCACTATAACATGGAGTATGACCCATGTTACCTAATCCTACCACCACTTATGTACCTAAGGTAAATAATCATCAACCACATGGGGTAACCCAATTGGTTGACACATCAGAAACCTCTCATATATCCAATAACTCTTCAAGATAATTGACCCATGGTCTTATACCCTCTAGATAATATCCCATACATTTCATGCATAATCTAGACCTAAATGATAGAACTTAAATCATACAATGACCCATGCTCTAAAATAGTCTTATATAAGGCTATCACATATAGTGGTACCTGGCCATCTAGCTTGTGACACAACACCTATGCTATCATAATTCTTATAAATACCTTACAAATATCTAGAATATAAGATTTATAAATGTCAAATAGGCTAACTCTCAGCTTGACATATATCTTATATGATCTCTTTTCCCACATGGTTAAGGCCCGACTATCCTCATATCTATATGTTACTCACATAATCATAGGCATATACCTCTTATCATTAGTCCAATAATCACATGGATGTACTCTAAGGTGATACCCACCTCAATGGTATCCGCATCCACCTCTCATCTAAATGTGTTAGTCAATCATTCCTAGGCTCCCAAAAACATGACTATCAGATCAAAATTGAGTAGGACATGACACATATCCATAATATCTCCTAATATTCAGTGATTAATCACTCTAAAAGGTCTAGGATCCATGCCACATTCACCAATATCCAAAATCTCAGATGCTTCTACAACCATCAAATAACAAAAGATGTATTAGATCTCCATGTCATTTATAATCAAAATATATTCTTTTCAAATTTAAAAAAATAATCCTAATTTTATTTAATCTATCCATTTTTAACCAATTTGACCTATTTATAGCCTACTCATCCATTTTAATACTTAGTCAACCATTTTGGACTTTTCTAGCACTATTTAAGTCTATTTCATGCATTTACGTAGTTTTTTGGTCACTTCATCAAAATTAAGTTGACCAAATTTTCCTCATTTTGACTAAGTTGACTTAATAAACTAAGTTGACCCTTTAATTCCCCCCCCCCTTAGTAATAATTCATCATAGTGGATTACTCTACTAAGTCAGTAGTAATGTACTAAATTAGTAATATCAAAATAACATTCTTAACCTACTAGGTCAACTAGGTTGACCTAGTTAATTTAGACTATCAACTCTTTGACTTTCATGTAATAAATGTCTTTGATATTTATTACTCCAATTACTTTAAACATGTTTTCATTTTTTGGCCTCTAATACACTTAGCAACCTTTTGGGGTGCATTCTAGTTTCTAGAAATGGTCTAAATTACAACTTTCTCTAAAAACACTTAATTCTCAATAAATTACTCAAAACAAGTTTGAAATTCTTAGTTGCCTACCTATGTTAAACCCACTACAACCGTTAGGTATCCTCCTCATCTCAACTATCATCTCCTCCCCATATTTCCTCTTTTAGATTTTTTTTGGTCTCTCAGATCTCTATTTTTCTCTCCAAATAAAGCAAACAATGACAAATGACTTTCTTTTCACCCTATTTAAAGTTACTTTTCCCAATTCTCTACCTTTTAGATATTTTTTGTCAGATTCCTTGTTTTGCTCATATCTTTGTTTTTACTAACCCATTTTTTGAACCATAAAATGTTATGGAATTATGACATCATGGAGAATCATTACACTACTATATGCCTATATTCCAATTTTTTTTATTTTTAGCTATGTTTTGCACTTATCTCTATAGGTTCACATAATGTTCTTCACATTGGATGCATTCACTTCTCTTGCATTCTCCTTATTTATCTAAAACACTAAGGTAAGTAAAGGTATGTGTTTTTAAATTCTATACTTTCATTTATCTTATTTTATGCTTACTACATTTTACTTAGCATCAGTATTATGTGTTCTCATATTCTATTCTTGAAGAACCATCTTGTGTTGCACTTATATGACACATGATGAGCTTAAAGTGGGGCATATGTACACATAATATTTTTTAAACTATTATCTCTTATTGATTCTCTTTATCTTTTAGGAACTTTTCAAGTCTCAATCTTTCTTATTGCACATCTTATGGGTGTACCAAAAAAGGGGTGGGTAGACCATTGGTGCTTCACAGGATTATTATCCCTTTTGTCACTTATTATCGACACACTTATCTCCTAATAACCTTATCCATAAGATTTTTCTTCTATATTACACACTCCTTAGTCATTTTATACATTTTGGGTCCCTTTTGCTAACCTTAAACCCCTTTTTAATGTTTACAATACTAGGTCGATCGGGTCAACCTTGTAGTCTTATTAGTGAAACTCATTTAGGGTCTAGGTCAACTCTTGACCAACCTAGCTTGTGACCTAGTGAGTTTTTGTCAATAATAGTACTAGGTCAACCCTATCAGCCAATTTTTTTGGAAGGGCTTAGGTTTAAGTTTTTCTATATATACAAGTTCATTTCACCATTATTTAGAGAAGAGAATAAGAAGTAAGAACTATTGTGCATCTACTTATCCATCATTCTACTTGAGTAACAATCTTAAGGTTTCATACTTTCATTATCTATATATATATATATATATATATATATATATATATATATATATATATATATATATATATATATATATAATAGAGAAGTATTTTGGATGCATTTATAGGTTTTGTAGCCTAAAACTTATTTATCTTTGTCATCCTTAAATACCACAACAACCTCTTGTGAAGTACCCTGGCTAAGGGAGAGATTAAGGCTTGGCGGGTTCATATTCAAAGGTAAGTATTCCTAAATTTATTGATCCTTTTTAAGAGTAGATAGATATGCATTTGTACTTATCTTCCATGCATTAAGATTATGTATACATTGGCATGAGTATATGTCTCTTATGCATGTTTACTTTTATTATTTCTAACCCCCACTTTGTGCCACAAGCTTTGGTGAGAACTAGATTAGAGTTTAATTTACTTATTAGTTTAGTGAACATTGTAGAGTTTTTTACTCTATAGTTCTTGGTGACCTCGAGGAATTTTGAGCCTGCTCAAAAAGAATAATCCACAATCTCCCACATGATCAAATGTGACAAAAATCACAACTTTAATAATGGTATCTAATAAGCAGACCACTCATCATTAGATAATCCCTACTTATTTTGCAATTTGTGGAAGGCTAAATCAAGATTGATGATATCCTTGTGTGAAAAATTCTACAAAATATGAACTGTAGCCTTCAATTTGAATTGTGCAAAAAGGTAGAGACTTCAGTTGTAAACACTCTGTTCACTGTCTCTTTGAGAGTGTTTGACTCTCAAATGCTACTACAAAAGCTATATGACGCAACTGATGGAACATTATCAGTAGCAAGGATTAGTGATAGAATGATCACTACCAAAAAAGTGAATGAGGTTCTCAATTGTAACTCCATAACAATCAATTACAGAGAACTTCTAGATGTGGTGAAAGAAGGAATCAAAGACATGAAACAACACATTGAAGATCTAGTGCAATTGGGTCTTCCCTCCCCTTTTCCTGATAGCAACACTATATTGATGATTGATGAGATTAAACCTTTGTTGTTAGCCAGGAAAAATTATCAGGTAGTCTTTAGGGTTTAAGAGATGATTCATTAGTGCCTGATGTGGAAGCTATTTTGATTCCCATTTCCTAGCTTGAATTTGAATTGAAGGCTAAAGTTCATATTTTGTAGAATTTTTCACACAAGGATATCGTCAATCTTAATTTAGCCTTCCATGAATTACAAAAGAAGTAGGGATTATCTAATGATGAGTGGTTTGCTTATCAGACAGCCTTACTGAAGTTGTGATTTTTGTCACATTTGATCATGCGGGAGATTGTGGTTTATTCTTTTTGAGTAGGCTCAAAAGTCCTTGGGGTCACCAAGAACTGTAGAGTAAAAAACTCTACATTTTTCATTTTCTAATTTTTAGTTGTGCACTCCAAGTTTTTTCCCTGCACATTTTAGTTTCAAGGTAGTGAAATTTTTGACACAGAGCACGGGCATGAGTTTATTTTGCCTAAATTTTGTCTAAGTATCAAATTCACATGGAAACTACCAATTGTCAGTGGCCAAGACATATTTTATAATTTCTATAAGTTGGTCAGAATGTACCACGTGTCCCATGGTAACTCAGCAGAGCGTGACAAGTGTTGGCATCCACGTTTCAAATTTATTTTGAGTTTAAAAAGCTTCTTTCAATAAGATTTTCTCAGGATCAAGCAGAAGGTGCCAAGTGGTAATTATGGAAGGTTTCAATATGTTTTTATAAAAGAAATGGAAGATACCACATATCCATAGCTGAAGAAAGTGGAGTCTACAACATGTCAAAATCTGAAATACCTTCACCTTGTTTCATCGATAAGTAAAGACTCTAGTGGGACCCAAGTTTTTGTTTCTAAAGGTAGTGGAAGCTACCAAGTGTCACCATCCATATGAATCTAAAATTAGTCTTGAATGTTTCTATAATCTAGCTAAAGATCAATAGAAGTTTCCACGTGTCCCTAGCTGAAGAAAATGGAAGCCACCACGTGTCATTTGTTAAAAATATGTGGAAAGTGACACATGTCCCTGTTCTCATTTTTAAAGATGTTCAAGTGAGAAGTGTTGTGGGTCCCATTCTCCATAAATTGTTAAAGTTTGAAGCAATGGACTGTGATAGATGTCAAAGATGGAACACTCCTAAGCAAAGACATATAAAGAGTATAAGTTACGTGAAAAGTGCCATGAAGCTGCCAAGTGTCATTTTCTGGTGTCACCTAAATAATAAGATGGTTTTCAAGTGAAAAAGTGGATACTGCCAAGTGTCCTCACCTATTTCACAGTGGGAAGCATCCTATGTATCTATTTCAGCTAATGAACTTGCAGGGAGATGGAAATGTTTCAGATCAAGGAAATATCTTTTGTTAGACACTTCTAATTTAGTTAGAGTTTAGTTAGACCATTGGATTGGGAACATGCAGGCAATCTAGAGCTAGTCTGATGCTATAAATATGGGTGTAGAGGTCGCCAGAAGGATCATCATTAAAAGATAGAGAGAATTTTTTGTGAGATATTATTATCAAGAAGTTTTAGACATTCTTGTTATAGCCAGTGATGTCATTTTCCTTTGTTTTATTTTCTTGAGTTAGAAATTTTGTGTAACTGTGCATCTTTCTATGCCTTTTATGTAACTAGAAAATAAATAAGAAGATTGAGTTCTATGCCTTTGTTGATATTTTTTGTGTTATTACAAAATTGTCTAAACTGTGAGCCTTTGATCCTATCTATTCTTATCTTTTACATTGATCATGCCTTGTTTTCTCTTTAATGTAATTTAATTTTGAAGATAGATTCACTATGCTTAGAATTAAGGGTTGAATTAAATTTAGGTGCATCACCATAGTTATATTTTATTTCATTGCATTTTTGTTTCTATTTAATTCCTATCCCTTTCCTCATTATACACTTGAGATAAAGAAGAGCCAGCTTCTTTAAAATTTGGAGATCATTTCAAGTTGCAAGTCCCGCATTCCTAAAACTTCCCATTGTTGGTGTTGGAAATAGTGCAATTTTAATCATCAACAAACATAAAATATAGAACCTATCTAGGGTTATTGCATGATTGTGCTTGATTGGAAGATTTAGAACCGTCCCTATCATTGTGCATTGTGATAAGAGATCCCATAATTGGGTCTAATAGAACCCCATATTGGTCATGTTCCTAATTATCAAATGTATCCCCAATAAAAAGTGTAAGTATCATCTATCTTTTCTAAGTTAGGATTGATTTATAGACATGATACATTTACGATTGCATACATAAGCTATCTAGTCATTTGTGTAGAAATTTTTTATCATTTTGTTCTTTCATTTTAATTGTGTTGTCTCACTCACTTTTTAATATTATATTTTATTATCTTATTATTATTCATTTTGACTTTGATCATCCTTGTGTCTGACCATTATATAGATTAATGTCTTGATTTCAGCTACCTTGTTTTATTTTGATTATCATGTGTTGGACTAGTTTTTTGGTTAGTTATCTTGCAGGGTTCATTATATTGATGTCAACTCTTGATTCCTTAGTGGTATTGGTTTGACCTATTTTTTATTAATTATATTTACCTTAGGTAAAAGGGACCCTAATGTTGATTTGATAAAATTTAGTTTTGCTTAATGATGACCTAAGTGAGGGGGTCATATGACTTTGATAATTTAACAAAGATCATAGTGACCAAAATCTTTGTTGATGAGATAAAACAAGGCATGCCATCATTTGGGTAGATTTGGATCTCTTCCCATAGCACCATATTTGATTAACTAGGTGAGGGAGGTGTACAAGAAACTCTTAGGGTAAAGAGAAAAAAATCTTAGAAGGGAGAAATGGTAGTAACTATGATTAATAGAGATAAAAAACCCTTCAAAAAAAGAGGATGGAGAATGGAGTAACTTAAGCGATGGGTAATAAATAGGGAGGATCATATAGTCTTTGAGGGGTAATAAACAAAAAATTCAAAACTCCATTCTACTTTTAGAGGGCAAGGTTACTCTTAGGTAAATGAAAAAGGAAAATAATGAATATCTATTTATTTATGTTATGAAATCAAAAAATAAATTATTTATAGGCTCATGATGAAGACCTACGACTTCCTAATCAACTTGGAAATCCCCAAATTAACTTATGTCAATTTGAATATTTCCTTTCTATTTATCATTTAAAATTATTGGGTATAGTGGATTTTCACAACCAAGCCATTTTGAATTTTTGGGATTAAACCCTATGCTTGAAATCTCTCCTTCAAACTCATCTCATTGAAAAACCCTTTTTATTTGGGTTGTAAATGTAATTATTTGTTTTGAGTGCTTGGCCACTTTGATTAAACTAGGGTATGATTGTTTTAGCTATGTATAATTATTTTATTGGGTTTTATTTTGATATTTTTATCCTTTGTAAGTAAATTAGGGGTTTACCTAACATATTAATGTGCCATTATTGGATAAATTTATTTTTTTTGGTTGTCATTATTTCACTTATTCATATTTGAATTGGTGGCAAGATTTTCACCTCAATTGGTTTTATTTATTTTGTGTATTTTATTAGCACCTGGGTCAAGTTTTCCTTGATGTAATTATTTTGCCTATAATTTTTTAAGGAAATTGACCTAGCCACAATAGTGTTAATTGTAAAATTTTAACACTTTTTACATATTTGTTTCCAAAACTAAAATGGTTTTAACTAATTGTATAGTGTAATGGTAAGGATTTAAATTTATGGGTGATTTTACTAAACTAGTTTTAGATGGAAATAATATGCTAAAGTTTCACATTTATCTCTTAGATGTATGTAATTTTTTCACCTCATTATTGGCTTTGGGATATGTTTTTCGGCCATTTTTATACTTGAAATAATTATTAAGGGTTATCATATTTGATTATATATTCAAATTGATACCAAAAAATACTAGGATAAAAACAAGGATTGGCAATGCTAGCATGAATGTTTTGAGTTAATTTTAAGCTTGAATTTTAGTTATGAATTTATTGTCTATTTAATGTTTTGTTAGTTTTTTTAGTTTTATTAATTGCTTATATATCACTATTTCTCATGTACACATCTAAAAATCCTAAAGACCAGACTCCACTACCCATCTAATGGTTTGGGGTAGTGATGGCCACCAATTAGGGGGCTCATAAGAGGGGTTGGGTCGAGTTGGTTCATGTGAGGATGCATATCTTGGTTGGTTCCATCTAGTTGAATTGATCTTGGTTGGTTTTCATTTGAATAAAATATATGGTAGCATGTTATATTTAATTTTCACTACTTATTGGTTTCCCATAACATGTCTTATAAATTCCAAACTATTAATTACTTGGTATATTAGACAAAGCTTAAAACATAACTATAATTGTAGAATTGATGTATATAGATATTTAGTTAATTATTATTCTCTTTCTTTTCCATTATTCTATTATTTATATGTTCCATATTTCAAATTTGGGTTAGTATATTGTATACTTGTTAAATTGTAAATGATCAAATGGATTGAAAGGCTAAGTAATTACTAGCTTGAATTTTATTTTTCAATTGATTAACTATGGTGTCAATTATTATTTTTTGGTTAAATAAAGGATATTGATTATATTGTGTATAACATAATAAATTCTAGTTATATGGATACAAAATCTAAATTTTTATTCCCTTGTATATTCATGCTAAGACTGTAGTTTTAATTATGTAATAGTGATCAAATTTGAGACCATGTTTGTATAAAATGATACTTCTTTTGAATTTATATACATGCATGTTAGTATGCATTATAATGGGTTTATTGTTACATATTAAGAACCCTTATGCATGAGGTTTAAAGTATTTATATCTCTTTGTACATAAGTTCTTAATGTGAAATGATTAAGTTTGTTATTGAAACTCATTTCCCATCAAGATTTGTTTTATCTTTGGTTTTCCCTTGGCATGCTACAACCAAGTGAAATTAGGATTGAATTCAGTCATTAAGATAAGAATTAAATTGATTCAAGTTTCTTAAATTGAGCATATTTCCTTGATTTAAAATTCTCTTAGTTTTATCATTGAAATTGTATGAATTATATCATGGAAAAGTGCATGCATAGTGATAGTGTTAGATGGTTATTTAATAATGAAAGTCTATTGTAATGGGTTTATATGTTATGAATTAATATCAATTGTAATAGGATTAGATTATCAAATTATTGTTTTTAATATGGTTCATACTTCTTAGTTGGTTGTTCATGAACTAATATATAGATGATAGAAGATTACTAAATTGACATAATGGTGTCAATATGACTTCAAGATATATTTAAGAAGGTTCATCTTTGTATTACATGGTTATTGGATTATAAGAAATTATTTTAGAAAAGGGGATGATTTTTCTTAAAAAATAAATAGACTTATTTAAGTGTTTAACATGAATATGATAATAAATGCAAAAAAAAAAAAAGTTATTATTGGTGAAAATTGTTTTAATGTTCTTATAAGAGTTATTAAGTGAAGTTAGTGAATAATGAAAGGAATTATAATTACATAAATTAAATATAATTAATCTATTTTTATTATGATAAATAAATCTAACCTACATATATAAAAGGTTCTTATGAATAATGACCAATTGTCAAGTAGGTAAAATTATGGAGAGTTGATTTCTAAGTGACTATCTACAAGATGGTATAGTGTTACCATGAGAGTAAGTTAAGCATTATAGGTCAGTGGTATGATGATTAGTTGTGTGATGACATAATTACATTACAAGAACCATGGTGACTTACCTAGATTACAAAAATTATTTGTTTGGGTAATATACTTAGTGATAAGTGGAAGCACTTAATATGATGATTCCTAAATCTTAAATATCATGGTACAATGATTGAAAACAAGGATAGTACTAAATGTGATTTATACTTACACAAAGTTTTTTAAGTTTAGGAATTTCAAAAGCCTATTGAAATTCCATGGATTTTATAGGTGTATTTCTAATTGCTAAGCTTGTTATAGTAAACATCATTATTAACTTAGATAATATCATGATATACTTTGAATAATGGCTTGTAATCAAATGTCATAAATTATAATGTTAAGAATAATAAATAAAATCCTATTGGTTATTAATCAATACTAATAATAAAATTTCATTAATAACTCAAGTATTTATCTTAAGTATCCAAAGTACGATAATATTATCTAACCCAACCTATGCATAGGCTTCTATGGATGCAAGAGACTTAGGTAGGGTAAGGACACCTAAGGGGTACTATCGGGAAGTAAATTTACCCCATATATATATATATATGCCCTAATTTTGATATAAAATTATTATGGAAACATTATTCCCTATATAACCTACTAGAGGTAATTTCCCTAGTTAAGGTTTTTCATATATGTGATTTTGGTTATGGGTTATGGGATATATACAATGAAGTAACAAGTGTCTATGCATAATAGAACATGATGTAGTGGGTCCTACTCATAACCCTATTTTGTAACCTAAAAGTAAAAATACTTCAAAATTCATTTTTGGGGTTGTTTCAAATATATCTTGAATAATATGTTTTACATTTTTATGACAGATATTTTATTTTGACCAGAGCTATGAACTGGTCTAGGACACAATCAAGGGCCCAAATCCCCAAGTGATCATATAAAAAATATACTAGATAAACCAATAATGGCCACAACTAGCCTAAGAATAAGCAACAACCATTAATGACCTAAAAATATAAACCATGGCCATCACTAGCCCCATATTCCTTTAGAGAGATTTGAACCTAGGTGGGGCTTGAAACAACCAAGTCACTTAACCAACTCACCCACATCTCATTGGAAAATTTTTTACATTCTTACTCAAATATAATTAATCCTTTATAATTAAATAATATGAGAATTTTTTAATTTAATATATTACTTAATTTTCATATTTTATGTTTTAGTATGTTGTAATGATACTCATCCAACTTGAATTTTTAGATTATTTATTTCCCATTCTTCATGCCATGTTAGTTGAATCAACCATACCTTAATGTAAAAATATTTCATGAGTTCAAGCTTAGATGCTTAGGAAATAATTTACTAGGATCATACTTATATGTTTTGAAATTCATAAATATAATTACTACCCACTCCCATACATGAAATTGGCTAGCAAGGTTGCCAATTTTATCATGAATTTTAATACCTTAATAAAAAACAAAATATTATCAAATTTATTGTATTTCCATCGTTGTATCATAATATTTATATTGTATGGCATGAACTAACTTAATTTGAACTCTTGATTTACATTTACATGTTTGATTGTGACTAATGTCGTATTTGATTATATAAAGTAATTTTAAGATAACACTTGCATTTTTATCATTGAGAAAAATATAAAATATTGAATATAATTCTTGTAAAAATACAATGATTAGTTATTATGTACAATGTTCTATATAGTGTTCACTCTCTATGTAGTGTTTAATGTAATAACATATTCTTGTTATAGTGGTAGACTCGTAGAGAAACCATAAAATGAAGTTTTGATAAAGTCACAAGTGATTCTAAATTTTCATCAACACATCACATCTAATAATGATGGCAAGTGTTATTTGATCATTAATTATTTTAGTGATAAATTATTATCTTTGATCCTTCAATAAGAATCAATAAATTGATAGTGTTGTCTCTATTATTTCTGTCTGTAACACCATTTCAATATTTAAGCTAAATGAGTTTTATTTATTTCTCATTAGGGTACATTTTTAACCTTAATTATAATATTAAACTAATGAAAACCTAAAAAATAAAATCTAAAATATCCTATACCTTTCAAATGAATTAAGTCCATACATGCATGAGACATAGTGGCATAGTATTTGATCATGGTAAATTGGATATGGTTTATAATTGAATTCCTTTTCAATAAAATTTAAATTTATTTATAATATATTTGAAAATTTTGGTAGAAAACTTGATTGACACCCAATTGTGTCACATTTAATAGACAATTATCTTTTGTTTTTTGACATAAGGTAAATAAATTTCATGGCAAAGTTATTAATTTGATGAACTTAGCTATTAGTATAATCTTGTTTGGTATATTTACAAAGTTGGGAAAGCATATAATGTTGGTAGGCATCACATACCACCAAATTTGATGGAACCTTTGTTGAAGTTACCAAAGTTGGTAGGTAATTTGTAAGGTGGTGAAAATAAGACCCATCTTGAAACCTACTCATATTGAATGGCACTTTATTTTTTGGGTTGAGGTGAGTATGGTTATCGATGCTCCTTTTTGTTTTTAATTGAAAATATTTTTATGGAAGACACACTCTATAATTTTATTTGAACCATTGATATTTGTTAAATATCATGTAGTTTGATAGTTCTAATCACATAAAGGGATTTCATAGTTAGTTTGTGATTTGAAATTTTGGTATTCATGAAGGTATAAAGACATTTTGATTGAAACTCTGAGTCATTATTTTCTAGTATGATTTTTTTCTTGGTTATTTGAGAATTAAATCTCTACTCTTAAACACTACTTGAAGTTGTGAATCATGATATTTTTAAACTTTTGAATGTATAAATTTGAAACATTTGAGGGTTTGTAAGTTCTAATTTTGAATGATTATTTACATTTTAAGAATGTTAAAAAAATAAACATACTATGTGGAAAATATACAACAATATTGTTTCAAATAAAAATGGTTTCAAGAATTATACTCACTATTGAATATGAATACATGGCATCAAATTTTATAAAAAGGTATTTTTAGGTTGCATGGTCAATTTTATTAGTATGGTTACATGTATAAATTTATTAGTCTTGTGTCATTCTATGAAATTTTTGAAGGGTTCTGATAGCCTATGATTGTCATTCTTGGTTTTCAAAATTCAAAGGAAACATAATTTAATGGGTTTTGAGTATTTTTGTAATATGTTTCTATTCCTCATAAGTTTATTTTGAGTTATTTAGTTTGAAGAATTTGTTGCATCTGTATCTGAATTTTTTTTTTTAAAGGATATTTCTGTTTGAAACATAATGGATTTCAAAGAGTTTATTTAAGTCTCAAATGAGGATTTATGTAGGGATAGTTTTGTTTTCCTCAAACCTTTATATGGATGTTTTAGATAAAGTAAGTGGTTTCTAAGTTTCAAATTGTTGATAGGAATCTATTTATTTATGGGTTTTAAAATTGAGGACAACCCTAGACATGTATGCATTTTGAGATTTTGAGATTATGTTTTTTATTTGATATGGTAAATAACTAGGTTTTAAAGGGACCTAGAACTATGAGAGTGAATTACATCAATTTAAACAGGCTAACCAAGGACAAGAAGACAAAGATAGTAAAACAAGTACATATAAATGAAAGAAAGAACTAAAAATAAACATTATTCTAGGGAGAAAGTCCCTCTTGAGTATCTTCAGTAGTAGTAGTCGTAGTAGTAGTAGTAGTAGTATCCTTTTCCTGAATGGTTGGTTTGTCTTTTGAAACCTTGGCATGAGTCCAGTTGATTTGTAGATTATGTTGCAATAAAAGTACTATTTATAAATGTTAATGGATATGATTATACACTCTATAATTTCATCATTAAGTGTCAAAATACATTATTGATGAACTTTGAAGAAGAAAATGTTTAGTTTGAAAGATTTTGGTTGGTTTCTTATAGTTGATGTTCTCTTAGAAAATGAAGGTTTTTTTGGATATACATTTGAATTTAATTTGAAATGGTTTCAAGAAATATATAATTTGAAATGATAATATGAAATTTGTATCCATAGTCATTTATTCTACTGATTTCATGGAAAAAATACATCGGTTGTGGTTTTACTACACATGCTTGGGTTTTTTCTAAACTCAATTTTGTAACTTTGGTTCTAAATTGTAAATGAGAAATATGTGACTATGGTTAAATGTTATTTTAAAATGATTTGGTATGATTATATCTTATGTTTCCCATTTTAATATATATAAATAAATGTTTGGATGGAGTCAAGGTTCCCACAATGTAGGGAATAATACTTGGGGTAAAGGGAATCAACCATAAAATAATGAATCTTCTCCTTGAATTAACTACCAACATAAAAAATTTCAAGGTCAAATAATAGATAATGCATTCACATGACCATTAAATAATGGAACTAGAGTGCCATTGCATTTTGATGCCAATAATCCTGAATTTTGGGATGTCCTTAATTATCTACCTTATATTACCTTGTCTCTTTATGATAATAATTTTCATACAGGATTGAAAAGAGGTAATTGGTTGCCTCATCCAATTAGATGTGGTTCATAAAATATTTATTCTTAATAAATACATAGTGCCGATAATGAGATTTTTCCAAATATTAGTTTTATCCCTTAAAATTCTATTTTTTTCTTAAAATTAACCCAAATATTTTTATTACTACTCATAATACCCTTGTATTTGATCCTAATAGCATGGTATCCTTTAATCATAAACACTTTATTGACTATTCACCCTAGCCTATGGTATCACATCTATTTAATATGATCATACTTGAGGTTGATGATGAAACTAGTGACATAACTATAAATGAACTTCCAACTTCACCATTTAAATTCACTAAGTAAAAGATGGAACATGGAACACCTTTTGTGGATGTAGTCACTAATGGGGAGGAATCTGATGATATATAATTGATTCATTAAATATGACATAGTTGTTTAGTTTGTTTTAGACTATTCAATCTTCATCCCATTTTATTCAAATTTGATAATGTTGTTGATAGAGATACATGCTAATTTGGGTTTTTATTATATATATATATATATATATATATATATATATATATATATATATATATATATATATATGTATATATATATATATATATATATATATATATATATATATATATATATATATATATATATATATATTGATATGATATAATTACTTAGTTTGACTAGGTAATTTTATATAGTTGTTTGATTTAAAATGTAGTTTAGTATGATATGGTATATTTGTGATTTTGAAAGTTGAAATGGATAATTATTTAAAATGAAATTAATTGTTTAAATTACTTAGACTTGGTCATTATGATTATTTAATTTGAATCATGACTTGTATTAATGGCTTAATTAAGTTATTTAAAAGTTAAGTGTAGCTTCCCTTCCCATTAGAGATAGTTTTCAGTCAACATTTTATTCTCAAGTCATATAAGTTAATATACACTTATTTAATGTTTAAATATAATTTCAACTTATGAAATTATTATTTAAATTTGAATTATAAAATAATTAACAATGTCAAAGTTAATTAAATTTAATAATTAGTTAACTAAAAGTTAGTTGTAGTTTGAAAACATAACTAATTCTAAGAAGAAGATTTTAAAATGAGAATTGAAGGACATTTCAAAGGGAGAAACAGCTAAAACTATAATATATATTTGATTTCAAATTTCATAATATAATTTATTTATATAATATATCTCTAAAATCAAATATCATATTTAGGAAAACTAAACAACATATCTGATAACCTTGAAGTAACCTACTTGATACACAAATGTATATCTAGGTTTATTATTCAATTTATAAACTAATTATCTGAAGTTGATTAGGATATTAATTTATTTTATAATTATAGAAACATGAAGTCATATGTGAAAAATATCTTTGTACTTTGCCCAAATAATGAAGAATAAATTGTATTTATTACAATAGATTGTTGGGTCGTGTTTATGATGTGATCAATCTTCTTAGTTTTATTATAATAAATTATGAAATATATAATTTCTCAATAAAATTTATATCTTTATATTTAAAATTGAGTTGAATATCTTTAATTTTATTTTTCTTTATTTATATTATGTTTAGATTAATTATTAGTTAGTATTTTGAATTTTATCCTTATTTCATTTTCTTTAGTTGTAATATTTTCTTTAAATTTGTCTTTAGTATAGTTTTATTTGTTATTTTTTAGTGTAAGTATTTATAATTTAATTTATCTATTTTATTTATAACTATTAATATTATAGCATTATAAATTTTAACCAAAATTAAATTATATGCTAATCAATATTGATTATAGTTAGTTTTTCTTGTTTTAATTTTAATTTTCATTTGTTATTTCTTTCTTTTGATTTCTTTTGTTTCTTTTCCTTTAGTTTGGTGCAGTGTTTAAGAGACTATTATAAAATATATCTTTTGATCTAAATTAATTTACTATAAATCATAATATTTTTTCCTTTAAGATATTTCCACATCTATATGTTTTACTCTATTACATAATATAGATGATAGCTATGTTTTTACTTGCACAAGATGCCCTAATTTCACAATTGATATTATAAAACCTCTTTTTGATTTAGATTCTACTTTTGTCTCTTTTGATAAGTGATTTATTTCACCTTTTATATTTGTAGTCAATTTGGGGATATTTACATTTGAGAATCCTTAGAGTTCCCCTTTATTTATTTTATTATTGATCAGTTTATTACTTGTGATTGCTATGTTTTTAAGGTGGTAGAAGTCAATCTTGTGAATAGAAATTATTCTTTATATATTTCCATTTGATTTAACTTGGGGCTTATTTAACCATCCATTTTCACAGGTCTAAACAATTTGAGATAGTGCCAATATTTAATTTCTATATCTTTATCCTTGACTTTTTATAGAAATCTTCATACTTTAAAATTAATTGAAGCCCTTTATTGCTTTCCTCATGGTCTCTTTTTTTTGCATTTTCATTGTATTTTTAATGTTTTTTTATTACCTTAGTATTTTTTTCAAAATATTGTGAAGTTTAATGTTTATTTAGGTTCACATAATGAACATTCATATCTTCATCATGTTCAACTTAGGACTGATCCATCCAAAAATGATTAAGTCTATGAGATTTCCCCCTAACTACCTAAAATGGTGATATGTGTCGTCATTACAAAATCAAAAGATCAATATATGTAGTTAGCCAAGTCTAAGGATCCCTCAACTACCCACCCATCATTTTATCTTTAGATTGATAACTTAGGTTAGCCTTTGTAGAGGAAATCCAAAATACAAGATAGCTTTGAGGCCCAAAGTCCTGATATCATGACATGTGGAATAATCTTGAGATTTTAGGGCTTAGAGGAAAGCTAAAGACCAATATCTCTCTAAGGTATAAAGGCTCAAAATCATGCCACATGATAGCATATAAAGAGCTCGAGTCTCATAATAAAGTTAAAGACCAAGATCTCTTTAAGGACCAAAGGTTTAAAATCATGCCATGTGGCATCATCTTGGGAGCCTAGTGCTGAAAAGAATGTCTAGACCAAAGTGATAACCTAGAAGCCAAAATATCATGCCAAAATTCCATATTATAGAATCTAAGAAGATGATATGATGACATGTTACATAATCCCATGAACCAAAAGCCACATACCAATGAATGAGGGCTATCCATGTAGACTTGATGACATCAATAAAACCCATAGTATAAAATTAATAAGAATTTATTTGTTAATAGACCATCAAGGATGGGTCTCTAAACTAATGAGATTTTATCATGTGGTAGTTTTTTAGTAGCTTAAATTTTATGGTCATATTAAGTGTCAAAGTTTTTGAAATTAATAAAAGGTTATTTGATAAAATAAGTTTGAATAATGTGTCTTTTCTAATAGAAATTATCTATATGTTCACATGTTTAAATTTAGAATGCAAAATCTTTGTTTAATTATCACATTTGTTGTCATATTTTCCTTCCTATCCTTTCTCTCAAAGGATTTACACCTTGATTGTTTTCTTTAAAATGTGCAAGTTCAAATGATTCAACACAAAGCCTCCATGTGTCAACCATATAGGGATGCTACACCAAAAACAATTTATTTTAAAATGTGAATAAGTATTTGAAAATCCCACATTCTTAGTGATAGTGCCACATGACACAATCATGTAGGTTATAACATTGGGGGTAAACTCAAATAAAGTATACGTCTTGAGGAACTTGAGTCCCTAAGATATTACCATGTGTAATGATCACAAGAACTCACCCCATAGGAAACCAAAGGTAATAGACAAGATTGAAGGCCCACCAACTAATTAATATATTAGATCAATCATTGTTAAGATTTGATAATTTATGTTAGATATATATTCATTGAGAGGGGGGTTGAATCAATGTGTAAATTCATATTTTATTTCCATATATCATTCACTTATCAATCAAATAAATTTAAAGACATAACAATGCATAAGTAATTATTCATATGATTAAGAAGTGAAAGCATAACACATGAGCATAATTATTGGGAATATATTACAAGGTATGCATGAGTTTTTCATTTATTCCATGTAATTTTCATTGATTTCATTCTGTGTTTTCATTATTTTTCTTGATGTTGAGTTCATAAATCCTTATTTCAAGAACCTAGTAAAATGGCATAAGCTAAATAACATGATGAGTTGAGACATACAAGATCTATTTAAGAGTTTTTGGTAGTGTATGAACTTATTATGAGCTAATATTACATTAATTTGGATTTTTTAAGATAATTAAATATGTTTCAAGGCATGTTCATAGTCTAAGTATGACTGGAAGTATAAGGCTTGGTATGCAAAGTAACCTATAATGGCCTAATAAGGATTTAAGATCATTTTAAAAGGTGAAAATTTTATTTAAATAATTTAAAAAGGTGTGATATTTCATTTTAATTATGTGTAAATTTTTTTAAATCAATACTTAAAGGAAAAAGTGTGAAAACCTACGATAAGGTTCCCTGTGTGCATAGAATGGAGTGTTGTAGACCTGAGAAGAAATTTCTTATACTTTTTGGCATGTTTAATCTTTGAATGAGAGATTAAGAACTTCATGGAAGTTTTATAAGGTCTATATATTTATTTTCATAGATTTTTTTTAATATTAGGGGCAATCTTTTATGAACGATTGCTAAAAAGTGAAACTAGTCAAAACCCTCTCAAAACCCTTATAATGACCCGATAAGAAATATCTAGTCGATTATGGATCTGAATATTCATATTGACCTAGTTTAATGTTTATAAAATTTAATGGAATATTCAAGGTTTCCTTATATTTTTCCTTTTGTCATGATAGTGATTAGAGGCTACATGAAACCCCTTATTTTCATGGATTTTGATATAGCATGTAGGGTTGAGAAGGTCTAATAATGCAAATGGATAGAGGCTGATGTGTAATAGTTATATATTATTCCCATGAAAAAATTTTAGTTTTTTTAATACAAAAAATGTTTTAAACTATTCATGAAAGTTGGCCTATCACTAAACAAGCCTAATGAGCAAAATAATGAGAAAACTAGGTGAGAATGAGATTAGGGATTATTTGAAGAGGAATAGCTATGGATCCTAATGAATGGGGAAATTATTAAATACCTATAAATATTATATAATTTTTTTATAAGTTTTTATGATTCCTATACTCAAGTAGAAATTTGTCATCAAATTGGTCCGTCTAACACAATGAAGTCTGTATAGAGTGAAGTAATGAGATTGGTATGTAAGACC
The DNA here is from genome assembly GCA_037957365.1 of Torreya grandis. Taxonomy (NCBI): domain Eukaryota; kingdom Viridiplantae; phylum Streptophyta; class Pinopsida; order Cupressales; family Taxaceae; genus Torreya; species Torreya grandis. Next base: position 571,325 of record JARHVA010002745.1, on the reverse strand, counting down.
AATATTTATATATGACAATGAAATATATATTTTAATATATTAGATAATTATGATAAATTTTCAAAAAAACCCATTGTAATATCACAAAAGTATTCCCATAGGTGTTATAAGAGTTGATTTTCTTGACTATGTTTTTGATGCTATAGGTAATTTTTTGTGTGTATGTAAAAATGATGTTTTTGATTCATTTTACACTAATATTAAAGATAAAATTATATTTAACGTGTTATAAATTTCTCATATGATCATGTAAATTTATTTTTATTCATTTTAATTCCCTTTTCAAGTATAGAGAGTCAAATGTTTTTGACTATTTATTGACAGTGTTTGGTAGTATTGAGTAAGCCATCAATAGGAGTGTTCCTAAGGCCTTTTGGCCTATGTGATGAAGAAAAAAAAGTTTTGGTAATTATTTAAATTCATATATATCATATTAATATTATTTTATGTGTGGTTTATGTGTAAAATTTGTGTATTTAGTTCAAATTTTCAAAATAATCTTTATGGCAGTGAGAAGGCCTATTGGTGAGTAACCTAATTAGATAGTTCAAAGAGTGAAAAGAGACAAATGGTATTGGTAAAATAAGGAGAGATTATTATGTGTACATTAAATTGACATATTAATTTTTTTCATCCATTGGCGAAGGTTCAAAGTGTTCAAACGAGGTCCGGGTGAAATGTGTGCTTAAGGAAGGCCTAATTGCATTAGGTCTCTATTAGGCCTAATGGTGGTTTTAGCCCTTAAGGGTAATGACCAACCTATGAAATTTATGTTCAATTTTAAATTTTTTTTAGTGATATATTTAAATCATAATCCAAGTATTTTCATTTCTTTGTATAACCAATATGGGTATGAGAAAGAATCAAGTATAAAGTCAAGGCCTAATAAGCCTATTTTTACTAGTTAGAAGATTGAACTATTAAGTGAAGGATATAGAATTTTTTTAGAATAATTTAAGGGATTAAATATCATAAAATAATTTATATTAGTATTCCATGAGTATATAACTATTATTTTTCATGTGTTGAGCAAGGTTAGTTTCCCTGATTCTACCAAGGAGAGGGCTAATTGAGCAAGAAGGCTTAATAGGCTATTTGAGAGAGAAAGAAGTGTGAGAAGAGAAAAAAGAGAATGTAATATTAATTTGAGTTATAAATATATTTACAAGGGTGATAAAATATTCTAGGTAGCTAAGTTTTTTTCTTGGTTCCCTATCAGGTTGAAGCCTCTTTATTGGTTAAAGCTTACTAAAAGCACAAGTTGAGTTGGTGTTTGTCTAGTGAGGGGTTGGTGATCCTTGTGTGGTTGGTGCCTCACTAAATTGTGATTAATTTCTTATATGATAGTATTCCAAGTTTTTCATAAGTGTTTTTTCTTCCTCTATAATATTTCCCACTTAAATATTGTGTTCATATGTTGTGCTCTCGCTTATTGCTTACATGAATAATTGCTTATGTATTTATATATCTTTAGATCTATTTGATTGATAATTAAAGGATATATAGAAATTAAATAGCATTTTTCAAATTAATTCACCCCCTTCTTAGTGATTATATCTCCAACAATTGGTTTCATATCCTGGTCTCTTGAGCATACCTAACAGTCTAAGGGAGATATTTAGAACATAGATATGGATCTTGGAAATGAAAGTGTTTTCTATAATTTCCATGAGAATCTACTCATATCTAGTAAAATATATTTTGAATTTTTTTCAAAATATATGGATCACATGGAAAAATGTACCCATCTTAGATTTAAAATAAAGACTTTAGAGGTACAAATTGAGAAAGATGCTATCAAGTTAAAGACTTACCATAATTATGAGGAAAGTATTGAAAATCCTATAAATATATTATATATTCAAAGATGCTTTAATGACATGAGAGTTATTATCTATAGATAAGAAAAAAAAAAGTTCAAGAAATTTTAGAATCCAATAGACATTGATCAGTCAAGGAGTGATGAATTTGATAGAATCAAGACCTATACAGAAGCTACCAAATTTGAAGTCAAGCATCAAAAAGTCAAGAAGGTCCTTGCTCCATCAAGATATGTCAAAGGAAATAATGTTTCATCCTATCTTCATAAAAATGAAAACAAGGTAAGAAAATCATAGCATGTGAACTCCTTCATGGGTTATTATTTCTCTTTTGGTAAATTTGGACATAAAGTTGTTAACTATAGATTGAGAAGCAAAATTATATGCTACAATTATAAATAATGAGGACATATTACAAGAGAGTGTAAGACAAATTATATCAGGCAAACTAGTCATGTTGAGAAGTTATGGAGTCATGACACTAAAGAATGGATCAAGAAAGCATAACCTTTAGAAAAGAAGTAGAAAGATAGAGGAGAAAAATATATGATAGCCCAAAATCATTTTCACACTCAAGATAAAGATTTTAAATGGTGAATATATAGTGGTTGATCTAGTCATATGATATGAGATAAAATAAAATTCATCACTTTGAAGAAGAATGCCACTATTTCAATAGGGTTTGGGGATAATACATATGATAACATAGTTGGAAAAGTTGATTTGATATTAGACAATGCGAACACCAAAATATAAAATGTGTTATATGTAGATGGATTGAAACACAACATGTTGAGTGAGTTAAATTTGCACCCACAGACATACTCTACTATTTCATGAAAAAGGATGTGAGATAATAATATATAAATTAGGAAGATTGATTGCCAAATCCAAGAGAAATGAAAACAATCTCTATGTACTAAATGAGATCACAAAAGAGAAATACTTCATAAGCAAGGTAGATGAGATTTGGTTGTGGCATAATAGGTTAGGTCATATGAAATTTAAAAATATAGTTAAGATTAGCTCTAAGGGATCTATGAAGACTATGCCCAAAATATCTAAATCTATAGATGCTCTTTATAAGGTATGTCAACATGGTAATCAAACTAGGAGAAGATTCAAGTCTAAATAATATTCCACTACTAGACCTTTAGAACTAATCCATATTGATCTATGTAGACCTAAAAGGATTCAAAGTATTCAAGGAGATAACTACTTCATGTTGCTTATAGATTATTTCACAAGAATGACTTGGGTAGCATTCTTAAAGGATAATTTATAAGCTCTAAGAAATTTCAAAACCTTCAAAACTTTGGTTGAAAATGAAATAAATGTGAAGATCAATTGTCTAAGGTCTAGCAAAGCAGGAGATTTTTGGTCAAATGAGTTTGAATAGTTTTTTGAGGTCAATGGAATAAGAAGATAGTTATTACCTACTAGAACACCTAAATAGAATAAAGTTGTTGAGAGAAAGAATATAATAATCCAAGAGATGGCAAAGACCATGTTGAATGAGTCCAAGCTATCAAATGGTTATTAGAGAGAATTTTTGAGTACTAAAACTTACACTTTGAATATAAGTCATATTGGGATCAATGGTGATAAGATTCCATATTGATTATGGAATGGTAGACCTAAAAGTGTTGAAAATTTCAAGGATTTTGGGAGTATATTATATGTTAAGATAGATGATGATTACCTAGAAAAATTTTATTCAAGATATGATGAAGGTTTCTTATTAGTGTATTCATTAGTAAGTGCTACCCATACATGATATAACAAAAGGTTTCAAGAGATAGTGGAGAGCACAAATGTGAAAGTTGATGAGACAAATACTACATACTCTCAATCAAAGAATGGTGAAGGAGAAATATAGATAAATGATGATGAAGAAGAGGATAAGGAAATAAAGGACTCAAAAGGTCATTCTAGGTAAATTCAAAAGGATCATCTTGAATCTTAGATCATTGGAAGCAAAAATTTAGGTATACAAAAAAGGAGAATAATGGTGAGTGATGTTTCCTTACTTTCAAAAGTTCAACCTAAAAACAATATATAAGAAAGTAAATATAATTTTTGGTTATATGAAATGAATGAGGAGATAAATCATATTGAGAAGAATGAAACTTGGGAGCTAGTACCTAGACCTAAAGACAAAAACATCGTTGGTACACAATGGGTTTTCATTAACAAATTGAATGAGATTGGAGAGGTCACTATAAAAAAGATAGACTTGTGTGAAAAGGATATTCTTAGGTATAAGGAATGGAATTTAAATAAACCTTTGATCCTATGACAAGGTTATAATCCATTAGGATGTCTATTCCCTATATATGTTTCAAAGGATTCAATATATATTAGATGGATGTTAAGACAACATTCCTAAATGGAACTTAGAAGAAGAGGTATAAATTGAACCTAAGGATTTCCTACTGATTGATAACAAGGATTACGTCTATATGTTTAATAAGTAAATTTAGGTTTAAAACAATTCCCTAGAGCTTGGTATGCTAGACTTGATAAGTACATTTTAGACCAAGGTTTTAAGAAAGGAGTTATAGATGGTAACTTGTATGTCAAAACTAAAAATGATCATTATTTGATAGTTTCATTCTATGTGGATGATATTATATTTGGTAGAAATAATGAAAACATGACCAAGGATTTTATAGAGGCGATGAATTCAAAATTTGAGATGTCTATGCTTGGAGAACTATCCTTCTTTCTTGGACTTCAAATTAGTCAAATTAAAAAAGGTATGTTTATTTCATAGGTCAAGTATATAATAGATATGTTAAATAAATTTTAAATGGAATATTTTAATGTTTTAAGTAAACCTATGGTTACAATATACAAGCTAAGCAAGGAGGATGAATATTCAAGTGTTAATCAGAAAAAATATAGATCTATTATTGGGATTTTGTTGAATACTATTATAGCTAGACTATATATCATGCAAGTAGTAGGTCTTGTGGGAAGATTCCAAGAAGATCCTAAGGAAATTCACTTACAAGTATTCAATATGATACTTATGTATCTCAAAGGAACTTTGGAATATGGTTTATGTTACCCAAGGAGTAATTTTTTTGATATAGTAGACTATATAGATGTAAATTGGGTTGGGAGTCTAGATGATAGAAAGAGCACTAGTGGAGAAGCCTTATTCTTAGGTAAGTGTCTAATCTCATGGTTAAGAAATAAAAAACCTTCATCAGATTTATCTAATTTTGAAGTTGAGTACATTTTAGTAGCCTCATGTTATACTCAAGTGTTTTGGATGAGACAAACCTTGAGAGACTACAAGGTGGATTTTGATGGCCCTATTCCTATTATTTGTCATAATACTAGTTCCATAAGCATTTAAAATAATCTTTTATTTCATTCAGGGACCAAACATATTACTATCAAGTGTCATTTCTTAAGAGAAAAGGTGAGTGAATAAAGCATTAATCTTGAATTTGTGTCTACCAAGGGTCAGAATGTAGATATCTTGACTAAGCCTCTTCCAAAGGCTACTTTTGAATATCTAAGGTAGGAATTATGTGTAATTCTTGTTCCTATTAGCCACTAACCAAGACAAAATTCTTATGGTAGCCAATGAGGAGATGTTTTAGCTCCAAGAATATAAAAGAAGTACACAAGCTATGAAGTCAAAATGGGATTCATATCAATCTATCAAGAAGAAGCTATCTGAGATATGAAATATGAAATGGGGAGTTTTCTGACATGATATTTTATTTTTTTATATTAAAGTGTTATTTTAGGTAAGTGATTTGTCATTAATATCAAATGGGTAGATGAATCTACATTGAGAAGTTATTTCCTAGTAAGAGAAGTCTCTCTGAGTAAGTTCCATCAATGTGTTATTTCCATGAATGACAAAGGGGTAGATAGTTTGGATTGTGTTACAAGGTATGCATGAATCTATCATTTAAGTGTCGTTGATTTCATTATGTGTTGTCATTATTGTTCTTTATGTTGAGTTCATAAAGCCTTATTTGAGGAACCTAGTGAAACGGCATAAGCCATATAATATGATGAGTTGAGATATAAAATATTTGTATCAAAAAGGTTTTTAGTGTATGAACTTGGTATAAGGCCATATGACATGAACTTAGAGTGTTTAATATATTTAAATATGTTTTAAGCCATGTTCATAGTCTAGGTATGACTCATAGTATAAGGACTAGTATGCAAAGTGACCTATAGTGGCATAATGAGAGGCAAAGAGCATTTAAAAGGGTGGTATAGTTATTATAATAATTTAAATAGGTTTTAAAGGCCATGTTAAGTACATGTAAAAAATTTGAAGTCAATACCTGAAGGATAAAGCATGAAAACCTATGATAAGGTTCCCTATGTGCACATAATGGGGTATTGTAAACTCGAGAAGAAATTTATTATACTCATTAGAATGTACAACCATTGCATGAGATCCTAATAAATTAATGGAAGTTTGGGAAGTTCCATGTATTTATTTTTTTAGCATTGGTTTTGAATATGAGGGGTAATCCTTTTTGAATGATTTCTAAGAAGTGAAATCATTTAAAACCCTCTCAAAAACCTTATAAATTTAAATAGGTTTTAAAGGTCATGTTAAGTATGTGTAAAATTTTTGAAGTCAATACTTGAAGGATAAAGCATGAAAACCTATGATAAGGTTCCCTATGTGCAAAGAATGGGGTATTGCAAACTTGAGAAGAAATTTATTTTAGTCATTAGAATGTACAACCATTGCATGAGATCCTAATAACTTAATGGAAGTTTGGGAAGGTCCTTGTATTTATTTTTTTAGCATTGGTTTTGAATATGAGGGGTAATCCTTTATGAATGATTGCTAAGAAGTGAAACCATTTAAAACCCTCTCAAAACCCTTATAATGACCCAATAAGAAAGATATAATAAATTGTGGATTATAATGGTCATTTTTACATATTTTTATGTTTTTAATATGTAAATTACTATTCTATGGTTCCTCAGATGGTTTTTTTTGTCATGACAATGAGTAGAAGTTACATGAAACCCCTTATTTTTAGGGATTTTGATATAGAGGTAGGATTGACCAAGTCAAAGCCTAAAAATTGATGGATGATGATGTGTAATACTTATAGTTTATAACCATGAAATTTTATTATTATTTTTAATAAAAAAATGTGCTAAAATGGTCATGGAAGTTGCCCTATTGCTAAATAGGCCTAATGAGCAAAACAATGAGAAAACTAGGTGAGAATGAGAATGAGATTAAGGATTAGTTATAGAGGACTAGGGATGTATCATGATACATGGGTAAATTATTAAATACATATCCATGATATCCCCTTAGTGTATAATTATTTATTATTCTTATACGCAAGAAAATAGTTGTCATCAAACGGGTCTATCTAATATAGTGAAGTCTGTGTAGAGTGAAGTAGTGAGATTGATTTGTAAGACTAATATTGATATATGACCATGAAATATATATTTTTAGATGTGATATAAGGATGATAAAGGTTATAAAAAAACCATTTTTATATCACATAAATGTTCCCACTTGTTTTTGAAGTTATACACAACTTTTTATTTGTATGTGAATATGATGTTTCTAAGTCATTTTACACTAAGATAAAGGACCTAATAATATTTAATTTTATATAAAGGTCTCATAGGATCATTTTAAATTATTTTATCTCATTTTAATTACCTATTCAAGTATATAGATTCAAATATCTTTGATTGTTTGTTGACAGTGTTTGGTGGTTCTAAGTAAGCCATCTGTAGGAGTGTTCTTGAGGCCTTTTAGCCTATGCGATGAAGACAAAATAAGTTTGGTAATTATTTAAATTAATAAATATACTATTAATATTGTTTCATGTGTGTTTTATGCTTCAAATTTGTGTATTTGGTTCAAATTTTCAAGATAGACTTTCTAGTAGTGAGAAGGCCTATTGGTGAGTAGACCTAATTGGATGGTTAAATGAGTGAAAAGAGCCAAATGGTGTTGGGTAAATAAGAATATATTAGTTTGTTTATATTAAATTATAATTATTAAGTAATTCATCCATTTTTTAAGGCTTAAAGTGTTCGAAGGATGTCTAAGTGAAACATGTGCTTAAGGAAGGCATAATTACATTAGGTCTCTATTAGGCCTAATGGTGGTTTTAGCCCTTAAGGGTAATGACTGACCTATGTAATGTTTTTTTCATTTTTTAAACGTGTGTATTGATATATTTAAATCATAATCCAAGTATTTTTATTTCCTTTTCTAACCAAGATTGGTATGAGAAAGAATTAAGTATAAAGTCAAGGCTTAATAAAGCCTATTTTGAATAGTTAGAAGATTGAGCTATTGAGAAAAGGATATAAAGTTTTAGAAAATATTTTAAGGGATTGAAGGTCATAAGATAAATAATATTAATATTCCATTATTATATAAATATGTTTATATAGGTGTTGATTAAGGTCATTTGACCTAATTTTATTAAGGAGAGGGATAATTGAGTGAGAAGGCCTAATAGGTTGTTTGAGAGAGAAAGTGTGAGAAGAGAAAATAAAGAAGGTGATGTTCATTTAAGTAACCAAAAGGTGTCCAAGGGTGATTATAGATTCAAGGTATCTAAGTTGGTGCTTAGTTTCCTAGGGGTTGAATCCTCCTTGTAGGCTAAATCTTGCTAAAATCACTAGTTGAGTTGGTGCTTGGCTAGTGAGGGGTTGGTGCTCCTTGTAGGGTTGGCACCTCATTAAAATTGTGATTCATTACTTATAGGACAATATTCCAAGTTTTGAATCAATGGATTTTTTTCCCCTAAAGGGTTCCCTACTTAAACCTTGTGCTCATGTGTTATTCTTTCACTTATTTCTCATATGAATAATTGTTTATGCATTGTTATAACTTCATATCTATTTTATTGATAAGTAAATGGTATATGGAAATTAAATAGGAGTTTACACATTGATTTACCTCCCCCCATAGTGAATATATCACCAACATAATATTTTTGTGGGAAATACTCTATGGGAATGAAAACCATTGATGAACAGCATGGAATTCTTTCTTATAAGCAATGAATAAAATTTTTAGTGAGGCACCAACCCCATAAAGAGAACCAACCCCTCACTAGTCAAACACCAACTCAACTAGTGATTTAACAAGCTGAAACCTATAAGGGGGATCCAACCCCATAGGCAATCAAGAACCAACACATATAACTTTAATATTTGATCACCCTTGAACACCTATTGGTTACTCAAATGAATATGATCTCCTCTAATTTCTCTTCTCATAATTCTCTCTCTCAAATAAACTATTAGGCCTTCTCACTCAATTAACCCTCTCCTAGGTAAAATTGGGTCAAATGACCTTGATCAAAACATTTAAAACCATAGTTAGATAATCATCACATATTTATATCAACTCTATGATTATCTTCAATCCCTTAACCTATTATCCAAAACTCTATATCATTCACTCAATATTTTAATTATTCTAATTAGTCAAAATAGGCTTATTAGGCCTTAACTTTATACTTGATTATTGATCATACCCATATTATTAAAACAAGGACATAACCACACTTTTATTATAATTTAAATATATCACTAAACATGTTTCACAAGTGAAACAAACATTTCATATGTTGGCCATTACCCTTAAGTGCAAAAACCACCATTAGGCCTAATAGAAAGCTAATGCAATCAGGCCTTCCCTAAGCACACATTTCACATGGACCTCCTTTGAAGACTTTGAGACTTCAAAAATGGATGAAAAAATTAATTTAAAACTTTAATATAACCATCATAATATATCCTTATGTCCACAACACCATTTGGATCTTTTCACTCCTTCAACCATCTAATTAGATCTACTCACCATTAGGCTTTCTAACTGTTAGAAATTCTATCTTGTAAATATGAATAATATACAAAACATTTCCACATAAACAAGAAATTAAATAATATTAATATGATATTTAAAAATTAAAATAATTCTCTAAAATCTTTGGTGTTCACCATATAGGTCAAAAGGCCTCAAGAACACTCCTGTAGATGGCTTACTCAGAACCACCAAACACTGTCAACAAATAGTCAAAAATTTGACTCTTCATACTTGAAAAGGGACTTAAAATGAATAAAAATACATTAAAATTATCCTATGATTATTTTATAACACCTTAAATATCATTGTATCCTATAAATTAGTGAAAAATTACTTAGAAACATCATTTTCACACACACATAGATAGTTGCCTATAGTACCAAAAACATAGTCATGAAAATCAAGTCATAAAACATATATGGGAAATTTTTTGATATATTAAATGGTTTTTTTAAAATTTATAATCCTTATATAATATATTAAAATATATATTTAATGGTCATATATCAATATTGGTCTTACATACCAATCTCACTACTTTACTCTATACAGACTTCAGTACATTTTATAGACCAGTTTGATGACAACTTTTTGATTGAGTATAGGCATCATCAAAACTTATGAACAAATGGGATAGGAGGAATATGTATTTAATAGTGACCCAATGTATTATGATCCATCCCTATTCATCTACAACCAATCCCTAATCTCATTCTCACCTAATTTTCTCAATGTTTTGCTCATTAGGCCTTTTTAGTGATAGGCCAACTTATATGACCAATTTAGCACATTTTTGGTCTAAAAAATAATAATAATCCTTCATGGGTATATAATATATTTATTAAACATCATCCTCAATCTAGTTGCATGTTTTGACCTAGTCAACCTTGCTCATTACATCACAATTCTTAAAAATAAGGGTCTTATTCTAGATTCTACTTACTTTCAAGATTAAAAAAAACCATCTGAGGAAACATTGAAGACTAATTTATATTTTAAAAACATAAAAATAGGTCAATAAGACAAATATGATCCTTAACCAACTATATATTTCTTATTGGGTCATTATAAGGGTTTCAAGAGGGTTTTGACTGGTTTTCACTTCTTAGTAATCATTCATAAAGGATTGCCCCTCATATTTAAAACCAATGCAAATAACATTGAGGTAGGGACCTTTCCAAACTTACAAGACGTTCTTAGGATATCATGAAAATATTTCACATGTTAATGAGTACATAAATCTCTTCTCAGGTTTACAACACCCCATTTTGTGCACACAGGGAACCTTATCATAGGTTTTCATACTTTCTACTTTAGGAATTAACTTTAAAATTCGTCCAAACACTTAAAATTTCCTATAAAACCTTTTAAAATTCTATAAATATATATTTCATCCTTGGAAATGATCTTGACCCCTCATTAGGCCACTATGGGTCCCTTTACATACTAGGGCTTATTCTACCAGTCATACTTAAACTATGATTATGACTTAAAACCTCTTAAACGGTATTTAAAACTCCAACCTAATTTCATATGAACTTATAATAGGTTAATAGAATACAAACCTTGATTATATAGGTCTTTTATGGCTTAACCCATCATTCTACTAGGCCTATGCCACTTCACTAGGTTCCTCAAATAAGGCTTTATGAACTCAACATCAAGAAAAATAATGAAAAAACATAATGAAATAAATGAAAACTTCATGCATAAATTGTAACACATTCAAAACAATATCCCCTTTGTCATTAATGGAAACAAATCATTTATGGAACTGACTCAAAGAGACTTTTCTTATTAGGAAACATCTTTTTAATGCAGATCAGTCTCAATGTAGATTAATCTCCCCCTTTGATATTAATGATAAAGAAATTACATGTAATAACACTTCAATATACAAAAATAAAATATCATGTTAGAAAAATCCCTCTTTCATATTGCATATATCAGATAGCTTCTTCTTGATAGACTGATATGACTCCCCCTTTGACTTCATAGCTTGTGCACTTCTTTTATATTCTTTGAGCTAAAAAACCTCCTCATCATATCCACCTAATAACTTTATCTTGATTATTATCTACTAGGAATAATAATCACACCTAATTATTATCTTAGATATTTAAAAGATGCCTTTAGAATAGGCTTAGTCAAGATATTTGTAATCTGATCCTTGATAGACACACTATCAAGTTTAATGCTTTTTCACTCACCTTTTCTCTTAAAAAATGATACTTGATAGGAATATGTTTGGTCCTTAAATTAAAGACATGATTATTTGAAATAATTATATCACTAGTATTATCACAAAAAATATGAATAGGGCCATCAAACTCCACCTTGTAATCTCCAAGGTTTATCTCATCCACAACACTTGAGTACAACATGAGGCTATTGAAATGTACTCAGTTTCACAAGTAGATAAAGAATTTTTTTTTTTTCTTAACTATGAGAATAAACACCTAATAAAAAGGTTCCTCCACTAGTTTTATTTCTATCATCTAGAATCCCAACCCAATCTACATTTGTATAGGTTATTATATCAATCTTTTTACTCCTTGGGTACCATAAACCATATTCCAAAGTTCCTTTTACATACATAAGTATCCTCTTGACTGATTGTAGGTGAATTTCCTTAGGATTTTCTTGAAATAATCCCACAAGACCTACTGCTTGTATGATATTTGGTCTAGATGTAGTAATATATGACAAACTCCCAATCATGGATCTATATTTTATTTGATTAACCCTTAAGGATTCATCATCCTTGCTTATCTTGTATCTTGTAACCATAGGTGTATTTATATACTTAAAATCTTCCATTTTAAACTACTTTAACATCAATTTTATATACTTGACCTATTAAATGAACATACCTTTTTCAGTTTGACTAATTTGAAGTCTAAGAAAGAAGGATAATTATCCAAGTATAGACATATGAAATTATGACTTCATCACCTCTAAAAAATCCTTGGCCATGTTTTCATTAGTTCCACCAAAGATAATATCATCCACATAGACTAAAACTATCAAATGATGATCATTTTTTAGTTTTGACATACAAGTTACTATCTATAACTCCTCTATTGAACCCTTAGTCCAAAAGGTATTTATCAAGTCTAGCATACCAAGTTCTAGGGGCTTGTTTTAAACCATAAAGATTCATATTAAAACTACAAACATAATCCTTATTATCAGTCAATATAAAACCCTCAAGTTGTTTAATGTATACCTCTTCTTCTAAGTTCCCATTTAGGAAGGCTGATTTAGCATCCATTTGGTATATCTTGAATCCTTTGAAACTTGTATAGGAAATAAACATCCTAATGGCCTCTAACCTTGTTACAAGATTAAAGGTTTCTTTAAACTCCACTCCTTCTACTTGAGCATATCCTTTGCACACAATTCTAGATTTGTTTCTAGTGACCTCTCCAATCTCATTCAATTTGTTCTTAGAAACCCATTTTATATGAATGATGTTTTCAACTTTAGGTCTAGGTACTAACTTCCAATTATCATTATTCTTAATTTGATTTAACTCCTCATTCATTGCATCTAACCAAAACTTATCTTCAATTTCTTCTATATAGTTTTTAGGTTAAAATTTTAGAGTAAGGCAACATCACTCACCATTCTTCTCCTTATTTATTTACCTACATTTTTGTTTCTGGTGATCTAAGATTCAGGATGATCCTTTAAATTTTCCTAGAGAAAACTTTTGAGTCCTTTCTTTCCTGACTCTCTTCTTCATGCTCATATATCTCTATTTATCCTTTGTCGTTATTTAACTAAGAATATGGATTCTTTGTCTCATCAACTTTCACATTTGTTCTCTCCACTATCTTTTATAGCCTTTTGTTATAGCATATGTAGGAAACACTTACTAATGAATATCCTAAGAACAAACCTTCATCACATATTAAATCAAACTTACCTAGGTCCTTATCATCCCTCTTAATATATCGTTTACTACCAAAAACCTTGAAATGTTCAACACTTATAGGTCAACCATTCCATAATTCATATGGATTCTTATCACCATTAATACTAATTTGACCTATGTTCAAAGTGTAAACTATAATACTCACAACTTCTCTCCAATAACCATCTGATAGCTTATACTCATTCAACATGGTCCTTGCCATATATTAGACTATTTTATTCTTTCTCTCAGCCACTCCATGTTGTTGAGGTGTTCTAGTAGCTGAGAACTATCTTCTTATTCCATTGACCTCAAAAAACTCATCAAACTCATTTAACCAAAACTCTTCTACTTTGTCAAACCTAAGACACTTGATCTTCACATTCATTTCATTTTCAACCAAAGCTTTGATGTTTTGGAACTTGCATATAGATTTTGAATTCTCATTTAAGAATTGTACCCAAGTCATTCTTGTGAAATCATTTATAAGAAACATGATCTAGGTGTCTCTTTGAATACTTTGAATCCTTATAGGTCCACATAGATCAGTATGGATTAGTTATAAAAGTCTAGTAGTGGAATATTAGTTAGACTTGAATATTCTCCTAGTTTGCTTACCATGTTGACATGCATTGCAAACAACATCTATAGGTTTAGATATTTTAGGCATATTTTTCACAAATCCCTTGGATTTGATCTTAACTAGATTGTCAAAGTTCATATGACCTAACCTCCTATGCCATAGCCAACTCTCATCTACCTTACTCATGAAGCATTTCTCTTTTGTGATCTCATTTAGTAAATAGAGATTGTTTTTATTTTTCTTAGATTTCAAAATTAATCTTATTTATTTAGCTATCCTTATCTCACATCCTTTTTCATGAAACATTAGAGTATGTCCTTGGGTGCACATTTTACTCACACTCAAAAATTTATGTTTCAATCCATCTACATATAACACATTTTATATCTTGGTCTTCCCATTGTCTAAGTTAAAATCACCTTTCCCAACTATGTTAGTAGATGTGTTATCCCCAAACATTATTAAACCAATGGTATTCTTCTTTAAAGTGATGAATTTGGTATTACATTGTCTATGTACCATTTAAAATCTTCATATCGAGTGCAAAAAGCAGTTTGGGCTATCATTGATTTTCTCCTTAATATTTTTGATTATTTTCCATAGGTTATAATTTCTTGATCCATTATTTAGTGTCATGACTCCCTAACTTCTCAATATGACTATTTTCCCTAATATATTTTGTCTTACACTCTATTTCAATATGTCTTCTTTGGTTACAGTTGTAGCATAGAATGATGATTCTCTATCTACAATTACCAAATTTATGTCTAAATTTATGATAAGAGAAATCATAACCAATGAAATATTTCACATACTATGATTATTTGACATTGTTTTTCTTTTGATGAAGATAGGATGAAACATTATTGCCTTTGACATCTCTTGATAAAATAGGGACCTTATTTACTTTTTGATGCTTAACTTCAAATTTGGTAGCTTCTACATAGGTCTTGATTCTATTACTTTCATCACTCCTTAACTAATCAATGTATATTGTAATATAACATTTATTAAACTCCATTTATTCTTTTATTAATCCAAGACTCTCATGTCATGAAAGGATCTTTGACTATCTAGGATATTGTTAAGATTTTTAGTACTTTCCTCATACTTCTAGTAAGTCCTTAACTTGATATCATCTTGCTCAATTTATGATACTAAAGTATTTATTTTAAATATAAAATAGGTAAATTATTCCATGTGATCCTTCTCTTTTGAAAATAATTCACAGTCTGGTTTACTAACTATAGGTAGATTCTCATGGAAATCATAGAAAACACTTTCATTACCAATATCCATATATGTGTTCCAAATATCTCCCTTAGACTATTAGGTCTACTCAAAATACCAAGATATGATACCAATTATTGGATATATATTCACTATAGGGGGTGAATCAGCATGAAAACTCCTATCTCATTTCCATATATCATTCACTTATCAATCAAATAGATCTAAAGATATAGCAATGCATAATAAATTGTTCATACTAGAAAGAAGTGAAAGCATAACACATGAGCACAAGATTTATGTGGGAAACCCTCTAATGGAATAAAACCCACTAATTCATAACTTTGAATAATTTCATATAATCAATTAATCACACTTTTAGTGAGGCACCAACCCCTGACAAGTCAAGCACCAACTCAACTAGTGCTTTTAGAAAGCTTCAACCTATAAGGATGATCCAAACCTCTAGGAAACCAAACACAAACTCAAATACCTTGAATATTTTATCACCCTTTAATAGATTTTTCTTAATCAATTGAATACTATCTCCTCTTATTTCTCTTATCACACTTATTTCTGTCTCAAACAACCTATTAGGCCTTCTCACTCAATTAGACCTCTCCTTGGAAGAATTAGGTCAAATGACCTTTCTAAAAACCTATAAAAACATAGTTAGATACTCATGGGATATTCATATCATCTCCTTGATTATATTAAATCCCTTAACGTATTCTCAAAAATTCTATGTCATTCACTCAATAGCTCAATTATTCTAACTAGTTAAAATAGGATTATTATGCCTTGACTTTATACTCGATTCTTTATCATACCCATATTGATTATAAAAGGACCTAAAAAAAAATATAATATACTTGATATACATCACTACACATTTTTCGAAATTTAAATAAACATTACATAGGTCAGTCATTACCCTTAAGGTCAAAAACCACCATTAGGCCTAATAGAGACCTGAAGTAATTAGGCATTCCTTAAGTACATGGCATTCCCTAAGTAATTGTTTAAAGACATGATTTGAACAATTTAAACCTTCAAAAATGGATGAAAAAACTAATATTAAACTTTAATATAACCCTCATAATCTATCCTTATTTATCCAACACCATTTGTCTCTTTTCACTCCATGAACCATTCAATTAGGTCTTCTCACCATTAGGCCTTTTAACTGCCATAAAGTTTATCTTGTAAATATGAACCACATACATAATTTTTCCACATAACCCACACATTAAATAAAATTAATATGATATTTATTACTTAGTATACTTACCAAAATTCTTTTTTCTTCACCACATAGGCCATAAGGCCTCAAGAACACTCCTGCAAATGGCTTACTCAAAACCAACGAATATTATCAACAAAAAGTCAAAAAGATTTGACTCTTCATACTTGAAAAAGGACATAAAATAAATTAAAATTATCCTATGATACCTTTATAACACCTTAAATAGCATTATATCCTCCAAATTAGTGTAAAATGACTCAAAAACATCATTTTCACACACACATAAAAGGTGTTTGTAGCACCAAAAACATAGTTAATAAAATCAAGTCATAGAACATTTATGGGAAATTTTTTTTGATATTCCAATGGATTTATGTGAACCTTTATAATCCTTATATAATATATTAAAATATATATTTCATGTTCATTTATCAATATTATTCTTACATACCAATCTCACTACTTCACTCTACATATACTTCATTATGTTAGACAGACCAATTTGATGACAAATTTTTGCTTGAGTATAGGAATAATAAAAAAATATAAAAAAATGGGATAGGAGGAATATATATTTAATAATTAACCCATGTATTAAGATCCATACCAATTCATATTTAACCAATCTCTAATCTTATTCTCATTCTCACCTAGTTTTCTCACTATTTTGCTCAATAGGCTTGTTTAGCAATAGGCCAACTTCTATGACTAGTTTAACACATTTTTGGTATAAAACCTATTAAGGATTTAGGATAAACCCTTGATGAGAAAAGGATTATTTAGGTCCTCTACCCAAACCTAGTCTAACATGGGAGTGACCCTAGGCTGTGGGTTACCTAATGTTGGGTCAGACCTCTATATTTTTTAATGAGGCTAGCTCCTCTGATGTATCACTTAGCTCATTTACACTAAATCCTAATCATTATTAGGATTAAAAAGGGGAATAAATAAAATAAAATGGAAAACCTAAGGTAATATTGGTGATACACTTGGAATTATTTTTCATGAAATCTTACTTGAACTTCTAAAACACTAATGAGATACAACAAATGATCAGATCTACAACTCCTAAGTCTATTATACACCAATGTTTCATGAAAAGGTTTCATAAATTTATAAAATATTATGGGAAGTGATGGAATAGGCTTGATTTAAGGCATTAAACAATTAATTTATTCACTATTATCTTCAATCAAATGACATCAAACACTAGGCATGACCTACATAACATGAAAAACTACCAACTAGGTGAGATTAGGACTTGAAAAGGGGGAAAGATCTACCACATATGAAAATTAACTGACATTAACACACTACATAATCATAAATAAATATTAACATAGTCTTCTATTCATCTCAAGAGGTTACAAGGATCAATATTGGTAGTGTCTAGTCATACCTAAGAGAGGGATCATTTATAAGGCTCAAAAGCCTATATTTATTGTAAAAAAGGATGAGAGAGATGGGGGAATGCATGGGAGAGTGGATAATGGGTCATAATTATTGATATCACATCTTCCTTGATCTCATAATTTCATTAATTTCCTTCATTATCTTCCTTAATCAAGATTGATGATATTTATGACATTCCTTATGCATTCACCATTCTACCATTGCTTCTAAATCCTGAATATAGATCTATCATGGATGAAAACCAGTCACATTATTAGTTTTCATATATTCATGATTATAGATGAAGATACATAGGTTATATTTTAAACCTACATCTACAATCTATCAAAAAAATTATAGGGCATTAATGGCATTAGATGGATTTATAAGGTCTACTCTTGGTTATCCAGATTGTATCTGATCTTGCATTTATGTGTTTACCTACCTAGGATGGAAAAAACTAATATTATAACATGTATGCCTTCATTTAATCCTCTTGGGATGATTTTTTTAGGATTTATGTTTCATTTTATCTCTATTGAATTCCATGGCTTTTAAATTTTAACAATGTCCATTGATCTTAATCTAGGCCTTCTTAGATTGTGATATATGTCAGTTCCCCATTCATCCCATGGGTCTTGAAGTCAGTCTATCTACTTCCACACTTGTACCACATGGTATATTAAATTTTATCTTTATCTCCTTTTAATTTTATACCTTTTATACACACTATTGATTTTTTATATTATGATGGATCATGAATTATTGTATCTTCTAGATCCACTAGCTTATCAGTCACTATGCATCATTAGATCTTCACTTGAGATCCCATGATCTTGACTCTTATAAAATCCTAATTCATTCCCAAGATCCACTAGATATTTGACCTATCTCTATATATTGATATTAGTATGGTCACCCAAGATCTTTCCACTTCTCATCCATGCATTCAATCTCAAGATACACTGACCTTTGGACTTAATGCTCACCATTGATTTTTGATGGATGATTGAACATGTGACATTGGATATTTGGGACCTAGTGACACTATAAATCACCCACATACCATTAAATTTGATTTAATATTTCATGATATTGACACTTTTTATCCATGCTTTCATCTTTGTAAATTTTGAATTTAACTAGCTATTTCACGAGGCTCAAATTTGACATTTGCGCACATGTCCCTCTTTACAAGTCTAACTTTAGAATCTTATATCTTGATATAAAAATCTCATCAAGATAAAAAATTTGTATATAATGTATATGAGACCACAAAAATCATGTCTATGTGATCTTTTGGATTTGAGAGGCCTCTCAAGTGCATTTTCTAAATGTATTACCAACTTACTTTGCTCATTCTTTCATGACATTTTGATGATGGTTTGGCTCCTCAAGCTTATGTTAGTAATTTTCCTCTTGAATAAGGATACTATGAGGCATTAGATCAAGCTAGATAAAAGGTCATCAACATGATTCAAATGGTAAAGGTTGACATTTATCTTGTAAGTCCAAAATGTTAACATTTCTAATGACTCAAATGGAAAGCATGCCTACTAAGCTTGATAATATAGACACTTACATGACTCCTTGGGTTCATGAGACAATGGAAAATTGGAACTTAATTTATAAAAAAAATTTACCAAGACAATAGCCACCAAAACAATAAATGAACCACATAAAAATAGGGAAACTAACCTAAACAAAGGATAACAAACAAATGTGCCAAGATAGCACTTGGAGGAAAATAAACAACTAATTATCCATAAATAAACCTCACTAACTAAGACAAAGCATGATTAACCGAGATAAAAAGGAAAATTATTGAGTTCACCTCTATGATTACATGGAAAATGACATATCACATGTTCCCTTACAATCCTGGTGGCTAAAGAAGCATGTCTCTTATTTCCTAACTCCTTTGGCATACTCATATGTGGAAAAGTAAGAGTAAATTAACCTCCAATGTAAACATACTCATTTATTAGATCTTTTTATTTTCTAATTTATAATTGAAACAAGTACCTCAAAGGACACCCTCTTATAATGGTAATCCTACTATCATCCCTCATCTTAGATTCAAGCTCCATTCCTTCACAATATAGTTAACTAGGTTGTGCACAAAAAAGACATGTATTACCTTTTATAAGCATTTCCATGTTTATAGGCTCACCAATGGAATTATATCCCATTCTAAAGATTTAAAACAATTCCATGCCTATAATGAACTCTTGAGATGGTAGTACTGAAGGACTACCCACTCTATGTTCTTTGATTTTCTTGACGAGGATGCTCTCTTTGGCTATAATTAGATGATAGTCCTCCTAGAGAAGAGTAATCTTACTCCCAAAAAATAAAACAAGTCTTTTAATGGGCATTTTGGTTGATTGGTAACATATGTTTTCCAAAAAAATTGATTAATTTGATCAGCTATTACATCCATTTCCTCATCCTTTACATAGTATGTCAAGGAGTTGATAGCCTCTACCTCTTCATTTTCGGCATAAGATAGTAACTCTGATTCCTCATCCTTGAAGGTGTAAATTATTATTTCACATCTATGAAGGGTACTAATATCAATATCCTCTTCATAAACACTTTCTTCCTCCTCATCACATTCCTCTTGAAGCTTATTTGAATCAATGATTTTCTCTTCTAACTCCCCCATGGCATGTTCCTTTTGAGTGTGAATGCTAAAATTCAAGATATCTCTACTTGTGATATAACTTAAATTATTTGGGCAACCTCTCCATAAAGGAAGATCATGAAGCTTGGAACCTTGAACTTCTTAACCTCTTTTATCTCTTTTGTTTTATCAGACGGACTAGGCATAATATTATCCTCATGATAAATACTAGGCATCACATAATTTGGGTGCATATCCAATGAATGTTTCCAAGTTTGAGATGGAAGAGTTTCATGAAAAATGGTAGGTGAAGTGGGTGAAGGGATAACTATTTCTTGAGGAGGTAGGAAACTTTAGAATTTGAATGGAATAGTGAAGGATATGGTAGTATGGATGGGTCTTAAGGCATAGAAGGAATTAGTGTGAAACTTGGTACCTTTATGGACTACTCTTTAGGGGAACAAGCCATGAGACTGGGAACATGCAATGGATTAGATACTCTTGATGTACTTGTTCTTGTACTTGTATCTTAGCCTCTATCTTAGCTTCCTCTTTGAATTCATCTATATTTACATCTTAAAGAACTAAAACATACTTGCCTTTTCCCATTAGTGTCCTAATTATGATCTCCTCTTCTAAATCTAATGATTCATCATCACTATTTCTGATTTCAACATGGATTTAACTAGTTACCTCTTCAAGGAGTGACATAGGAGATCTTTGGGATGACTCCAAGAGAGATGAGATATATGTGATACCTCCTCAGTCTAACTATTTATCTTCAATGATCATGTCCTCCTCCTTATTTTGCATACTCTTATATATGTATTTTAAATATATAAATTACTTTTACTCTTAAGGAAGGGAGTGTGGGGATTGAATGACTTTGGGTTTGCTTGACTACATGATTTGGTTCCAAGATGGAAATTTGGGCTCAGGTTTTCTTGCATAGTATGCATTATGGCTCAAGAAATGAAATGATGTATGAGTAGTTGAGGTATTGTTGCCTTTGTAGCTTCCAATATATGTTACAAATTATTATCTGTGGCTTCAATTTTCCTATCAAGTGAGGCTTTAAAATCGGACCTTGATTCCTCATGATGATTGGCTCTTTCAATGCAAACTTGCCTTTCCTTTTGTACCCTCCCTTGGATATATTTCCATGAAGGGAATGTTGATAGGAGTTTGGGGGAACTATGCTGACCTTGAAACTCATTTGGTGAGGGCTCATGAGTGGTGATGGGAAGCTCAACATGGGATTGACATGGAGTGAACAAGGGAAGGCAAGATAGGTAATGAGGTGTTTAATGTTCTCCATGGGCTACAAAATTCTCCTCAATCTTGGAGATGAGTCCATATATGTCAATTATGTCACTAATATTTATAAAATAACCTCTCTTAATGAAATACATCCACTCCTCCTTTTCCTATTGCACTAAATTTTTAACCCCCCTAATGACATGTTTTGGAATTTCCTATCCATACCCCTTCAATGTATCAATGTTTATCATATTATTTTATTGGTAAAATATGGCTTGTTTAAATATAGATATGGAATATATTGGGGCATTAGTATTCTATTTAGGAATGTAATGATACTTCTTTGATTAATTCGAATGGTAATAAGGTTGGAAAGGGGTAAGATGAGACTCATAGTAGGTTTGATGATCTTGGTAATAAAGGGGCTCATCATAGGACTGGGATGAGTGAAAATATGGCTGATATGGGGTAGGATATTATGTATATTCACCATATTTTTTCATATCAACCTCATATTTAAAATGAGCATAAAAACTTATCAAAATATTCAATAAGACATACCTGGGCTGCTTTCAACTAGAAACTTTGATTTAGATTAGCCATTGGTGTTAACTCGCTTTATTCTAAAAGCTTATTAGAGGAAACATACACCAAAAAATATTTCCACTCTTGGATCTTGTCCCCACTGGGCATGTCATAAATTTTTATGGACTTAGGCTTCACCCTAGCTGAACAAAATATTATTCAAGTCCTCTACTCAAACCTAGCCTAACATGGGAATGACCCTAGGTTATGGGTTACCTAATTTTAGGTCAAACCTCTATATTTTTTAATGAGGCTAGCTCCTCTGATGTATCACTTATCTCATTTACACTAAAACCTACTCATTATTGGGGTAAAATAGGGGGAGGAAGAAACTGAAAGGGAAACCCTAAGCTATTGTTGGTGATACACCTAGAATGATTGTTCATTCACTCTTACTTGAGCTTCCAAAACACTAATGAGATATAAAAAATGACTAGATCTACAACTCCTAAGTATCTTATGCATCAATGTTTCAAGTAGATATTTCATCTATTGATCAAATATTGATGGAAGTGATGGAATAAGTATTAACCAGTCAATGTATCCACTATTAGATTCAATCAAATGACATAAAACACTAGGCATGACTTACATACCATGACAAACTACCAAATAGGTGAGATCATGACTTGACAAGGGAGAAAGCTCTACCACATATGCAAATCAAATGACATGAAGACACTAGATAAGTATAATGAAATATTAACATAGTATTCTATTCATCTCAAGAGGTTACAAGGATTAATCTTGGTAGATTCTAGTCATGCCCAAGAGAAGGATCATTTTTAAGGCTTGAAAGCTTATATTTATAGCAAAAAGGGATGAGAGAGAGGGTAATACACATGAGAGAGTGGATAAGGGGTGATAATGACCAATATCACATCTTCCTTGAGCTTTTTGAGTGCATTAATATCATTCATTGTATTCATCAATCATGCTTGATGTTCTTTCTAACATTCTTTGTGTAGTCACCATTCTCCCATTACTTCTAAATCTTGAATACAAAGATATTATGGATGAAAACCAATCACCTTATTTTTTTTCATATAGTCATGATTGTAGATGAAGATCGATAGGTGAGATGTGAAACCTATGTCTATAAGATCTTAAATAAATTTACAAGGCTTTAATTGTTATAAGTATAAACTACTAAGAGGGGGATGAATCAGTGGTGGCAAAAAATCCAATTCAATTTCCAAACCCTTCAAATAATTAAGCATTCAATATAACCATTCATGAAGCATTCAAGATATTTATAGTAATGAATAATAGATAATACAAGTTCATACAAACAACACAAGATATATATGGGAAACCCTCTTGGGGAATAAAACCCACTCTCAACCCTACAAATACAAGGACTACTTATTTTATAAGAAGTATGCAAACATGATACTTTATTAAAACACTTGATCCATAAGGATTACCTACCCATAGTATGGTCATGTCTTTTTAACCATAATTTAGTGAAACACCTATTCCACAAGGATCACTTGCCCCTAATATGGTCAAGTCCTTTTAACCAAAATTTAGTGAATCACCTATTCCACAAAGAGCATCTACCCTTAGGATGGTCAAGTATTTATAACCTAGATGTTGAGAACCCTCCAAACACCTTTGATATGAACATCTCTTTAACATTGATTTCCTACCAATATGATGGAGATACAATGTATAACATCCCCTTTCACTTTTTCACACAACCACAAACATCCAAAACCACATTTTAGATCACTCTACACTTCTTAGCAATAACTCTATCATTACCTCAATAACATGACCAAATGGTTATACACAGTCCATGTTATAATCTACCTCTCAAATCAACCACCAAGCTTACATAAACATCATATATACTTCACTCACACTCAAGGCATCCAAAACATCCTTTTGGATCACTCTAGACCACTTCACTCATCCTCAATATTCAAACCTACAAGATCACTATTCTAACATCATAAATATAACTTACAGGTCATACATATATCCATAAACTTTATCTAATCTATAACCCATGCACTGGGCACACACCCTTTCCTTCACTCCACAACTCTCACACACACCTCTTCTCTTAGTTCTCTTGCATCTAGAAACCATCATATTTGATTTCACCATTTATAGAACATTCATGATTATTATCTTCTTGGTTGGCCTTCAAAGTTTCCTTATCTCTTAAGACATCTTACATAGCTCAATAATATCCTCACAAGTCGGCCATAGTAACTATGGGTCATACTTAAGCATCTACACCTTTTAATTAGGCCTTAGTAGCCCTTATAGGTCTAATGGAGACCTATTCCCCCATTTATCACTCCATTAAGAAAATTAAAAACACAAGAAAACTTCCAAATGCATATGTCCACTCCATATGACCCCTTAAATAACCTAAAATGATCACAATCATCACAACACTCCTCTACTAAAGTCAAATATATCAATCTTTGAACTTATACATAGAAACACCATGAATGAACACATAGTCAACTTATAAGCATTAGATCATATATAATATGGATTATTTAAACCTCCATAATCCAAATATATGGTATTCATGAAGTTTAAAACATGCTCCAATACTTATTTTATCTTAAAACATTGAAATACCATCAAGAACAACTTAATTACCCTTCTTAGGTTACTTGCAGAGCATGAACACCTAAACAATAAACTTTATTTCTCCATATATTTGACTGTATAAATAATTATACATTATAAATATTTTATTTATATGTTTCATGAATTATTATACAACTTTTCCTTTTACACCATTATTAAATTCTACATAAATCAAAAGTTATAGCACAAAAACTATAGATTGGTCTTCCCTCACAAACTCAAAAATTTTAACTCCAATGGCCACTGAACAACTATTAAACTTCAAAACCTTTGTCAACATCTCATTCCCTCTCATATATTTAATGAATACACATCATTGACCTCCCTTGAAATTATCCTAATATTTACCTTTGCTTTATTGTTAAAAATCAATTGATTGTCATAATTTCACTACTTCCTAATAATTTGGAACAAATGAGCTCTATCAATCTCTATAGTTATCACTATTGATCTAAGTCATGAGCTCATATGATTATACCATTTGGAATATATATGTACCTTCTATACATTTTAAGCTTTTACTTTAACTTTCACCATTCATCTTTTGATAATATTAATGCCTAAAAACCATTGATCTTTTGTCCAAGTTCCATAAATGTGACACATGTCACTAGCACATTCATTCTTTGACATATTGAATTTTACATACACTATTAGATCAAGATATATGATTTAACATGAACTATTATATCTACTAACTAGTTGACCTTAGACTTCAATGTATTTAAACTTGACAGTCTCTAGCCCATCACAGTCTACAAGAGTAACTTTGAAGGTTTGTAACTTGATCTAGAAAACACTTCAGGACTCCAAAACTTAAAGGTACCTTATTATCACTATGGAAAACATCTCCATGAAATATTTTTACCTTGTTTTAATTTATTAGTACAAAAAATAAATTCATAAACTTGTTGGTTCATTCATGTCTGCATGATAGTTTGTGACAGTTTGGCTAAGTATAGAAACTTAGTTAACTTCCATATGAGAGGCCAACTTTTCACCCACATATCTTTATCTACGCTCAAACTCATGACCTAAAATTTGAACCATATGATCTCCTTACATATGATAATTCATACATATATCAAGATACTCTTAGAAACTTCACATATGTGAAATATAATGTCATCAATATACCTACTCAAATTTTTATGTCACATAACCAACTATGCCAAGATGAACATAATGAAGAACCAAATGAATACCATTCACTTTCACAAGACATATAATCATAATTCATCTTTGACAGAACCCCTCAAACATGCTCAATGCTTCAGACCCATCCCAAATCATGCCAGAACTAAATATCAACCAAGCCTACTTCAAGCATACTAGGAGAAGCACACTACATAATTTTTAATTGAAATTTAGACTATCAAGACACTTCATCCACTCACTTGTACACCCCCACGACATCATTTAAAACTCTCCAAAAATATCTCCCTTTGTCATTGATGTCAACACCCATTATACATCTCACCTTATTTCTTTCTCTTTAATCACTCTCACAATAAGAACCTTATCCCCCTTTGAAACAATGACAAAGTGGGCACAAAATAATATTGAAGACCTAAAAATACCACCAAAAAGATAGGACCACCTTAGAAAGATTATATAAACTCCCCCTTACCTTGAACCTACGTCTTCTTGCCTTGACAACTTCCTCTTGTTACATACCAACACTCTCTTCAACCAAGCACTACAACCAATGAAGAAAGAACACAAAAATCATTGAAACATGATGGAAATCACCAATAAATATCTCAAAGGTACTCCCCATAATATATATAATCCATTTTACCTTTTGAGCATCTTCAGATCTCCACATGTCATGAAGAACCACCACTCAAGCTTACTAGCCTTCTCTCTCAAGCCACCTCAAGGACAACCAACATAGCTTCATGTCACTCACCAAATAAGAAACATATTCTAAACCAGCTTAATAACTCACCTTGAAACACTCATGCCTTAATATTTTGGAGAAACTGAGCACAAACATCAAATCTTCACATTAGGCCTGTATATACTCCTTCTAACCCTACCTAAAACTTGCAGAGTCTAAAAATTTCAATAGACATACTTTCAAGACCTAAAACTTCATATCTAGAGTACTCTCATATGAATCCTTAAGGACAAAATTTTTAATCACTTGGTTCATCCTCTACAACATACCTCCTTCATAAACCAACTATCTAATCATGCCTCCATCTTGACAAAAACATAAATAATTTGAAAATAAAAAACCTTCAAATATTTTTAAATCTTGATTTGATGGCCCATTTAGCCTATTCAACCAATTAATAATCCTTAGACCTCAAATCATAATCCAACCCACTTTTCTATCATATCACAAAAATTTAGAATCTTAAAATAAATAAGGTCAACAAACCTCCTTCTAGTCATTTCCCACCTCTAAAAATTCTTGCACACCTAGAGGAAACCATAACACACTTATGGACCAAGATTTTATCCTTTCCACCTTTAGGAACATTGAATTCCTATACCATGGGTTTGATCTACAATAAGAAAGATAAACTCAGGAGCACACAAATACGTCCAAAAGGCACAAATAGGATCATCAATACACAAAACCACCTTGAACACATCAAAATGAAGTGCACAAACATTTTTGAGCACAAAATTGTTCTTGAAATTCCATCAATATCATTATGCCACCTAGAAACACCTATTTTGATCCTTTATATACTACATACATAGAAAAACACCTTATGACATCACTCTAACCTCATTAAAGTACTTCTCCCATCTTGACACACCAAATCCAACTAGAAACACTCATCCCTTACCTTTTAGGACCTTCTAAAGAATATCATAGTAACACTTACCTCCCCACTAAAAGGAATCTCTTTATGAAGCATAGATAGAGACACCCTACTTCACACAGTTCCTTAGAATAATATGAAACCAAGAGTTACCCATAACACCTCATATTCCTTCTCCTCCTTGGTCATATAATACTAATATTTCTTCTTATTATTCTTCTTAGGCTTAAGATAAATAACTTTCTCATCCACTACAACATTCTCCTTCTCTTCTAAAACTGTATTGAAAACACATGGGGATAACATAGATTCATGACATACCTTTTCAATTAAAGAATGTTCTTTGTAGTTCAGAACCTCATCACTAAGTATTGACAACTAATGTTCTTTATATGAAACTTGCTTAACAACAACAAGATGTTCACTTGAATCCATACACACCTCAGAATTAGCCTCAACCAACACCTTGGTCTTCTCCTTGAGCTTTGTCTCTTTATTCACAACATGAGTAGACAATGAGAGCCCTTAGCACTCTTAAATTTTTTTAGCATTCTCCACCATAAAAAATATATTACTTGGACATGTAGACTCATCATGACTCACACTTACCACATTTGATTTCGATGAGTTAACTTACCTTCTTTCTTTCACTCTAGGAGCTTGATTAAATCTATTTTATCTTGTAAGCCTTTGTTTGTATAATCCAACAATGTGACCTATCTCTTAATAATTGAAGCACACTATACCATTTTCAAGAATTTTATCATGCATTTCTTGATTAGAACAAAATTTTACAATATGTCCATTCTCTTGACAATTGAAAAAACCTACTCCTTTTGAAGAAGACTCACCTTGCCTTACCTTATTTGGACAACGCTTAGTAAAATTTCCCTCACCAATATACTTTAAGCACTTAACTTTGTTCACACCTTTTGAATAATGACCCCCATCATAATTTCATGCAAAATCATTTCTAGTAGGTCTCTTTTATTCTCTAGTTATATGCCCAAACTGATTACATCTGTAATAGTAACCATTGAAACTTGCATACCTTATGGAATTTGGTTTTCTAATCTGATTTGTCTTCACTCTACCAACATATTCATTCCTTTATTGATTTTTGACCTTCAATATCTAATTTACATTAGTTTTCATCTTGTCTTGAATTGCATTTTTTGGTTCTTCTTTGTATCCAAGACCAGTTTGATCACTTGCATACTTTTAACCACTCATAATATTTTCTAGATCACTTGAGCTCTTTTCAAATCTCAAAAATGACTTCATCTTACTATATTTCTTCTCTAACTCAAATTTTAATGACAATTTTTCAATTACATACCTTGAACATTCATGTTATTTAGCTTTTAAGCTTGTAGAAATGATTTCCAATTGATAACTGAGATGCTTGACTATATCTTCATTCTCTTTGGTGTATTCATTCATTCTTTCCTTAAACACACTAAATTTCTCTTCATAATAATTTATTTGAGACTTCATCTTCTTGTTAATATTTTTATCAATCTTCAATTCTTCAAGATTATTCATCAGTTTAGTCTCATAGTCCACCTCATCTTTATCATCATCTAAATCACTCCAAAATGACTCCTTTTGATATGATCAACTTCATTTCTTAGGCATGAAAAGGGATTTATTTTCAATAGGACCATCATATTCATGATCATAATTTGATTCACTATCTTCACTCTCATCTAATGAGCTACAATTTTAATTAGTGTAGAGACTCTTCTTATTCTTGAAGGACTTCTTGTTGTTGTCATACTTTCTAAATCATTTCTTCCTTCTGTTTGACATGCATGTCTTCTTTTCTTCATCTTGTCCATCACCATACTCTTCATCATCATTATTCTTATGATTATGAGGGTAATTATTATCAAAATTTCATACCTCTCCATAATTGAAGCATTTGAAGGGTAGTTTACCCTTATACTTTCCTGACCTTGTTTTCAATTTCCTTGTAAATAAATAAATTAGTTCATCTTCATTAATATCAGATATGTCATCCTCCTTCAATTTTTTACCTTGAAACTCCTTCTTTATCTTCATTTCTATCTTGAATGTTACTTCATTCCTTGTAATATATCATCATTTACTCTCATCTCATAGGCAGTAAGGATATCATGCAATTCATCCATCTTTAACATATTAAGATCATGACTTTCTTCTATATTATACACTTTTGAATAAAATTTGAGGGAGACCTTATTACCTTTTAAAATAAATTAGCTTACTCAAGATTCTCTCCAGTACCTATGATGATGTTCATAATCTCATCAACTATATATAGAAATGATGCCATAGAATCCTCTTTCTTCATTTAAAAAATCTGAAATTATCTTCGATGAGTTTACAAATTTTCCAACATAACCTTTGAATCTCCTTCATAAATAGTCTTCATTTTGTACCACATTTTATTAGTAGATATGCAATGGATTACCTTGCTAAATTTAGTATCTAAAATTCCATAAGTGATAGCATTCATTTCCTTATAATTATTTTCAAACTTCTTATCTATAACATTAGACAGAGGAATAGTAGGTGTAGAATAACCATCCACAATGTATTTCCAAGTGTCAAACCTTAGGGAAATTATTTAGGTCCTCATCCTCACACTCCAAAAATAATAATAGGATCTAATTAACATAGATTCTTGTTATTGTCACTTGGACTTACACCCTTTGAGGAGATGTTTCAGCTCTCTTAATCTAAGTAGCATAATTAAAACACCTCTAGTCTATGGGTGAGCCTAATAATGAGGTTAATATCTATATAAAAACCTTAGGCTATGGGTGAGCCTAAGAATAAGGTGAATAACCATCCACAATAGATTGCCAAGTGTCAAACCTTAGGGAAATGATGTAGGTCCTCATCCTCACACTCCAAAAATAATAATAAGATCCATTTAACATAGATTCTTGCTATTACTACTTGGACTTACACCCTTTGAGGATATGTCTTAGCTCTCCTAATCTAATTAGCATAATTGAAACACCTCTTAGGTTATGGGTAAGCCTAAGAATGGGATAGCTCCCTTAATGTACCACTTGTAGAAAACTACTACACCTAAAATTTTTGAGGGAAAAGGGAGAGATAAAATTGAAATAAAAATATCATAAGGGAGGTGATACACAAAAATATTTTATGACTACTAACTACTTTCATGTTACACATGATAGCAAGGGACTAACTCAACATACACTTCTCCAATCTACATCTTCTCACATCTATATTTCATTATGAGGTTATGGATGAATGTTTAGGGTAGGAGGAATAGATAAGAGGTATAAAATGACACTATTGAATATCCTAACTCACTCAACCTTGACACCTCATAGAACACTTCACATGACCTGCAAGAAGCTTTCCAACTACAAAGTGAGAGAATGAGACAACATGCTAAGGAAAAAAGAGTCATCACTAATAAATATCCATAATAAAAGTAAAAAATAGTATTTTTATTGATCAAATGATATGCAAATAAGCAGGGTTTCACCATACTCAAGTGGAGCATAGTTTACAAAGGCTAAAATAGCTAGTTCTTATAAAACTTGAGAGAGAGAGAGGAGAAATGAAAATTATAAAGGTTACAAGGATTATTATAAATATGATAAAAGGAGTTACATATTCATGAGAATAAAATTTTAAATGAACCATGTAAGGTTAGGAAGCACAAGTGTCACCCCAAGTCATGAAACTCATGAAAAGTGGCATGAAATTCCCTTTGTTGGATCAAAAAATTAACTTCATGATTTATCCCTATTTGAATGTCCCAAAACTAAATATGGATAGGTTTTATGATTGGAATTGGAGGTAAATATTTCATACATTCCTCTCCATGAATTTATTATCATCCTACTCATTTGGAATTTCTTGGAAGTGAACCATCACTGCTTGTAATCTAAAAACTCCTTTTTCAATCACCCCTCACACCTAGCCTTAAAATTGGATTTATTTTTCCATGAAATTTTTTGGGATGGAGTGGATAAAACTTGTAAAGACCATAAATTTACTTATACTACTTAGGTATACCTTAAAAAACCATCCACTTGAAGTTCTCACACTTCTCACCATCATTAACACTATGCTAGTTTTGATTAGCTGAGATGAGATCTCTAGTAGGCACACTTAAGAGTTTTTATGAAGTATTAAATGGAAATTATGGGTTATCCAAAGTTTATATATTCCTCCCTAATATTGTTTCATCCCTTGATAGTCCCTAGAACTTACATAATGCACAAAATAGTCAAAAGAAGTAGTTTTGTACCTTATCCATATAGATTTTATATAACTCATCTTGATGGTAGGGGTTATGACTAAGATTTATAAAATATATAATCATAATCATATGAAAAATATTCCATTAGAGTATCTTTCCATCTCTATTTCCTTCATTCGGTCTAGACTAAGGGTTTAGGAAGGTTTAGGCCTATTTTACCCTCTTAAGCTTTGTTCATACAAAAATCACCTTAAAATTCAAATTCACTACCAAAAATTGGGTTTTAAATACCATATCTAACATATAAAAATTTATTATATCTCCATGTAAAGTTTCAGGGGATATACAAGCACTCAAAGTTGTCCTATTGAATTCCTTTCTCCATTTACATAGGTCTGAGTTGTCCTAAAGTCCAAAAATGACCTTTTCATGGCCTCCCATAAATTAAAATAAATCATAAATATAAAAAATAATCCTATAAATATTTTTAAACTATTTATAAATATTATCCAAATATGGAAAGTAATTTTAACCCTCATTTGGCTTCTAGGCCTAAACCTTGGCCACTAGACCATGACTACAAATCTTATGGGTTTGGACCACCTATTGAGTTTCACCTTTTCTTAATTTTTATTAAATGTTTTAATAGGTGTTTTATAAATTTATAAACCATATTATAATTTATATTAAACTTTTGGTTAACCCTTTTATCCTCATTTCCCAAGATTGTAAATTTCATGCACAAAGGGAGTGCCCTCTATTTGAGACAAAATAGAAGGAACTTTCCTATTTACTTAGACAATGGTGATTATTTTTGAGGATTATATACATTTTAAATACCATATATAAAAAAAATTATCAATTTTCAAACCATTTTACCCTTCAAAATCTTTAAAAACCAAGACAAACCTATTAGGCAAAGACTGCGTGCAGGGTCTTCATATGGATTATGTGTTGAATCATGAGGTCCTTTATTTTATTTTATTTACACTAAAAAGAGACTATATATATTTTAATTACCATAATTAAGGAATTATATTAATTTTTAATCACTTCAAATCTTCATATACCCCTTTCCATACTTAACTAGTCAAGATAATATGCCATCTCTGATTGTGTTTTGCTTGTTGGCACCATAACTATAGGTGATGTTTGATTAGTTTAAGCTTGAGGTAATGTTTATAACCCTTGTTTAATGTTAAATATTTATTTATGAATTATTGTATTTATTTTTTACCTTTATTTCATGTAATACAAACACTTATATGCTAGGCTTCATTTCATTATATGTCTACAATCACCTCCAACTGACTATGTGGGAGTCTTTTAGGGTCCTATAGGTGATCATGCATGTTTAAGTCTTGAGTATAGTTATTAAATACTTCCCAAGTTGATCCTAACCATAATAAATCATATCCATACCAATCTAACTCATGTTCATATCTTGATATGGTCCCAACATGCTCCATAAATGTGATTCCATATGACTACAAGTGAGAATGAGCAAGGAGTTGACTGTGAGGATAACAATACTAAATGTTTCCCAAAGAATGGTGTGATGAAATAAAACATGAAGGGAGGGAAATTTTTGAATTTAGACATGTGAAACATCATATT
Organism: Torreya grandis; assembly: GCA_037957365.1. NCBI lineage: Eukaryota > Viridiplantae > Streptophyta > Pinopsida > Cupressales > Taxaceae > Torreya > Torreya grandis. The sequence continues at coordinate 537,556 of JARHVA010002745.1, read as the reverse complement.
ATAGTTTCATGAGACCTCTATAGAGAACCAAACATTTTTGCAACAAGGAAAACTTGACTACAACTTCATAATGGTAGCACCTTTCTACAACATGAGATAAATTACATATAAAAACACCATGAAATATGAAAACAAACATAGATATTGTATAATAATAGATCCAAAATCTTTTGGAGTCAACATCACCAACTAGTTTATACATAATTTTCCAAAATAGAGCAAAACCTATTGGGTACAAGAAATAGTGAGAAGAAAAACATAGTCAGCTTGTAAAGGATGATTCATAAAGCATGGTTCAATAATATTAGAAATATTATTATTAAAATGGATATATATATATATATATATATATATATATATATATATATATATATATATATATATATATATATATAAGTGTAATAACCCCTCCCAAAGGTGTTTGAATTGAAACCTCTTTAACTATCTATACCAATCACAAACCTACTAACCACTTCTATGTGTGTAAAAAATTAAAGAAGGAGAAAAATGGTTTTAGATTAAAAATGGTACTTCTATATCATTTCAAGCATGGAAATTATCTATAATAATATGAATATATGTTCCATGGCCTTCTCTTATATGTCACCTTTCCTCATGGGTAGTATAATTTCCAAACTCACTTTTTTTTAGTTGGTTTCTTTGATTTTAGTTAGATAACCTACAAGTTTTAGATTAACAAACATTCCTAATAGTTAATCTGACCTATTGGACATTTTAAAGGAAAATATGACACTTGGACACCTTTAAAACCATTCCACTTGCATTTATGGCCCCTAAATGACTATTAAATGACGTATTAACTAATTGGATCATGCCCAAAGCTAATAATTCATTAAATGACATCAAATAACTTATGATACACCATATGCGATGATATTTAACCCCATATAAACCTATAAATACCATTTTTTACCTATAGGGGTCCCAATTTGACCTACAGGGTCAAATTTAGTCAATAAATTGGTGACTCATAGGGATAACATGCCTACTATGCTAAAGATCAGTAGCCTTATCATTACATTGGGATTAAAAATTCATCTAAATTCTAAGACATAGAAAGAGAACTTTTACCATTGACAACAAGATTTTATCAATATAAGACCACTTGACTACCTTAACCACACAAAATAGAAGACACACACAAAGCAAAAGCAAACACACATGTGTTTCATGAGCACTTATGGAACATAAACACCAAACTAAACAAACTAACTCAAGAACTAACAAACATGACATGAAAAAACCCTCTTAGATCAAAGGGGAAGTTTGAAACCATTCTTTCTTCATGACATGAAGTAATGAATGAGACATATAGTCTTTTGATCCTTGACATTGATACCTCCAAATTTTTCATGATGTTTGCCAACTTCATTGGCATGATGTTCAATGATAAAAAAGTAGTTAAAAATAGGTTGGTTATGGAAATAAACTCTTATTTTATCCAAAAAACCTCAACTTTCTCATATAGATCCTCAATTACAACCTCCAATGGTGGTTCAACAAGGCATACCTTCTTGATTTCCATAGTACTCTCAATAAGATTGGGTTTCTTCTTAGTTAAAAGTCCTTCTAGCTCATTAAGAAGATTTTCATATTCTACCCAGTCCTAGTCATTTGCCTTCATGAAAGACTCTTTCTTCACCTTGTCATGTACTTTACCCTCAATTTGGCAAAGCTCTTCAAGCTCTTGAAAGAACTTCATTTGCAACTACCAATCATCTTTTCCTCTTTATCATCTAGAACCACTACCTCTTCAATCTTATGTTTTTGATATATGAGGTCATCAATATGGTGTTATTCAAGCTCCAATGCATTTTAAGGTGGTTGAAAATTAGGCTAAGTTATTGGGTCATCTTCAAGAATAACAACGTCCATCTTGGTCTCAATATATTTCCTAAGACTGCAACCTCTTTAGGGATGACTTGAAATTATTCTCCAAGTTTTTGTCACATTCCTCAAAGACATATGTAAAAGAGTCTTCAACATGTTTCTTTTCATACAAGAAGGCAAAATTACACTTTTGATCACCAAATGGAGTCCCTATAATGATTTAATCTTCCTAAACATTTAAAACCTATTGAGGGATCTCAAGTTTCATCTTAGTTGTCATAACTTGACTTTGTTTCTCAAGGGCTACAAGATCTTCCATATCCTTCTCTTTCTTGGTGATGCTAAGACTAGGCATCTTGAAATCATGTGACTCAGCCCAATGAGGCTACCAAGGAGGTATTTTTTCTTCAATCAAGAGTTATAAATTATTATAAACCAAGTTCTCTTCTTTATGTTTCCACAACACATTTCCATCAAGGAAAAGAGTGATAGGGTGAGGACAAGATGAATTAGTTGGTGGAGGTGGAACATAGAACTCAAAATCAGATTAAGAGTGACATGTAGGGGATTCTTTTAGAAGATCTTAAAGAAGATGATGAAAACCCTAACCTAAAATAGTTATATTTTATTCATTTAATTTTAAAATAACTTCATTGACATCTGATTTATCTTGAGAACTCTCTTGAGGAAGGTTAGATGGGCTGTGTTTAGGCATATGATTTTCTTTGGGCTCTAAACCTTCCATCACACCTTGACTTAACAATTTTATCCTTGAATTTAACCCTTCAATTTTACTAGCTATGTTCTCTTGGAAAAGTCTTTCTTAAATTTAATAGGAATCTTCATGAGGCTGATGAGTATAAGAGGGCTGACATGGAAGACAAGGGGTCTCTTGAGGAAGGGTGGGAGGGGCTTACATAGAATCAAGTTCTTTCTCAACTTCACACTCTTTATCAATGATTTTATCCTCTTTCTTTCCACATGATTCCACTACCTTATTCCATCTTAGTATGTTAGGATTAAGATTCTCTTCTTGAGTTAGTGATGCAATGTGAGGAGTGGATGAAGCTTTTAAGAAACTAGGGATCTCTTTAGGCTTAGATTTTCCACCTTATCTCCAACTTGGAATCTCATATCTAGAGGTATATTATTGAGGTTAGGATTTAATAGAAGAATGAAATGAGGGATTAAATTACACTTCCTTTAATAATTATATGGACTATTACATTTACCTATTGGCCAACTCAATCTGCCTATCAAGATTTACTTCAAAAATAAGGGTTGTCTTCCCAACTCTCTCTTCTAGATGATTGGGAAAAAATGTCTTTGATAAGCTTGATTAGGATCATTTATAGGGGTCAAGTATGATTGATAACAATATTGGAGAAGTGGATATGAAGGTTGATAGGTTTGGTGAGGCTACCTCTCATGAATTTTTAGCCTATCTTCTAAGGATGAAACTAGGCCACTCACATCTAGCATCTCACTTGTGATCCTTTATTAATTGTCTCTCTCAATAGGTACCCACTCTCTTTTAGCTAGTGATAATGAATCTCTCACCTTATGAATAATATGACTAGAAACATCTTGACCATTTCCCCTTAATGTGTCAAGATCTAACATATACTTCTCATAGCCCAAAAGAGTTTACTTAAAGGTTGAAATGGACTGAGTTGAGAAGTGGTTGGGTTGACTAGAAGAAGCAAGAAAATGAGAAGGATAGATATATGACTGATACAACTCATAAAAAGGCTGATGATGGTCATATTGGAGCTGGTAAGGCTCATACTAGAATTGGTAGGGATCATAAAAAGGTTGGTATAAAATGCTATAGGATTGGGATACCTCACTAACTTATATTAAAGAATACTCAACACTAAAGTCAGCCATGAAACTTCATTAGGAAGTAAGAACATAAATAAAAATTATCAACAATCTTTAAATGGAATACCTAGGTTACTTGACTAGTTATTGTAATCTCAGAGTTGATATTGATGTTTAGATAGAGGCCTCCAAATGTTGATGTGTTGAAATACAACGCCAAAAATATTTCAACTTCTTGGACTAAGAGTCCCACTGGGCATGCCAAAAATTATTATTACCTAGATTTGTACCCTTTAATGAGATGTCTTATCTCTCTTCATCCAAATTTCATAACTAAAACACCTATAGGCTATGGGTGAGCCTAAGAATGAGGTGAATCTATAGATATGGCTAGCTCCCTTGATGTACCACTTTTAGAACACTACTACACCTAAACTTTTTGAGGGAAAAGGGAGAGAGAAAACTAAAATAAAAATGTATTAAGGGATCTGATACAACAAAATATTTGATGACTACTAACCAATTTCATGTTATACCTGAGAACAAGGGACTAATTCAACATACACTTCTCCAATGTACATCTTCTCACATCCATATTTCAATATGAGGTTATTGATGAATGTTAGGCTAGGAGGACTAGACAAGAGGTATAAAATTATACTATTGAATAAGATAACTCACTAAAACTTGACACCTCCTAGAACACTTCACATGACCTTAAAGAAGAAGCTTTCCAACTATAAATAGGTGAGGGAATGAGAAAACATGCTAAGGAAATAAGAGTAATCACTAAGCAAGATCCATCATCCAAGTAAAACATACTATGAAGAGTCATGGAGGAGGTAAAAAATAGTATTATTATTGATCAAATGGTATTCAAATGGGTAGGGCTTTGCCATACTCAAGTGGAACATAGTTTACAAAGGCTAAAATGGCTAGTTCTTATAAAACTTGATAGAGAGAGGAGAAAATAGAAGTCCAAAAGTCATAAGGACACTTGTAAATCTGAGGAAAAAAGTTTTATATGCATGATAATAATGTGTGAAGCTAACCATGTAAGGTCAAGAATCACAAGTGTCACCCAAGTCATGAAACTCATGAATAGTGGCATGAAATTTCCTTTGCTAGCTTGAAAAACTACCTTCATGATTTAGCCCTATTTGAACATCCAAAAATTTACTATGGATATGTCTAATTATTTTAATGAGAGGGATGGATTTCATGAATGCTTATCCATGCATTGATTACAATCCTATTCATCTAGAATCTCTGAGAAGTGAGCCATCACTACCTACAATCTAAATAACTCTTTTTCAATCACCCCTCACACTTAACCTAAAAATTGGATTAATTTTTTAATTAAAATCCATTTTATGGAGTTTATGACACTTTAAAATACCCTCCATGGCCTTATACTTCTCAGATAGACCTTAAAAATCCATCTACTTAAAGTTCGCACACTTCTCACTATTATGTCCACTATGCCAGTTTTGAATGGCTAAGATGAGAGATCTAGGAGGAACACAAAGGAGTATTTATAAAGTATTAAATGTAAATTATGGGTATAAAAATTCTATATCTTCCTCCTAAAGTTGATTTTATCCCTTCAAATTCTCTAGAACATACACAATGCACAAAATAGTCAAAAGAAGTAGTTTTGTACCCTATCTGTAAAGTTTCTGTACAACTCATCTTGATGGTAGGGAAATTTAATGAGTATTATAAAACCTCCAATCATCATCCTAAGTAAACTATTCCATTAGAGTATATTTCCATCTCCATTTCATTCATCAGGTCTAGACTAAGGGTTTAGGCTAGTTTTATCCTCTTAAGCTTTGATCATAAAAAAATCACATTTAACATCAAGTTCAATGCAAAAATAAGGTTTTTTAGGACCCTATCTAATTTATTTAATTTATTTTATCTCCATGTGAAGTTCCAAGGGAGATACAAGCACTTAAAGTTGTGTTATCAAGTTTTTTTCCCCATTTACATAGGCTCGAGTTATCCTAAAGTCCAAAAATGACCTTTCCATGTCCTCCCCTACATTCCATTAGCATAATATATCTAAATTAATCCTATAAACATGTTTAAACTGGTTATAAATCTTACCTAAATTTGGAAAGGAAGTTGACCCCTCATTTGGCTTCTAGGCCTAAACCTTGCCTACTAGGCCATGACTACAGTTCTTGTGGGCTTAGACCACTTGTTGAGTTTAACCTTTTATTTATTAGTATATAATGTTTACCTAGGTGTTTTAAAAGTTTAAAAACCTTCTTTTAAGTTCAAATCAACTTCTAGTTCACCTTTTTATCCTCATTTCCAAAGACTACAAGTTTCATGCACAAAGGGAGTGCTCTTTATCTAAGACAAAATAGAGGACACTCCCATATTTTATTAGAAAATTGTGATTATTTTAAAGGATTATATAGGTTTTATATAACATATATACAAATTTTCAGCCCTTTTTAAAACCATTTTACCCTCTAAAAGCGTAAAAAAATAAGATAGACCTGTTAGGCAAAGATTGTGTGCAAGGTCTTCATATAATTGTGTAGTGAATCATGAGTTCATTTATTTGATTTTTTTCCACTAAAAAGAGAATATATATATTTTCATTACCATAATTAAGGCATTATAGGTCTGGTTCATCACTTCAACTCTTCATATACCCCTTTCCATACTTGACTGGTCAAGAGAGTATTTTATCTCTGATTATGTTTTACTTGTTGGCACCATACTTGTACATGATGTTTGATTAGTTTAGTCTTAAGGAAATGTTTATAAACCTTATTTAATATTTCATGGTTATTTATCAATTATTTTATTCATTATTCACCTTGATTTCATGTAATATAAACACTTAGATGCCATACTTCATTTCATTGTCTATCTACAGTCACCTCTAACTGACTATGTGGGAGTCCTTTAGGGTCCTGAAGGTGATAATGCATGTTTAAGTATTGAGTATAGTTCTTAAGGACTTACCAAGGTGATATTTACCATTAAAAATCATATCCATACTAATCTAACTCATGTTCATATCTTAATATGGTCCTAACTATTCTACTCTAGCCTATTGTCACCTCTCAGTTAGCTACAGTTGACTATACAGGGCTTTGTAGGTGACCCTCATATTTGAACCTATGTCAAAAGATCAATGGGAAAAATTTGAGGTCTTTTGGATTTTTCTTCTATCAACCAACCTTGGTATATACATGGTTAAGCCTTTACTACGGATGATGGCTCCTGGTTGTAGGTGAATAAATTGGGAATTAAGTACACTTATAGGTGTGTATAAGAAGCAAAAAACATAATGTATCATATCCTTAAATGTATTTTAGATCATGATTACTCCTTTAAACTATTTTACACATTAAAATATGGTTCATAATCTATTTGTAAACTTTAGATGAAAAAGGTCTCTTTTGGATTAAAAAACTTGTAGATGATATTGATTGGGCTTAATGCATAAAAATACAACTTTGGATTGAAAAACCAAACTCCACTAGTCATTTACCATTTAATATTTGTATATATCTTGTTATATATGAAGGGAAAAAGTTTGGGTCATCAAGATGCATCAAGAATTTTTGTAACCTTGCTATACAACCTTGGTAAAAGGCTCAGGTTTTCTATTTTTTCATTTTAGGGAAAGAGTCCTTGAGTTTAGTTTTTGCTTATTCCAAAATGGTTTACACCTATATTTATACATTTGATACCTAAAATAGGTCTATCATGGAATTTTATTCACATTAATACTTCATGGATTAGTTTCATCACTTGATCCAACCTTTTTCATGTAATTACTCTCAGTCCTCTGCCAATGCCACCTATAGATGCATATCTCATATACAGGTAGTGAGGAAACTTCAAGTAGTGTGCATGATATAGGTACTTTTGATCCATATTAGGCCCTCACCAGGTCCTCAAATGGATTATTTTTAACTTCAATGACCTCAAATCAATATTCAACCTCCTTCCCATGTGTTTTCTCATGAATGGCACCTACAGGTATTTTTGTAATGTTGCAGACCTAGTAGTGAGGGGAAAACTAGGGGTACATGCATGTTTAAAGGTTTACAAATAGTCATAAAACCTTTAAATTTATCATGTGTATGTCTTAATATCATGTCAAAACAAGGTAAAATACTTCATATTTACATGTTATCCTTCTTTTGAAGCACTTGTAAGTGTATACCAATCACAAAATGTGTGAGTGACTAAGTATGACTACCATAGTCTCTTCTTCTTGAAAAGTTAAGGTTTATAATTTATGTACCTAGTATGAGAAGTTTTTACACATCTTGATACTCTCACTATACTTCCATGAATCATTTGCAAAATTTCTCCATACACGTGTTTCCCTATGACTATAATTGAGAATGAGTAAGGAGTTGACTGTGAGGATAACAAGATTGAATGTTTACCAAAGCATGGTGTGATGAAATAAAACATGAAGGGAAGGAAAATTTGGCATTGAGACATGTGAAACATCATATTATAGTTGTATGAGACCTCTATAGAGATCCACACATTTTACAACAAGGAAAACTTAACTCAAGCTTCATAATAGTGACACCTTCCTATAACATGAGATAACTTGCCTATAAAAACATAATGAAATATGAAACCAAAACGTGGAGATAATTTGAGAAGAGATCGAACATCCTCTGGAGTTAACATCACCAACTAGTTTGTATGGAATTGTCCAAAATAGAGCAAAACCTATAGGGTGTAAGAAATAATAAGTAGAAAAACACAGTCAACTTGTAAAGGATGATTCATAAAGTATGGTTAACAAATATTTGAAATATTTATATGTAAATTTATATCTGAGTGTAATACCACCTCATAAATTCATTTGACCTGAAACCTCTTCAATTATTTGTACCAATCACAAACCTGCTGACCACTTTTATGTGTCTAGAAAGGCAAAGAAGGATAAGAATGGTTTTAGCTCAAAAATGGCACTTATAAAGAATGTAAATAATGAAAATAAAATTAATTAATATTAATTTACATTCCATGTCCTTCTCCCATGTGTAACCTTTCCTTATGGGCTATACAAGTTCCAAACTCCCTCTTTTTTAGTTGGTTTCTTGAATTTTAGTTAGAGAACCTACAAGTTTCATATGAACTAACATTATTGATATGTAATCTGACCTATTGGACATTTTTAAGGAAAATAGGACATTTGGACACCTTTAAAATCATGCCACTTGCATTTATGACTACTAAATGACTCGAAATGACATATTAACTAATTGGATCATGAGCAAGGCTAATAAGGCATTAAATGACATCAAATAACTTATAATACACCATATTAAATAATATTTAACCCCATATAATCCTCTAAAGACCATTTTTTACCTATAAGGGTCCCAATTTGACCTGTAGGGTCAAATTTGGTCAATAATTGTTTAGTGTAAAAACCTCCTTACAATTGATGGTTATCCATATTGTACCTTAGATCACCTTCAAGTTTTCAAGCCTTTACCAAAGAACCTTGATCTGATTCAAATTGTTAAAGGTATAAACCACTAAGAGGAGGGGTGAATCAGTGGTGGAAAATAATCCAATTCAATTTCCAAACCCTTCAAACACTTAAGAATTTAATACAACCATTCATGAAGTATCCAATATATTTATAGCAATTTTTTATAAATAATGCAAGATCATACACACAACATAATATCTATATGGGAAACCCTCTTAAGGAATAAAACCCACTATCAAGCCTAAAAACACATGGACTACTTTCCCTATAAGAATTATTCAAACATGAGACTTTATTGAAACACCTATTCCACTAGGAGCACCTACTGCTAGGATGTTCAAGTCCTTTTAACCTATATTTTGGGCACCCTCCCAACATATATGATATAAAAATATACTAAACACTGATTTCCTACTAATATGATGGAGATATAATGTATATCAACCCCTTTCACTTCTTCACACAACCACAAACATCTAAAATCACGTTTTAGATCACTCTACACTTCTCAACAAAAAATATATCATAACCTAAAAAACATGATAAAATTGGTCATACACATAGTCTACACTCTAATCTACCTATCAAATCAACCACCAATCTTACATAGACATCATCTATCCTTCTTTCACACTCAATGCATCTAAAGCATCATTTTGGATCACTCTAGATCTCTTCCTTCATCCTTAATCTTCAAACTTACAAGAGAAATATTCTAACATTATAAATATAACCTAAAAGTGATATAAATATTCAAAAAATTGATATTCTATAAAACCCATCCACTGGGCACACACCCTTTCCTTCACTCCATAACTCTCACACAAACCTCTTCTCTTAGGTCTCTCACATCTAGAAATCATCATCTCTGATTTCACTATTTATAGATCCTTCACGATTATTATCTTCTTGGTCATCCTTTATAATTTATTTAAGCCTTAATACATCTTACATATCTCAATACTATCTTCACATGTTGACCATAGTAACTATGGGTCACACTTAAGTAGTTATGCCTTTTAATTAGGCCTTAGTAGCCATTATAGGTCTTATGGAGACCTATTCCCCATTTATCACCCATTGAGAAAATTAGAAACATAGAAATAATTCCAAATCCATAATTCCACTCCACATGATCCCTTCAATATCCTCAAATGATCACACTCATTACACCACTCCTCTGCTAAAGCCAAATAGATCAATCTTTGACCTTATACATAAAAACACCATAAATGAACACACAACCAAACTCTAATCATTTTATCATATAGAATATGGATTGGTAAAACATTAATAATACAAAAAAATGGTCTTAATGAAGTATATAACATGATCCAACTCTTATTTCATCTTAAAACATTGAAATACCATCAAGAATAACTCAATTACCCTTCTTGGCTTACTTGTAGATCATGAAAACATACATAGTCAAATTTAGATCTCCATATATTTTAATTTCAAAATAATTATACCTTATAAATAGGTTATATAAATTTGACATGAAGACCTCTATAAATTCTCCTTTAATACCATGATTAAAATCTATATTAATCAAAAGTTATATTAAAAAAATTATAGATTGGTCTTCCCTCACAAATTCAAATATTTAAATTCCAATAGTCACTGAGAAACTATTAAACTTCAAACAATTTCACAACATATCATGACCTCTCATATCTTTAATGAATACACATCATCAATATCCCTCAAAATTATCTTTATCTTTACCTTTGATTTATTTTTAAACATTGAGCACTTGTCATCACCTCACTACTTTCTGATAATTTAGAACAAACAAGCTCCATCAATCTTTATGGATTAACCAGGTCTTTATCTTACATAATTCACCATTGATATAATCTATAATCTCCTAAAAATTTTCCACTTGGAATATTTTCATGCCTTCTACACATTTGACTCTTTGACTTTGACTTTGACTCACACTATCGATCTTTTGATAGTATGAATGCCTATGAACCATTGATCTTCTGTCCAAGCTCTATGAATGTGACACATATCACTAGCACATTCATTCTTTGACATATTGAATTTTAATTGAACCATTGGATCAAGATTTTAAATTTAATGTGTACCATTATATCTACTAACTAGTTGACCTTATAATTTAATGTAGTTAAACTTGACGGTCTCTATCCCATCACAGTCTATAAGATCAACTTTGAAGGTTTATAACTTGAGTTAGAAAACACTTTAGGACTCCAAAACTTTAGGGTAAATTCTTGTCACTATAGAAAAAATCTCCATGAAATTATTTGGACTTGGTTGATTTTTTTAGTACCATAAATAAATGCACAAACTTGCTAGTTCATTCATGTCTGCATGATGGTATGTGATGGTTTGGCTAAGTATAGAAACTTAGTGAACTTATGTCTTAGAGGCCAAATTTGAACCCACACATATTTATCTAAGCTCAACTTGATTACCTAAAATTTAAATTATATGATCTCCTTACATATGGTAATCCATATATATATATATATATATATATATATATATATATATATATATATATATTCTCTTAGAAACCTCACACATGTGAAATATAACATCATCAATATGCCTAATCAAATTTTTCTTTCACAAAACCAACTATTCCAGGATGAACATAATGAAGAACCTGATGAATACCATGCACTTTCATAAACTCTTTAATCATCCTTAACATCTGATAGGACCCCTCATGTATGCTCAATACTTCAGACCCATCCCTAATCATGCCAAAATTTAATATCAACCAAGCCTACTTCAAGCATAATATGACAAGCACACTACATACTTTATCATTGACACTTAGACTATCAAGACACTTCATCCACTCACCTGGACACCTCCATGACATTACTAAAAAATATCTAACATTAATGGTGTTAGATGGATTTATAGGGTCTAATCTTGGTTATCCAGATCATATCCAATCTTGAATTTATGTGTTTACCTACTTGGGATGGCAAAAACTCATATTATAACATGTCTACCTTCATGGCATCCTCTCAGGCTACTTTGGTTCAGAGTTAGGTCATATTTAATGTCCATTTAAATCCTTGGATTTCAAATTTTAACAACCATAAATTTTGATTTGAGACTTCTTATATTGTGTTATTTTTCAGCTCCACATTCATCCTATGGGTCCTATAGTTAGTCTATCTTCTTCCACACTTGCACCACATGGTAGCCTTACAATCATCCTAAGTTCCTTTGAATTTTATACCTTGGATCCACACCATTGATCTACTATAGTATGATTAATCCTGCATCATTATATCTTTTGGACCCATTGGCTTGTTAGTCACTACACATTGTTAGATATTCTCTTGAGATCCCATGATCTTGACACTTATCATCTCTTTATTTATTCTTAGGATCTGCTAAGTAGTTGACCTATCACTCATCATTTATTTGATTATGGGAACCTACAATATTACCTCTTATCATCTACACATTTAATATAAAGACACACTAAGCTTTTGACATGATTCTCACTATTGATCTTTGATACATGATCGAATGTGTGCTTTTTGATCTTTGGGACCCAATTACACTATCGATCTCCTACTTGCAATTAAATTTGATTTAAGCTTCTAAAATATTCACACTTAGAAATTATGCATTCATATTTGAAAAAATTTAATTCAAATGTCTATTTCACAAGGCTCAAATTTGATGTCTACATGCACGTCCCACTCTATAAGTCTAACTTTAGAAACTTATATCTTGAGATAGAAAGTTCATCAAGATACAAAATTTATAGAAGATGTTTATGGGACCAAAGACATCATATCCATGTGATATTTTGGATATAAGAGGCCTGTCAAGTTAGTTTATTAAATTCATGACCAACTTTCTCTACTCATTTTTGCATGATTTTTTGATAATGCTATGGTTCCTCAAGCTTATGTTATTCATTTTCCTCTTGAACAAGGACACTATGAGGCATCAAAACAAGGTAGAGCAAAGGTCATCAACATTATTCAAATGACAAAGTTTGAGATTTGGCTTGTGAGGTGAAAATTTTAACACAAGCTACTTATAAACTTTCATGGTTATAAAATATAAGTCTCACACATCATCCTCCATAAATTTGTATGATTTGACCTAGTCAACCTTGCTTGTTACATCAAAATTCTTAGGAACAAGGCTTTTTTTTTAGCTTTTACTCATTATCAAGACAAATTAAAACCATATAAATAAACCTTAAATAGTAATTTATATGTTCAAAACATCAAAATAGGTTAATATTACCATTTTAAGCCATAATTGACTAGATCTTTCTCATCAAGTCATTATAAGGGTTTTGAGAGGGTTTTGACTGGTTTCAGTTCTTAAATCATTCCTAAATGATTTCCCCTCATCTTCAAAATCAATTCAACTAAAATAAATATATGGACCTTTCACAACTTCCATTAAGTTCTCAAGATCTCATGCAAAGGTTTCATGTGCCAATGAGTACAAGAAATCTCTTATCATGTCTACAACACCCCATTCTATACACATAAGGAACCTTATCACAAGTTTTCATACTTTCTCCTTTAAGTATTAAATTATAACTTTTTTTTCACACTTAACATGACCTATCACACCTATTTCAATTATCTAAATAGTTGTGTCATCATTTTAAATTATATTGATCCCTCATTAGGCCACTATAGGTCACTTTACATAGTAGGCCTTATACTGCCAATCATACTTAGACTATGATTATGCCTCAAAACCTATTTAATTATCTAAAACACTCAAAATTCATTTCATAAAACTTCATACTAGTTTCATACACTACCAAGATTAATTATACATGTCTTTTATGGCTCGACTCATCATGCTACTAGACCTATGCCACTTCACTAGGTTTCTCAAATAAGTCTTTATGAACTCAACATCAAGAACAACAATGAAAACATAAAATGACATAAATGAAAATTACATGACATCAATGAAAAATTCATGCATACCTTGTAATACATTCCCAATAGTTTATAGGAAATAAAGGTAACATCTAAATCATGAAGACCTAAGATGTCATCACATAGCTACAATTTAGGTGTTGATGACCTAAGGATGATGAAATGATGATTGAAGGCCATCGACTAAGTTGTGAGACTAGGTATGATGAAACATTAATTATCCTTTGAAAATAATTAAGGTAATATTAATAGTGGTGAGGACATCACCACATAGAGCCTAGAAAATACATGGGCCTATGAGTCTAAATTAATACCCATCTAGCCTATCAAGGTTGTTAAGCCCAATAAAAAAACTATGTCATATTCTAAGAATATAAATGAAAAAATATGGTACACTTCAATTTTTATTACCATTATATCATTTTTGAATATAAGTAATGAGAAGATAATAGAAATCATCTCTTTTTAGGTCTTACAAATATCAAGATGCTATATTTAATTTAAGGTATATTTATAAAAGTGTTATTATTAAAAATATCCTTTTTGAGGAGAGAGGTAAAAACTTACACCCCTTATATAGTATTTAGACTTGGTATAATCCCCTAAATATTAGTTTGTAAAATAACATCCATGTGAATAGATTGCATTGGCCAATTTGTTTTGTCTAGTATGCTAAGAACTAGTAGAAGAAACCATTGGGAGGTATTTTAAATCTCCTTTCAATAGAGGTAAAGGATACTCAAAGCTCCCTCTACCTATGTTGTGTTGGCTATGTCAAAACACCAACCAACAAATTTAGTTCTATAAGGAGGGCTTGAGTAAAAACTAAGATTTATAGTCAAAGCTTAGACTAAAATACTTAAGAGACATATACATATACTAAGTTATACCAGAATCAAAGTTAGAAAGCAAGAGGATAAACACTAAATCAAAGTTTTTTGGAGTTGAATTTGAGATCTTACAACCCTATGAACATAGAATATTGAGGAGCAATAAAGTGAAAATAAAAACTAAATATATCCATTTACTATCCCTTAAAATTAATAAATGGACAATTCAATAGCCTAAATTAGTCAAGGTGTTTTTCCTTGTGAATGTTTCGATAATTTCTCATGGCCTACCTAAGAACCCAAACAATTTCTATCCAAATATGTAATCAATGGAATTTAGACTACTGAAGAACACATCCAAGCTTTCAAAGATGCCCTTATTCTAACACAAGTTAAATATTAGGATGTAGTATGTCATTTATTTCCCTATTACTTATGGGAAACTACATCCACCTAGTATTTAGGCTTAAAAATTGGCTCTATCACCTCTTGGGGTGATCTTGAGACAATGTTTGTGAATTAATTTAGGCTTTTGATTGATTTGGTTATTTTATATCACTACTTTTCTATTATTAAGAGAGAACCAAATGAGCCCATGAGCCCATACATCTTACTATAGGGTTTATCTATTCAAACCTAATTAAGAGCCCTTAACCAATTGACATCTATGTTCCATAGGAGAACTCCTATTTCCCTCATATCTTTTCCCTTGGATCATAATGAAGTAGTTAATATTAAACATCATATGACCCTACAAGGTTATGGTGTAGGACCATTACCATCATTAGGGAAATAATATCCTTACTATAAAATACCCATAATCAATTAAGATCTCATACAGAACATGACACTAATGAACCCAATCCTAAGAGCTATATAGTCAAGTCCAAATCTAGTGTATAATTTGATCCCCTTAAACATCATGCCTAGTCATCAACCATATATGGCTTTAAATCACATAATGCCACATGTGAATAATCAATAATTAGTCCCCATGGAATATAATTTTTTTGCTACTATGCCAAGCACCAATGGTTATGCTACTTTAAGTAGTAGTTAATAAGCTATACCTTCATTTATAAACAATAAAACACCTAAAAATAAAATTCATATCCAAGCACACACAACTACCCTAACATTTATGAACACTATTACACCTGTGGTCAACCAATGGTCATAAATGGGAAATAAACAAAATACTAGTGGAGACCTTTAAGTGGATAATTTACAATAAATGGTCCAAAGATTGTGAAATTACATGGTTAATTTGTTGAGTTAAGTTCCTAACAACACAAACCAAGCTAAAAACAACCCACCTTAAATTATGAATTTTAACTTTTAAAGGACCAAAAGGTAGTAGAATACCAAGATTAACAATGGGAATGTTCCTAGGCCTCTAGACACTAAAATTTTAAAATACTAATAATAGGGCTTTAGATTTAGTGAAAATGCTTGACTTAGTCTTATTAGCATGGTTGATCATGTCAAAATAGATTGTGTTAAATTCATAGCTTCCTCTAACATATTCTAAAAGGAGATGGACAATATAGAAATAGTTCCCACACCCAATGATAATTCAAACTAATAAGGAGGAAACAAAAATGCAACAATAGTCTTATAGAATTAAAAAATCCCATTTGAGGATGATAATGAGATCTAAGATAACTTAGATGAGGTCCATGCCTTTAAATATTTCTAAAGGGGAAATAATTATCTATTGAGGAGCCAATTTCAAAACCCTTTGACCACATCTACTCGTTTGAATAATACCCAAGTTCTACTTGATGTGGATTCAAGCAATAATCCCCCCACATAAGTGACCTATAACATCCTATCAATATAGGAACAACATAACCTCTCTATGGGATGATAAACTAATAGATCAAAATAAATCTGCATATAACATTGTAGAGGATCTAAAAAGAAGAAAGGAAAATATATCTATATATGAGTTACTTCAGATTTTTGATAAAAAATAATTGTTATTAAAATAAATATCTCCTCTGGAGGGAAGGAACATGCTAATAATGTTGATGCACATGTTTCCATTTATATATAAAAAATGAGACTCCATCTTTTCTACTTATAGTTCCTATTTTTGGTAAAAACTTACATAATTTTATTATGGATTTAGGTTCTTTAGATGATGTTATGACATATGCAAATTGTCAAAAATTGAGCCTCACTATGGTGAAATCAAAAAAAAAATTTGTCCAACTATAGAATATAGAGGTGAAAGTGGTGGGTAAATTGAACCACATACATATGCAGTTGGCTTTGGATCCAAGAATTTAACAATTTATTGACATCCAAGTAGTAGACATACGAGATGTATATGGCATGTTATTGAATATATATTGGTCTAGGATGCTTAATGGTTATGTGGCAGCTAACTTCTCACATATGTGGCTCCCATGGAGAGGTATCCAAAACAAAATCAAAATTAAGAGAGAACCCAAAATGACTCAAATGATTACAAAATATAATATCACCAATGAAATTATATATGAAGAGTCAAAACATGGGGTGTATACATTGGAAAAGGAAATAAAATCTCATGAAAATGTATCTATTAATATGTTGATTTTGTAGTGTACAAAAATTATAATTGGATGATCTAGACCAATTGGACAAGGATTATTTTCCTAGTGCTCCCAAAATAATTTCATTCCAAAGTTTTGTCTTAGAAAATGAATAAGTATGGTAGGTAGATCTAAGCCATTATGTGGAGTTTTTAGATTTTTATATTGATGAAATGACCATTATTGACACTTATATTCCTATATTCCCATTTAAAAATCAAACCAAAGGGTCTCTTTTAGCTTAGAAATATAGTGGGAACTCAATAAAATATGATGAAGTGAACCAAGAATTAAACATTATAACATTACGTGTGTTGTAGAGCTCAATTATCATAGCTAAAATCTATCTATTGATCTTAAAATTTAATTTATGTAAATCAAGGAATGGGTGTGGTTCTAGGATTGAAATCATTAACCTAAGAGTAAAATCATATTTAGCTACTTTCCATCTACAATTTACTTGTACAAATAATGTGGTTTAATATGAGGTACTAGTTTATGGATCCAACTTATTAAGAGAAAGAAAGTAAATAATATTAAGGTGTTTGGTGATTAAAAAATGGTTGTCAAAAAAGTAAGAAACCAATATTATTGTAATGATAAATGTTTATATAGATATTGCAACTAAGTATAAAACTTGATATAGGACTTTGATTCATTTTATATGCATACATTGACATATATAAAAAACTACACTACAAATGCATTTGTAATAGCTAAAATTACCTTGGAACCTATTATTGACTCTAAACTAAGAAGATTATTAGTGGATTTAATCTCCAATATCTCATTTCTTGATAACATTATTAACCTCTAGGTGTTTAATGACAACACATTCTTAACATCATCACAAAAATTGAGGTGTTTTCAAACCATAATGTAGATCAAGACAATTGTTAAGAGTGTGATTTGGATCAAGAGGGGAATATACTATAGAAAACCAATAGTATACAAAATGGATTGATTTTATTAGAATGACTATTTGATATGGATTATCAAGGATAATAGGAAAAGATCAACCCCAAGAAAATGTATGCTTCATGAGTGTTGAAATTTATTCAAATCTAATGATTTGAAAAATGTGCTTTTAGGCACGACATAGACTCAAAAGGAAAACTAGGGATTACAAAATACCTTAAATAATTCAAGGATGTAATTACATAGGGATATGAATGCTTAAACATGTTTGAAACTTATATTCTCACACATACTATCCCTCTCAATCTTGGAATCAATTAATTATGACAAGGACAAAGGCTTGCGAATCCATTGATAGATCCATTAATCCTCAAAGAAGTTTATAAGCTACTCTCAACAAGGATTATCTTTCTTGTAAGACACTCTATATGGTTATCTAATTTAGTCATAGTTAGAAAAAAAAAAAAAGAGATACACCTTGGTGTCAACTTTTATAACCTAAATACGTCATTAGAAAAAGATAATTACCCACTAATTTCACTATATAAAGTAATGTAGATAGTGAATGGTTCATAGATGATGTCATTCCTTGTTGAGTAATTAAGCTATAACCAAGTAGTGGTCAACTATGAGGATCAAATCAAGACAACATTCACAACAAAGTGGGGAACATTCACATAGAAAAGGATTCCATTTAGCCTAATCAATGAAGGTACCACCTTACAAAGAGCCATGGGCATTTCATTTAAATATATAATCATAATATGCATAGTCATATGCATGGATGATCTAACTATATTTTCAAATATTAGAGGAAACCACATCAAATATTTGAGGATGTGTTGTATAGGTGTAGAGACCATGGAATTTTATTAAATAGTAAGATATATATATTTGGGGTGATTGAGGGTAAGCTGATGGGCCTTATTATTTCTAAAAAGGGCATGCCATTAACCCAATAGAGTAGAGCTGATATTTAATATCCCATTACCTATAAGTAGGAAGGGTTGTAGTTTTTCTTTGATAAATTTAATTCTGTAAAGAAGTTTATTTCAAGGTTTGTTGAGATAGTTAGGCCAATCAATAAAATACTAAAAAATGACACAAATATTAAGTATACATCTGAGGAAAAATCATATTTTGATTAGATCAAGGCTGAAATTGTAAACATGACATTACTCATCAGAATATATGAAACACAACTCTTCTATGTTTACTCCTTTGCTTTAGAACATTCAAGTGTAGTTTTTTTAACACAAAATAAAGAAGAAGGAGATGAGAGGATTATGTAATTTATGAGTTTCACTCTAATAAAAACTAAACTTAGGTATTCAATGATTGATAAATAATCCTTTACCTTGATCAAGGAAGTTAAAAAGTTTAGACACTATATTCTATGCAATAAGGTGTTTACCATAATTCCTAATCTAATCATGAAGTCTATGATAATGCATAATGAATTAGGTGAAAGATGTGGAAAGTGGATGACCATTATATAGGACTATTACCTAAAAATCCAACCTATGAAAATAGTTAGAGGTCAAAGACTCAATAAATTCATTGCTAAAGTGGACCCCCAGATCTTTTTCTAGTAGTACTTAGTGTAGAATATTTAAATAGATGATTAGTACCAAGACATTATATTTTACATGTTAAAAAATGAGTGTCCATGCCACCTGAATTCTACACAAAGGAGATAACTACACATAAATAGCAATAAATTCATGATTAAATAAAGCATGTTATATAGAAAGAAGTAAGAAGGCATATATCTAAGATTTTTGAATAAAGAGGAAGTAACTGAAGTACTCAAAAATCTCCATGGGAAGTATGGAACTAGAAATTATTCAAGAAGAACTACAACCCACCAAATATTGAGGATAGGTTATTACTAGACTCATGTCTTTAAATATTCTCATGTCGATGTCAAGAACTACCACACTTGCCAAGTTTTATCACATAGAGAATGTACTCTTGTTATACCCATAAAACCCATTATTAAGGTTATACCATTATCCAAATGGGTAATAGACTTCATGGGATCCATTAATGAAAATTCTTACATTGGACATAAATTCATCCTCATGGTGATTGATTATTGTACACACTAGTCTAAAGCCTAGGATTTTAAAAATTGTTCCACTGACATAGTGATAATATTCCTTAAGGAACTCATTATCACCAAGTTGTAATTCCATTTATTTTGTTATGTGAAAAAGGTCCTACTTTATCTTAATTTTAATTCATTAAATGGGCCTATAACAACTAGGTAATAATTAAATATTCTTATAATTATTATCCATAAGGTAACAGGGTTTTTGAATCCAAAAATAATAATTTACTTAATGTCATTAAGATAATTTTAGGAAAAAACCCCATGGACTGACATAACATGTTAAAATTTTCATTATGGTCTAATAGGACTAGGATAAAATCTACTCTAGGTACTTTACCATACCATCTAATATATGGCCAAGATCCCATCTTTTTTATGCAACTAAAACTGACCACCTTAAATTTTATGAATGAATACCTAAAAATTGATGATAAAATAGAATCCCACCTCTTAAATCTTACATAAATTAAATAAAAATGTAATGATATTTTATTACACTGATCAAGATGCCATCAAATTCTAGTTTGACAAATGAACTAGAAAGAAACCATTTTGGATATTTGATTTGGTCCTTGTTTAGCACAAAGCTCATGAAAATAAGGGACAACATAGAAAATTTGATACCTTATGGCTAGGTCCCTATCAAATCTCTGAAATCTTGGGTGAGAATGCTTTGAGCCTAAGGTGTCCAACTAATGAGGATGTTCTATTGCCTATCAATGGATAATTCCTCAAGCACTATTTCTAGGCTTAGAATAGATTGGCTTTTTCTATGAATAATTTATTTTTACCTATAATATTTTATATAATTTCCTTTATATTTGTTTTTTCTAATTTATCCTTGTTGGTTTGGTTTTATTGTTGTTCCTTTTTGGCCTAGACTATTTATTTTGACTTGAGGGTTCCCATGTTCAGGGTAAATTGTAGTGGCCCATATATAAATTAACTTAGGTTTTTTTGCCTAATATCTAAGCATGTGTTTCAAAATTATGGAGAAATTTTAAATATAGTGTTTTGGTGAGAAGGTGAATGGATAGATGAATCATAACATGGCATAGAATCCAAATGGGCATGTAACTATATAGAAAACCTATAGATGGATTGTGCCTTATTTTTCTATGGATCACACCTCTTCCCCACTGAATGATAGAGCTGATGTTTAACAAAAAAAATGCTACCAAATGATAGATATGTTATCATTTAACATTAATATTATCGAATGAAAATAATGTTGTATAATAACAATAATGTTATTAGTTCATAACACTACTTCCAAATGACAATAATGTTATTACTTGGTAGAAATGCTGTTTTTTGATATAATTGCTATCAAATGATAAATATTTTTATTAAATGATAGCATTTTTATCATTCAACAATGTTATTATCATTTAGTAGTGTTGTCACTATTAGACAACATTACTATTGAGAGACAACATTGCTATCATTCAAAAACATTATTATCATTTATAGGATTGTTGTCATTGGACAAATTTGGTGTCACATGGTAGCATGTTGTCATTCAAAATCATCACCTAACACTTCTTTCATCCCTTTCCTACTATTAAATTTTTTGATTATGAATATATAGGTGGACATATATTTACATATAATGGTAAATAAGATCATTTTGACTTTCAATAGAGTGGTGAACTATATTTACATGTATGACATTCATTTTAAATAGTAGGTGAGTTGACCTAGAAATATAAATTACACATAGATAATTTATATGAATCCATTTGTTGTTCACCACCCCCTAAAATTGAAATATTTATGAATTAACAAAAAATAACCACTAAAATTTAACATGCCCATGTTAATCAATGACTGATGAATGAATGTTTGTACTTTAGGTAATATAGAGGGCACTTTAAGAACTTAAAATATGAAAAGTCTTGCATAAATGCTTACATGAACCACTATGTTTTTTTTGCATTTTTAAAATTCTAAAGGCCTATAATTCCAAATGGAACATGTGAAATTAGAAACATTATTTTCTTGTCTCAAATCCATCAAATGTAATTAATATAAATAAATATAATCTAATGAAGAACTAAAATCATTTGAGACTAGTCTTAATTTCTCATGAAATTTATGAGTCTTCTTTTATTTATGTCTTGGTTCCCAACCCTCAATGGACAAAATTTAAAAAAAAATAAAAAGAAATAAATTTCAAAGGAAATTGAATTAAAATTAAAAAACTTGATTTTTCCTTAAAAGGGTGATTTAACAAACTCCACATTAGGATTTTTAGCCTATTTGATAGTGGAAAAATGCCATAAATAGAACCAAAGGTATCTCTTTTAGGTCTATAGACACATTTTTGGTACTATAAAAATGCCCATGACATTCCTGCCAAGACAAATTACAATATCTTTCCCCTTTATAAGTTTTGATTTATTGAGTAAGTCTATTTGAATGTGTTTGAATGTATAACTATAACTAAATCAATCATTTCAGCACACATTGATGGTCTTTGGGAAATAAAGGAACTTATTATGTCACATGTTGTAGCATATTTTCATGTCTTTGCATTTTTATTTTTCTTGGGTAATTATTTGTAAGTAATGTTTATTGTTTGTATGCCAAGACTAAGATACTAGATTATTAACATAATTACAAGTATGTTATAATAGATTCACCATTTTTTGCTTTCACAATAATCCCTAATTTCATCACTAAAATCATGGAACCTCATTTTGCTTGGGATTGTGACTTTGTCTCTTTTGAGAAGTTATTCATTTTTCCTTGTATATTTGTAGTTATTTTGGGGTTATTTACGTTTGAAAATCCTTAGATTATCCTTTTATTTATTTTATGCTTGGTCAGCTCATTTATTCCACCTATGTTTATGTCTTTAAGGTGGTGGAAGTTAATCTTGTAAAAATAAATGATCCTTTCTAGATTTTCATTTGATTTAACTTGGGGATTATTTAATCAACCATTCATGTGGGTCTAAAAAACATGAGTTAATGACTATATTTAATTATTATATATTTATCATTACCTTTTCAAAGAAATATTTATACTTTTTAATCAAAAAAACCTTTTCTTGCTTTCCCCATGGTATTTTTTGTTGAATTTTCCTCATCTTTTTCATGTTCATTGATTGCCTTAATCTTTTTACCAAAGTTTTGTGAATTTTAAAGTTTCCAATTGTTGATGTGATCAATATTCATGCATATATCATGTTAAAATAGGGACTAATCCATAAAAAATGACTAATTATATGGGATTACCCCCAACTCCCTAAGATGGTGATAGATTTCCCCATCATGAAAGCCTATGATTGATCTATGCAATTTTCCAAGTCTAAGGATCCTTTGACTACCATGCCTACCATTTAATCTTTAGATCAATGGCTTGGGTTGGCCTATATTGAAGGAAAGATAAAAACCTATTGGAATAATAATCACTAAGAGTGGGTGGTGAATCAATGTTTTAAAAACATTATTTCAAATAACCTTTAACATTCCTTACACCATGAAAGTAATTTAGTGATATAGAAATGCATAAAGAACCTTTCACATGATCATAACACAAGAAAACACATATATGAGTGAGAAACCCTCAAAAGGAATAAAACCCACGTTGATCTCTAAAAATGAACTACATTATTATAAAAAAAAATACCAAATTATGTTGATCATCAACTCAACTTGGAGTACCAACCCCAATGAAGTCAAGTACCCACTTGACTAGGCTTTATCAATCACCTACTTGCAAGGAAGCACCAACTACCTAAGTGAATCAGTACCAAATGATCCACCTCATGAATTTTGATCACCACACCTCTAATCTACTATCATGGTCTCATTTCAAGACCTCTTTTTTCTCTACCAAGTAATATTTTATTCACTTATATTGATTCCATTAGAATAGGTCTAAAGTGCCTTGTATATATATTATTCTCATGATCACACACCACTTGGTCAGACACACATGCTAAAACTATTATTTAGGCCATATAATATGTCTTAAAACACTTTATGAACATAATTAAAATTAAATTTGTACCCCTTTTGATATAAAACAACTCAATTAGGCCTCATTTCTCTTTTAGGTCTCATGAAGACCTAATTATATTAGGTCTGTCTTCTTAACATCAAAACTTGATCCTTTTGGGACTATATGGCCTTATAAAAGAATAAAAAATAATTCAATCACTTATATAATTACCTATACTAACCTTATCCATGCTTGTTTAGACTTGTATCTTTCATTCATACCATGAAAACTCTTTTAGGACAAACTACCCTATTAGGCCTGTGTACCTTAAAAGTCTATCTTGCATAAGATTAAAAACCCTTAAGATATTGAAATATACTAATAAAAATATGTAGATAGGTTCTACATGAACTTCTGGTCACAATAAAATTCTTGTAACACTTTTACTTAGGATATAGAGGCTTAAGAACATCTGTGCAACTTACTCAAAACTGCCAATTTACCTCAAAGATCAATCATGGTGGATTAGACCTCCAACACCTATGTAGACACTTTTCATGAATTATTATTAATTTAAATAGTATTATAATATATATAAAATATCATAATATATAAAATTCATATGGTCTAATGGCAAATATTAGTCTTGTAGACCAATTTCTTGACCCTATGTTTCACAATCTTATCAGAACTAGACAGGTCATTTTGTGAGCAAATTTATCACCATATTAACTTATTTACAGAAATTATTAAAATTATTAAAATGAATTAAAATTCATAAATAAACTCTTTATATTAACTTTTTTCTCATCAATCTGGCATGTTTAAACCCTCAAATCCATCTTCTCATCTTTGTTTAGGTTTTGCACTATTTACACCATTAGGTCTATCTATGACTGGCTAACTTAGATGCCCAAATTAGAAAATTTTAAAGCTATAACCTATCCAAAAATAATAATGGACATGAAAAATTATCCTATATCTACCATCCATTTTCTTTTCTTTACCAATACAACTTTTGAGAGATACAATAGTTTCTTGACAAACAAGCCTATATCTATTTATTTTCTCTCTCATCTAACTAACCACCACCACCTAGAGGTACCTAGAAGATTTTAATATATGATCCAATAGATTTTATATTAATTTTAATCCATTATGATCTGATTTAACAAGATCCTTTACATCAGGTCCTTATAAGGGTTTTAGGGAGGTTTAACATTAGTTTTGGTATTAACAATTATTCGTAAAGGACTGACCCTTAAATTCAAAATCAATGCCTAGAGATATTATCTAAGGCCCTTACCTATATCTCCTTAAGATCTTAGGTTCCCATGTAGAGGTTACATATGCCAATAAATTTATAAAAGTTATTCTCATGTCTTGAGACCACATTCTATAAACTCAAAAAGGCTTAAAACATTGATTTGTCCAATTTATTTCGAAACATGACCTCAAACTCTATGAATAAGCATAAAACAACTTGTATTAACTCTATACATGCTCAAATATTAATACTTGTCTTGAAATCTAATCTTCATAACTCACTAGGCTAGGCAAGGTCTAAGAGAGGTCTAGGTATAGGCTTAGTTTGAAGGTCCTAACCTTATAGGCTCACCCTAAAAATCTCATGAATGCTTTAATGCCTCATATACATGCTCAACTAATTTAATATAACTTTCACATTCCTTTTTTCATTCATTTTCCATGAACATACCTCTTCATGTCATGACTAGGCTTCTTATGCATTTTGACATCAATAACATATACCTTCATGCAACCATAAGGAATTAGTTACCTTGAAATTATCTCTTGCCTTAAAGTTCTCTCGTGACAACATATTATCATGAAAAAACTCTCTCAATTCACCTTGTCACATTACACACTACCAACTAGGCTTAGTCACCTTTGAATTCAATCTTCTTAAGATGCACCTTTGACATTAATGATAATACTCAAAGATCTCCCCCTTTATCATTAATGGAAACCACTCTTACAATATTCTCTTAATAGGTAATGTCTCCCTCATTCTAAAGTTTCTCCCCCTTCAACATAAATGATAAATAAATGTTTACAACTTCTTGGATCACACCTCTTACAACTAAAATGCTCAACACATAAGGTTATGATATTATGAGGTACCATACAAACATACTCCCCATATATCCATGGATACCTTATCATCAGTACTCATATACTATTGGAGATAATGAACCACATAATTATCTCCCCCTAATAACTTGACTCCTTAATGACTATTAGGTGTAAGAACTACACCCAATTCATGTCTTATATGTTAAAATGTTGCCTTATGAAGTGGCTTGATCAAAATTTCTACAATCTCATCCTTTTTAGAAACATATTCAAGTTTATCAATTTGTTCACTTACCTATTCTATTATAAAATGATACTTGATGGGAGTGTTCTTAGTTCTTGAGTGCATAATAGGATTCTTTGAGACACTTATGGCTTTTGTATTATCACAATAAATAGGCCTGGGACTATTATACTCCACCTTGTAGTCTTTTAAGTTTTGTCTCATCCATAGGACCTAAGTGAAACATGAAGATGTTACAATGTATTCAAAATCAAAAATATATTTTTACATAGATGGTTGCTTCTTACTTATCTACGATACTAGGCACTCTCCTAAGAAGAAATCTCCTCCACTAGTGCTCTTCCTATTATTTAGACTCCCTACCTAGTCTACATTTGTATAGGCTATCAAGTTAAACTGCTTGCTCTTTATGTACCACAACCCAAACTCTATATTCCCCTTCATATACCTAAGTATCCTTTTAACTACTTTTAGATTATTTTCCTTTGGGTCTACTTGAAATCTTCCCATAATACCTACTACTTGCATGATGTTATGTCTAGAGGCATTAATGTATAACAAAATTCCAATTATTGACCTATATGATATCCAGTTGACCTTTGGAGACTCATCTTCCTTGCTTAGCTTACACCCTATGATCATAAGTGTGCTAAAAACTTTGAAATATTCCATCTTAAACTTATTCAACATCTCCCTTATGTACTTAGCTTATGAAATGAATAT
This sequence comes from Torreya grandis, assembly GCA_037957365.1. Taxonomy (NCBI): domain Eukaryota; kingdom Viridiplantae; phylum Streptophyta; class Pinopsida; order Cupressales; family Taxaceae; genus Torreya; species Torreya grandis. Next base: position 510,001 of record JARHVA010002745.1, on the reverse strand, counting down.
ACATTTTTCTATTTGTATTATTTGTAACCCAAGAAAGAATGATAGTTATCCCAACATGGACATATCAAATTCTTCCTTAATCACATATGTAAAGGCCTTGGTCATATTCTCACTATTTCCACCAAATATGATGTCGTCCACATAGACAACTACTATCAACTGATGGTCATATTCTATCTTTATGTTTAGATTACTATCTACAACTCCTATTTTGAATCTTTGGTCTAATAGATACCTATTCAATCTAGTGTACCAAGCTCTAGGGGATTTATTTAGACCATAAAGAGACCTTTTCAATCTAAAAACATGGTATTTGTTACCTAATAATGATAAACCCTCAAGTTGATATATGTACACCTCCTCTTCAAGGTTCCCATTCAAAAAATAAAATTTGGCATCCATCTAGTACACCTTAAATATTTTGAATCCTAAATATGCTAAAAACAATCTGATAGCCTCCAATATTTATACTAGAGTAAAGGTATCCTTAAAATCTACCTCTTAAAATTGTGCATATCCCTTTCATACTAATATAGCCTTGTTCCTAGTGACTTATCCATCTTCATTCAACTTGTTTCTAAACACCCATTTTGTGCTAATGACATTCTTGTCTTTAAACCTAAGAACTAGTTCCCAAGTCTCATTATTTTTTATTTGGTCTAACTCCTAATTCATAGAACCTGTCCAAAACTTGTCTTATCTTGATTATACAAGGTTATTAGGTTCAATATTAGACAATAGAGCAACATTTTCTTGATTTAGATTACTTACCATCCTTCTTCTTATTTGCATACATGCATCCTTATTACCAACGATTTGTGATTCAAGATGGTCTCTTTGAATCTATCTTGAGGGGCCTTTGTAGTCTCGTCTTTCCTCAAATTATTCTTATTCCACATCTATCTCTATTGTTTCTTATTCATTCTTGAAGTACAATTTTTTTAATGTATCATTTGACTATGATTGTGACTTCTTAGAACTTATCTCATCAATCTTCACATTAGTTCTTTCTAATATATTTTTCAACCTATTATAGCATCTATAATATAAAATCATTGATGATCATACCAATAATATACCTTCATTAGATCTATAATCAAACTTACCTAAGTCTTACTCATCTCTTTTGATAAATCATTTGCTTCCAAACACTCTAAAGTGCTATACATTAGTAGGTCTACCTTTAGACAGCTCATAATGGGTCTTATTACCATTATTCCTTATCTATCGTCTATTAAAAATGTAGATTGTAGTGCTCACTACCTCTCTCTAATATCCTTTAGTTAATCTTAACTCATTTATCATAGTTATTTCCATCTCTTGAACTATCCTATTTTTTCTTTCCACTACTCCATTCTATTGAGGTGTCCTAGCCATTGAGAATTGTCTCCTTATCCCATGGACCTTATAGAAATCATCAAACTCATTGGACCAAAACTCTCATCCTCTATAAAATCTTAGGCACTTGATATTTCCATTCTTATCATTCTTAACAAGAGCCTTAAATGCCTTAAAATTATCAAGAGATTCTAAATTTTCTTTCAATAATGCTACCCAAGTCATTCTTGTGTAGTCATATATGATTAACATGAAGTAGCTATCTCCTTAAATAATTTGGATTCTTATAGGACAATAGAGATCAGTTTGTATTAACTCTAAAGGTCTTGTATTAGAGTAATTTTTGGATGTTAATATTCTTCTACTCTACTTACAATGTTGACATTCCTTGAAAAGTATGTTTATAGGTTTGATGATTTTAGACATGTTCCTCATAGACTTTTTAGAGCTTATCTTGACCAGATTACCAAAGTTTAGGTAGTCTAACCTTATTTTCCATGTCCAACTTTCATCTATCTTTCTCATAAAGCACCTCTCCTAATAGATACCATTAAATACATATAGATTATTCTTAGTCCTCTTAGTATTATAAATTAGCCTCCCTAATTTAGCTCTCCTTATATCACACCCTCTATCATGAAAGGTTAGTGTGTGTCCTTGGTTGGACATTTTAATTACACTAATAAAGTTATGTTTCAAACCTTACATATACATCACATTGTTTGTCTTGGTATTCCCATTATCCAAACTCAAAATACCCTTTCCAACTATATTGGTAGTTGTGTTATATCCAAATCTCACTATTATTGCATCATTATTATTTAATGAGATGAACTTGATCTTGTCCCCTATAATGTGGCTTGAAAAACCACTATCTATATACCATTTTATTCCTTCATATTGGATGTGAAAGGTAGTATGATCTAGCATAGATTCTTATCCATTAGTCTTCTTTTCCTCCTTGACCTTGTCCACAGGGTCTAACTTCTTAAGCCACTTTTTAATGGTATGATTGTATACCCTTTTACCTTGACTAACCTTACTCATATGCCTCATCTTCTAGTCCCTTGAAATATGTCCTCTTTGATCACACTTATAGCATATAATTTTGAATTTACTTTAGATATGTGTATTTATCCTATTCTTCCTTAAGGAATTGATTCTAGCATGATGTCTACAATCCACATCCCTATGCCCATATTGATTGCATAATAAATAGTAACTATTAAAGGGATTCACATACCTTGTCTATCTAATGTTGAATGATGCACCTCTACCTTTATTGTCTCTTTAAGGAGTTAATTTCTTCTTGATTTGTTGATAATGAACTTGAGTCTCAGACTTGAGAGTTTATGCATAGGTCTTTACTTTGCCAATAATATCATTTCTTGATGATCCATTATTCTTTGAGGTATGACTCTCTTGGTTTTATTTTTAGTATTATTTGAATGCAAGACCTACCTTTTCATGTGGAGACCTTTGACTATTCAAAATATCACCAAGGACTTCAATATACTTCTCAAATTTTTGTTGTGTCTTCAACTTGACTATTTCTTAAACTAATTCTACCTTCAAAGACTCATTTATATTCCAAAATTTATGAAATATTCCTATTTGGTCTTAATATTTTTAGTGATAATCTCAATCTAAGTTTCAAACTATTTGATGATCTCCTCATGTGAATTAGTGTTTTTTCTTATGTTAAAGGTATAACCACTGAGAGGTGGGTGAATAAGTGTGAAAACTCTAATCCATATATCATTCATTAATAAATAAAACATATCTATAGATATGGAAATGCATAAATAATCATTCATATGAGAAAGAAATGGAAGCACAACACATGAACACAAGATCTATGTGGGAAACTCTATTGGGGAGGAAAACCCACTGATACATAGCTTGGACTATGATCCTATAAGAAATAAATTAAAATTTTAGTGAGGTGCCAACACCAAAAGGAGAAACAACCCATAAATAATCAGGAACCAACTTAGATACCTTGACTCTTTTATTACCCTTAAACAAATTTTGATTATTCAACTTAATATGACCTCCTTATTTTGGTCTTTTCACTCTTCTATCTTTCTTAAATGGTCTATTAGGCCTTCTCACTCAATTAGCCCTTTCTTTGATAGAATTAGGTCAAATAAAATTTCTCAAAACATATATAAACATAGTTATATCTTCATGGCATATTCATCAAACCTATTTTATGATACTTAATCCCTTTACCTGGTTTCCAAAACTCTATATCATTTGCTCATATGCTCAAAAACCCTAACTAGTCTAATTGGGCATATTAAGCCTTATTTTTATACTTGACTCTTGATATTACCAATATTGGTCAGTGAATAACCTAAAAAAACTAGGATCACCCTTGGAATAGATCAAAAAACACATTTAAAATTTTAAATAACCATCACATAGTTCATTCATTACCCTTAAGGGCTAAAAATACCATTAGGCTTTCTCTAAGCACATGTTTCACTTAAACCTCCTTGGAATAATTTGAGACTAAAATAATGGATGAAAATATTAAGATGTAACTTTATTATATCCCTTATAATCTTTCCTTAGGTCCCCAGCACCATTTGGCTTATATCACTCCTTGAACCACCTAATTAGGTATACTCGCCAACAATCGTTTTAACTACCAAATAGTTTATCTTGAAAATATGATGCATATACTCAAATTTGACACATTAAAAAAATAAAATAACATACATATGATATTTATGATATAAAAAACATCCATAGATGATTTAGTCTTCACCACACTAGATAAAAGGCCTCAAGAATACTCCTACAAAAGGCTTACTCAGAATTGCCAGACACTATCAACATACAGTAAAAAATAATTAACTCTCTATAATTTAAAAGGGACTTATAATGAATATAAATACATTAAAATTAACTTGTGATAACTATATAACACATTAATAAGAATTTTATCCTTAAACTTGATGAAAAATGACTCAGAATCATCATTTTCATTCACACATAGAAACCTGCCTATATATTCAAAAACACAGTCATGAGAATCAAGATTTAGAACACATATGTGAAATTTTTTATAAACTTAAATTATATTATCATTATCATTCATAATAATTATAACATATTATAATATGTATATTACAATGTTATATTTCAATATTGGCCTGACAGACTAATCTCACATCTTCATCCTACACAGACTTCACTATGTTTGATAGATCACTTTGAGAAAAACTTTTAACATGTTTAAGATAATCATAAATAATTATAAACCAAGTGTATATTATTTATATGTGCTTAAAAATTACCCAATACATTTTTATTCATCTCATATCCTCTATAACTAATCCCTAATCTCATTCTCATTCTTGCCTAGTTTTCTCACTGTCTTACACATTAGGCCTGTTTAGCGATATGTCAAATTACATGAATATTTAAACCTATTTAGGTTATAAAACCTGAAAATAAAATTACATTATCATAAAAAAAAAGTCTCACACATCATCCTCCATCCATTTTCATGCTTTGATCTGGTCAACCCTACCTGTTATATCAAAATTCTAAGAAACAAGGGTTTTCTTGTATCCTCTACTCATTGTAATGACAAACCAAAACCATATAGAGAAACATATAATATTAATTTACATGTTAAAAACATAAAAATAGGGTAAAAATCATCCTAATCCATAACCAATAATATCTTTCTATCAGTTCATTATGAGGGTTTTGACTAGTTTCCTTTCTTAACAATTGTTCATAAAGGATTGCCCCTCAAATCTAAAATAAATTATTGGAATTTAAATCTAGAGACCTTCCCAAACATCCATGATTTGATCAATATATGATTCAAATTTTCTACATGCCAACAATCATAATAAATTCCTTCTCAGATCTGTAACACCCCATTCTATACACAAATTATCTCAACACCAATTTTCATGATTTATTATTCAAAATATGACCTAAAATTTTGTAAAAAAACTTATAAAACCCACTCACACATGTTTTAATTATATAAATAGATATTATACATTTTAAAATGAACTTGACCCCTCATTAGGCTATACTAGGTCTCTTTGCATACTAGGCCTTGAACTGCTAGTCATATTAAGACCATAATCACACCTTGGAACTATCAGGGTCTAGAACAACAAACTACTTTGATACCACTTTTTCAAGATTAGGAGCACAATTGATTACCTTGTATAAGCAACTAAACATGAAATTAAACTAGAAGTAACAAGTAACTAGAAATTAGAAACAACATAGAATTTGAGAGACAATGCAATCTTGTATTCAACTCATCTAGAAAGAAAATACAATAAAGAAGATGCCAAACTCTTCCCACACCTTTGAGGCTTCCCACACCTCTAGGGCTCCTAGTAATTCTCCTTCAAGAGTTCTCTCTCTCAATTACAGTCACAACAAACAACTCAAACACAGAGTTGTTGTTCACCTCCACCAGTTAGTAATAATACTGCCAGTACACAAGTACTCAAAGCACTCCAAGTAGATCTCCCTTAAACTTGAAACAACCTACAAATCAAATGATCTTACTTACCATGTAGATCTCTACCTGATCTTGCACAACCTACAAATCAACCTGGTCTTGCACATTAGAAACCTAGATCTTACAATCAGAAGGATCTCTTCCTTGTCCTTAATTACAATATAGCCCCATGAGTCTATTATATAGATCCCATGCAAACAATAATTAGACTTTCTAATTACAATAATTTGAAATGTAGCTCCAAGACTAAAATTAGTCTTTACATGCAAACAACCGGTTCGTTAAACAAACTGTTTGTCAACTAACAGTTGTGGAACTGCATAGGTGATCGACGTTGGTCATTGTCTATCTAGAAATGGCTGACATTAGCTGATCCATGACCGATGTCAATAGCTTCCTATCCACCCCTAACTAATGTTGGTTAGCCTGACTGATGCTAGTGACTGTGACACTCAGCAACCTCCTCCATGTTTGTATATAGTGAAGCTTTTAGCTCCACAACCTAACAATCTCCCACTTGGAGATAAATAGCTACACCTATACCTATACCTATACATCATCTAATTTGTCTCCTAGCTCGTATCCCTCTTCAAGATCAATCTTGAAGACCAACCACCACACATCCTGTGGTGTGACACCTATCATTCAAGTCTCCTGCCATCTTCGAAGTGCTTTACCTTACATAGCATGTTAACCTACTGCTAGTCCCTGTCAGATACCTGAGAATCCACTGAACTACTTTCCAGTGCTTCTTTCTTGGATTGGCCACAAACTCACTGACAACACCCATTACTTGGGCAAACTCAGGTCTAGTACACATGTACTTAACCTCATCATGTGAATTGGGACACTATTTTGTGAACTATCCATCCATAGGTGTGCTAACCGGTTCTGCATCCTGCATCTTGAACCTCACCACTAACTTATGAACATAATCATCTTGAGACAACATCAACCTATGATCTTCCTTGTCTCTAGGAATACTCATGCCAAAGAATTTTTCTACTCCCAAATTCTTCATGACATACCTCTAAACTAACTTTACCTTTAGCTCAGCAACTCCTTACATGTGTGACCCTGCAACAAGCATACACACAACATATAGTAATAGGATAATGTAGATAATATTATCCAACTTGGTAAAGAAAACACAATAATCACATTGACATTGACTAAAGCCATGCTTTGTCATATACCTATCAAACCTCCATTGTCCTGCAGCTTGCTTAAGACCATATACCCTAGCCTTCCATCTCACGTGTCCATTCTCTCTCTTTTTTAACCTAGGAATCCATTCATCTTTCAGTGCTTTCTCTCCAGTTGGCAACTCTACCAAGTCTCCTATTTGGTTCTCATCCAAGGAATCAAATTCCTCATTCATGCCATGCTCCCACTATTTCCTAGATTCTACCTACTCTGCTTCTTTAAAACTTCATAGCTCTTGACCATCAGTGAGTAACAAGTAGTCTAAAGAATGGGAATAATGAATTTGAGGCTTATTTACACTTTTAGTCCTCCTCATGGGCATTTGAGACCCCTTGACAGCTTGTCTACCCAAAATCCATTTTTTGGTCAACCCTGGTCTACACTCGACCGATGTCGATCCCACTTGATCGTTGATGCCAATTCCCTGACCGATGTCGGTGTCCACCTGGTCACTGATGCCAGTTCCTTGACTGAAATTGGTCACCACCTACCCAACACCACCGAATCTAATCTACACATGATCGACGTTGGTATCTACCTATTTGACGTCGGTTCTACCTAACTGACGCTGATAACTATGTTTTCCTATGAGTGATGACTTTTTACCCATGAGCTTACCTTGGATCATAACCTTGTCCAAACCACTCTGTTCAAAATTATTTAGCCCTTTAAGCTGATCTCTATCTGTCATCTATTCCTTGAAAACCAAGGCTTTCTTATTCTTGTCAAAACCATTAGATTTCCTCTTTGTGTAATAGACCCGATCCTTTCTTGTAGCATGTGTTTCAAGAAACCTCACTTTCTTTTGTTGCTTACAAAAATCTCGATCTATGCTTTCTAGATCTGAACTCTTACCCTTTGACTCAAGAACATGCATCCCCTTCTTATTCATGTGACCAAGCCTATGAAGCCACATCTTCAAATCTACAGCTGAAGTAGATAAACTAGAAGGAGAATCAGTAATATAAGTAGATAGATAAAGAGTACCTACTTTCTTACCTCTTGCTAAAACAAGTGCACCCTTGGAAACTTTCCAAGAGTCTACTGTGAGAGTTACTGTGCATCCCTCATCACCCAACTTTCCAACAGAAATCAAGTTCTACTTCAGGACTGGGACATGCCTCCTTCAACACCCATGTGTTGCCCGTCTACAATTTCAACTGCACTTTCCCATTGCCAACCATTTGACAAGGCTTACCATCCCCTAAATAAATCTCTCCAAAGTCTCCCTAGACATATTCATGAAAAGATGCTCTATTTGGGATTGCATTAAAAGAGGCAACAAAATCTAACACCCAATATTCCACTTTATCCAAGGAACATACAAGAGCATCCTATGTGATAATATCTACAACATCTGCTTCTTCATTTCCTTCATGCTGATCCTTAACCAATCAACAATCTTTCTTTATGTGCCCTACCTTTCCACAATTCCAGTAGATTATCCTACCATACCTAGATTTGGATCTCCTACCTATCTTTGACCTTGATTTCCCTTGCTCAATCTACTCTCTTTGCCTTCCCCTACTTTCAACACTTAAAGCATTCCCTGATGATTCACCTGTGATTTTTCTATGAATTTCTTCATTCAAGATTACACTAACAACATCATCAACTTTTAAGATATTTGAAGTAGATGCAGTATTGCTAACTGCCATTATCAAACTATCCCAACTTTCAGGTAATGAGCATAAGATTAAGAGAGCCTTAATTTCATCATAAAAAATAATATTGATTGAAACTAACTAGTTTACCAAACCATGGAAATCACTAAGATGACTATGTATAGATCCACCATCTAACATTTACAAATTAAATATCTGCTTCATAAGAAATACCTTATTCAAAGCTGAGGGTTTTTCATATAAATTTGCCAAAGATTTCATTAACTCTACCATTGTCTTAGCCTGTGATAAGCTAGAAATCATAGACGATGCCAGGCTCAACCTTATAGATCCTAGAGCCTTCCAATCAAGAACCTTCCATTCTTCATCTTTCATATTCATGGGCTTGCTTGTAACCCCCCCAATGGTAAGTACAAATATTTTTGATATATATAATCTTCTATATGCATCCTCCATAATTGATAATTCTTGCCGTTAAACTTCTCCATTCTTAGCTTACTTTCTTCTACCATTACTATACTCACACTCAATCAGAAACCCCTGAGAGTGACCTGTAATCAAACACAAACTTGCTCCAATCCAGGCTCTATGAACCTACAACCCTAGCTCTGATACCACTTTTTAGGATCTATAATAACAAACTAATCTGATATCACTTTTTCAGGATTAGGAGCACAATTGATTACCTTGTATAAGCAACTAAACACGAAATTAAACCAAAAGTAACAAGTAACTAGAAATCAGAAACAACACAAAATTTGAGAGACAATACAATCTTGTATTCAACTCATCCAGAAAGAAAATACAATAAAGAAGATGCCACACTCTTCCCACACCTCCAGGGCTCCCAGTAATTCACCTTCAAGAGTTCTCTCTCTCAATTACGATCACAACAATCAACTCAAACACAGAGTTGTTGTTCACCTCCACCAGTCAGTAACAATACTGCCAGTACATAAGTATTCAAAGTACTCCAAGTAGATCTCCCTTGAACTTGTAACAACCTGCAAATCAAATGATCTTACTTACCATGTAGATCTCTACCTGATCTTGCACAACCTACAAATCAACCTGGTCTTGCACACTGCAAACCTAGATCTTACAATCAGAAGGATCTCTTCCTTGTCCTTAATTATAATACAGCCCCATGAGTCTATTATATAGATCCCATGGAAACAATAATTAGACTTCTTAATTACAATAATTTGAAATGTAGCTCCAAGACTAAAATTAGTCTTTGCATGCAAACAACTGATTCGTTAAACAAACTATTCGTCAACTAACAGTTTTGGAACTGCATAGGTAATCAACGTCAGTCACTATCTATCTAGAGATAACCAACATCAGCCAATCCGTGACCAATGTCAGTAGCTTCCTATCCACCCCTAACTAACATCGGTTGGCCTGACCGATGCTGGTGACTGTGACACTCATCAACCTCCTCCATGTTTGCATACAGTGAAGCTTTTAACTCCACAACCTAACAAGAACTTCTTACACTACTTAAAATACATAATACATGTGTGATGTGACCTTATATCATGATGATAAACTATCAAAATTCATCACACAAGTCTCATACTAATCACCTCAACATACTACTAGGCCTATGCCTTCTCACTAGATCTCTTAAGTACATGGCTTATGAACTCAACATCAAGAACAATAATGAAAACATGGAATGACATCAATGAAAATTTCATGACATAAATTAAAAATTAATGAATTCCCTAGAACACATTATTAATAATTTACCCCTTTTTCATTGATGGCATTCACTTAGTAATGACACCTATATAGAGAGGCTTTTTAAACTAGGATACATCTCCTCAATGTAGATCAATCTCCCCATTTAACACTAATGACAAAGCACTACCTAAAAATCACTTCAATATACATAAATGAAAGATCATGTCAATAAAATCCCCCTATCATATTTTATATCTTAGATAACTTCTTCTTGATAGATTGATATGACTCCCCCTTTAACTTAACAACTTGTGCACTTCTTTCTTATTATTGGAGATAAAACACCTCCTCATCAGCTCCCCTTAAACACTTTATATTTCTTAGTGATTGATAGGAAAATGAATCAAACCTAATTGATGTATCAGATGTTCAAAAGTAGCCTTTAGAAGAGGCTTAGTTAAGATATTTATAATCTAATCCTTGATAGACACAAATTCAAGCTTAATAATTTATTCAATCACCTATTCTCTTAAGAAATGATAATTGATAGGGATGTGTTTGGTCCTTTAATGCATAACAATATTCTGTGAAACACTTATGGTACTAGTATTATCACTAAGAATAGGAATAGGACCATCAAACTCCAACTTGTAGTATCTCAAGGTTTGTCTCATCCACAACACTTGAGTATAACATGAAGCTACTGCAATGTACTCAACCTCACAAGTAGATAAATCCACTAATGGTTTTTTCTTGTTTATCCATGAGACTAGTCACTTATCTAATAATAAGGATCTTCCATTAGTTCTCTTTATATCATCTAAAATCCCAGCCTAATCTACACCTATATAGGCTACTATATCAAACTTTTTATTCCTTGGGTACCATAAGCCATAATCCATAGTTCCTTTGATATACCTAAGTATCCTCTTGAATATTTTAGATTAATTTCCTTATGATCTACTCATAATCTTCCCATAAGACCTACTACTTGCATGATGTTAGTTCTAGAGGTAATAGTATATAACAAACTCCCAATCATGGATTTATATTCTATCTAATTAACCCTTAAGGATTAATCCTCCTTGCTTAGCTTGCATCCTATAACCATAAGTGTACTTACATCCTTACAATCTTCCATTTTAAACTTATTTAATAAATCTTTCATATACTTGACCTATGAAATGAACATACCTTTTTTAGATTGACTGATATGAATTCCAAAAAAGGACAATTCTCCAAGCATAGACATTTTAAATTATAACTTCATCACCTCTATAAAAGCCTTAGTCATGTTCTCATTAGTTCCACCAAAGATGATATTATCCACATAGACTACAACTATCAACTGATGATCATTTTCAGTCTTGACATATAGGTTACTATCTATAAATTATCTCTTGAAACCTTGGTCTAATAGGTACTTTTATAGTCTAGTATACCAATTTCTAGGGGCTTATTTTATACCATAAAGGGCCTTATTCAACTTGTAGACATAGTCCTTTTTATTATTCAATAATAAACCCTCAAGTTTTTTAGTATATACTTATTCTTCTAAGTTCCCATTTTTGAAAGCTAACTTGACATCTATTTAGTATGTCTTAAAGCCTTTGAAACTTGCATAGGCAATAAACATCCTAATGGCCTCTAACCTTTCTACAAGAAAAATAGTTTTCTAAAATTCCACTCCTAACTGAGCATATCCTTTATACACAAGTCTAGCCTTGTTTCTAGTTACCTCTCCATTCTCATTTAACTTGTTTTTGAAAACCCATATTGTACCAATGATGTTTTTATCTTTAGGCCTAAGTACTAACTCCCAAGTTTCATTCTCTCAATTTGATTTAACTCCTCACTCATTGCATCTAACCAAAGCTTATATTCACTTGCTTCTACATAGATTTTAGGTTCAAATTTTGAAAGAAAGGTAGTATTTTCTTGATTAACATCACTCACCATTTTTTTCCTTGTTTGTCTACATGCAAATTTTTATTATATAATATGAGACTCAAGATGATCCTTTTGAATATGCCTAGAAATACCTTTTGATTCTTTTATTTCCTCAATTTATTCTTCATCCTCATCTATATCTATTACTCTATCATTATTTGACTGAGAAGATGATTTATTTGTCTCATCAACCTTCACATGTGTGCTTTACACTATCTTTTTAAACTTTTTATTATAACATTTATAGGTAGCACTTACTGATGAATATACTAATAAAATACCTTCATTAGACATTGAGTCAAACTTGCATAAGTCCTCATAATCTCTCTTGATATAGAATTTATTCCCAAAGACCTTAAATTTTTCAACACTTACAGGTCTACCATTCCATAAATTCACATGGAGTTTTATCACCATTGATCCTAATCTAACCTATATTCAAAGTATAAACTAAAGTATTCATATCTTCTCTCCAATAGCCATTAGATAACTTGGACTCATTCAACATGGTCCTTACCATTTCTTGAATTATTATGTTCATTCAACCACCATATTCTATTGAGGTATTCTAGCAATTGAGAACTATCTTCTTATAACATTGACCTCACAAAACTCATCAAATCATATGACCAAAACTCTCCTCCTTTGTCAAACCTAAGACACTTTATCTTCACATTCATCTGATTTTTAACTAAGGCTTTGAAGGTTTTGAACTCTCCTAGAGTTTCTAAATTCTCCTTCAAGAATTCTACCCAAGTAATTCTTTTGAAGTCATCTATAAGAAACATGAAGTAGTTGTCATATTGAATACTTTGAATCCTTGTAGGACCAGATAGATCGATATGAATTAGTTCTAAAGGTCTAGTAGTATAATATTCTTTAGAATTGAATCTTCTCCTAGTCTACTTACCATGTTGACATGCATTGTAAAGAGCATATGTAGGTTTAGATATTTTGGGAATATTTTTCATAGATCCCTTAGAATTGATCTTGATTAGATTGTCAAAGTTCATATGGCATAAAATCCTATGCCATACATAGCCAAATATAATCTACCTTGATCATGAATCACTTATATTTTGTGATCTCATTTAGCACATAGATATTTTTTTAGTTCTCTTGGCTTTGGCAATCAATCTTCCTGATTGTGCTCTCTTTATCTCACAACCTTTATCATGAAACATTAGGGTATGTCCTTGGGTGCACATTTGAATTAAATTCAATAGGTTTTATTTCTTTCCATCTACATATAACACATTTTCTATATTTGTCTTCCCATTTTCCAAGCTCAAAGCACCTTTGTCAACTATATTAATAGATGTGTTATCCCCAAACTTTATTGAACCTATGGCATTCTTCTTCAAAGTGATGAATTCGGTTTTATCTCCTATCATGTGACTTGAACAACCATTGCCTAAGTACCACTTCAAATATTCATTATGAATATCTAAATCAATTTGGGCTATCATAGATTCTTCTCCTTTAGATTTCTAATTCTCTTTCAATTTACCTATAAGATCTACTTTCATGATCCATTCTTTAGTGGCATGAGTCCATTTTTTCTCAACATGACTAGTTTTCATTATCTATTTGTATTTCACTTTCTTGCAATGTGTCCTCTTTTATTGTAATTATAACATATGATATGCTGAGGGTAACATACCCCATTATTGAAATTGGGGACCCTTGTGTTAAAATTGTGCAAATTTGTACTTTAAAATTGAAATTCACTTGATTAGAAAAACATTAACATGTTTTGCACATTGTTTGTATTTTAAGATTATCCAAACCTTGAATTGGTTTTTTTATTTGTTCATGACTCTAGTTTAATCTATCCTAATGTTTATAGCATCTAATATTCACATTTCAAGTTATAAGTTTAGTGGAGCCCTCCTTGAATGGGCCATACCAAGATTTTTATAGTTTAATCCCACCTTAGGTTTTTACTAGCCTTTGGTCCAAAGGAATTCAAGTTAAATCCATGTTTAAAGCTTTTGGAATCCCCCTTTTAGGAAACCCTAGCACAAGTTATTTTGGACAAAATTCAAAATCAATGGGAAAAAAATTGGTGGGAACACTTTAAAAAATACCATGAACTCAATCTTAATTTTTATACTAAGGCTTGGTTGTGTTTTTTAAACACAACCAAACCTTAGTATAAAAACTATATACTTGTTTTATTTAGGTCCTGGACCTCTTGTTCCTTTTTATTTTAGCACGGTATAATTTTAATGTTTGTAAGGTCCTTTTATTATGTTCCTAGCTTGTTTCAACTTTATCATTCGCATTGTCCCTCTTGTTACAAAATTAGACTAATGTCTTAGTCCTAAGGCTTCGTTCATGTTTATTAACATAAAAAATACCTTAGTCTTAAGAATTTATCCTAAGTATTATATGTCTCTGAACATTGACTTAAATCATGTGCTTGTTTAAAAGATTAATGACCCACATTTAATTGAGCCAAGTTGATCGAATGATACGAGATGAGCCTGATATGTCTAAGACATTAATCCATGGAACCAATGTCATTTGAATCCATGGATTATGATCTATGTCCCACATTTGAGTGGATATCAAATATTTGATGGTGTGTGATCGAAGAAAGGAAATAAGAGGGTCCCTTTTTATTATTAAACTTACACTTAGCCTAAATTTTGCCCTAAGGTTTTCATTGTATTTATTAATATAATAAAACCTTATGATAAGGTTTTATACTAGGAATTATATTATTTGAAGTGTCCTTTTATCATGTTTTAATCTTAGACTAAGGACTTGTGTTAGCTTTTATTAAATGCAGGGCCCTTTTTTATCTTGTTCCTAATGTAGCTTAAAACCTTAGGCTAAAGTGTGTTGATATTTATTAATAAAAAATAAAAAATTAGTCTAAGGCTTTGATATAAGTGATATATAGTCCTGAGATTACTTAATCCATTTATGACTATAGGAGCCAACAATATTTGACTACCTAGATCATAACCAACAACCTAATCAAATGATGTGTATTGATTTAAAGTTCCTATGAGACCTGTTATATTTCATAAGACTTAACTTTGACATTCTTATGCCTATTATTTAATGCTCATGAGGCTATCATTGATGTCCATGAGATCATAAAAATTTAATCTTAGGAACCAATCTCACTTGGATGAATGAACATGTTTGTTCTTTATGTTTTAGGATCAATGGAATCTCATTTAGAAAATAAACATGCTTGGGGTTCTATACTTCAATGTTAAAATTGATCTTTCATTAGATTTTGACCTACATAGATTAATTAGATCTATTTGAATCCATACTTCAACTTACCCTTATAACTAAGTTTAAATTCTCATGGGAGCAATTGTAAACACCATAGACTTAGATTAAATGCTATCATAAAATTTAGTCATGTTTTAAAACATTTGACCAAACCTTAGTCTAAAATCTTATGTTTGGTCCCTATATGTCCCATGATCTTTTGGTCTATTTTATTGGCTTAGTCTAAAAAATATAGGGTCATATTGTTATAAACTTAGCTTATAGATTTTACCCTAAAGTTTTGTCATATTTATTAATATGATAAAACCTTAGGTTAAAAAACCTTACATTAAGTCATTTTATTATTATTAAGGGTCCCTTTTTACTATATTCTAAGCTTAGCTTAAACATTTTAGCCTAAATTTTATATCATGTTTATTAACATGAAATAAAACAATAGTCTAAAGTCTTTAACTTAAGTTATTTATGTATCATAACCTTAACTTAAACATTGTGCATCTTTTCATAATCTATGACTCACATCACTTGGATGGGATCAATATGATAGAGCATAGCCAATTCAAAGTTTCAATGATGCTTCTAAAAATGTTTGGAGGTGACAAGTGTCATGGTTATAGCCAAAAAATAACAAGTAGCCAATGATAGCTCATCCAATGGATCATAATAAAATGGCCCACATTCATTTGGGTGATCATGATCAGATAGTGTAAGACCAAGGAAGAATTTTTGATGGAGATCTAAGCAAGAGGAAAATTGACACATGGTAAAAGTGTGGTAACTAGAAAAGATGACAATGTGAAAATTTTAGGATGCTCATGGGAATAAAAAGTGGCATGACCTCAGATCCAAGTATATATAGCAACAAATAGCATTTGACTCTCAAGATCAATATCAATGGCCAACATTGATCCATGTAGAATAATCTAACAATGCAAAATAAATGTAGATTTTCAAAGATCAATGGTAAATTTTTAAAACATTAATGAATAATTTATTATAAAAGTGCCACATAGATGCCACAAGGATGACACATAAATAAAAAATGACAAATCTAAAGGTTTTGTAGGCTCATAAAAGTAAAGGTATAAATACATGATTCAAATGAAAATATAAGGCATGAAACTCACTTAAGTGAAAATAGCCACTACCATTAAAGCTAAAAAAAATCTCTAACATCTATAAAATCCGTAATGCAATCTTAAATTGATCATAATGGAGTCTAAGTAAGAGAATCATCATTTGAGAAAGTGAAAATTTGATCTAAGATCAAACTATAGACCACCAGTGAGCAAGTTGAACAAAATCATAGCCATGGCTACTAGAAAATAAGCCAAAGAAGGTATAGAGATTTATTTGAGCTCAAACATAAAGGGGAGAATCCTCAAGGACATAGAATTTTATGTAGTAGCTTTAAACATGGGAGATAACAATTGGTCTAAGATTTTCTAGATCATTAAGGAGCTACCTACCATCACCAATGATCCAGGTAGATCTCTCCATTTTTTGAAAAAAAATAAAAGTTCCATATTCTAATAAAAGTGATTACACAGCATAGAGCTCATCGAGAGATTTTCAAAACTTTTTATGGTTTGCAAAATGGACACTATATGTAAAAGTTATAGGCCACTGAAGTTTTGGTTTGACAAGTAAAATTTTGGTGTCGTAAAATGACGTGGCACAGTTTGGAATGCCAAGTGGACCAATATCCATTTGATACATGGCAAATAATTAGGGGGCAAAAATTTGGTTAGGTGTTATTTATCACATGTTATTTAAAATTTTCAAGCATGCCACGCCACCTTGCCATGTCTATCACGCCACCCAAGGAAAATTTCAAAGTCCAAGGCACCTAAAATGGAGGGAAGACAAGTTCAAAATCAGTCAAGGTGCCTAAAAAGGTGGGCGGCTAGTTTTGGACCCCTAAACTTGTGGTAAAAAGATAGGAGACTTAGCCACTACGCCACAGGTTTGTAATTGATTATAAAAGCATGAATCTGTATTTGTTTTAAATAGTTTTTGGACTGTGTTTTTTTATTTTTAAAGGCTGAGAATTTGTAAAAGCTTTGGGAAAGCTTAGATAATGGATTTTTATCCATTTTCTGGCCAAGATACTCAGTCTTAATACTCTTTTTATCTAATTTGAATATTGAAAGAGTATTAATAAGCCCATAGAGGAGATTTTTAGGACTTTTGGAGAAACTTTGTAGGTGTGAAGACTCACAGAATTTGAAGGTGTCGAGATTGATTATCAGTCACGGTGAAGGTGAATTTTGTATTAAGAAATCAACTTGTAGGAAAGTTGTTTATTGTTTCTAGGTTGTTGAAATGCCCTTAATGGAAATGGTCCACTCCTTTGGAGAACCCAAAGATGTAGGCATCATCTGTTGAGCCAAACTTCATTATCATGTTTCATGTTTCTTGGTAATTTGTCATTTTGATGCATGATTTTGTTTCAGTTTGCTGATTTGGTTTAATTAGTAGATTAACTCATGCAAGTAATTCTCATTATGACAATTATAACACAACATTATTAAAAAATTGGTTCAATAACCGAGAATAATATATTCCAAAACATTTTACAAGTTCTTTTGAGTTTTTCAAGAATTTGTATCAGTTTTTGAGAAATTTAGTATTCGTATTTTGAACTTCACTTTGAGTTGAATCAGTGGAGTTTACGGATCAACCAAGGAAGATGAGAAGAATGCAAAAATCAAAATGGGTTACTACAACCTAGTTTCCATTCAAATGATAGGCCTTCATTGTGCTACAAAAAAATAGAGTTACTTCGCTACATAGATGTTATCTCCCCTATTTTCAAATATTACATGATTGAAAAGGGCATGTTGGTCAAAGAACATACTCACAAAAGTGTAGCTTATATTTCTTCCATTACTTTTGAGAAATAATATAAGTTACCCAACCCCAAGTAGATGTAGCCATAAACAATGAATGGGCCAAGAAGAATGACCTAAAAACTGTCCTCAGTCTATGGCTATACTCTAAAAATCAATTCTTTTTTGATCTCAATAACATCATCCCTATTAACCAATTCTAAACTAGGATCAACATATTATGACTTTAATGAATAGGTTGTGTGGAAATTCCACCACCACTTATGTTGATAGAATCTAGGTATACTTGGTATATTTTATGGTTAAAAAAGAAATCATCCATCCCTTTGGTAAGGTTATTAGCACATGTTTGTGTAGGTAGATTGTTGCAGTTAGGAAAAGGACTAATAACTAGTTCTATATGATTTCCTACCTATTATATGCCCTCCTTCACACTACCAAGATCCATAACTTTAATGGATCTTCACCTAAAGGGGAATAGAAAATATCTAAATTCTACTCCAAGCTACTCATATTCAAGTATAGGGACCACATTCATTTCATCTATGACTACATCTATCTAGCCTTGACTGAGGCCATAAATGAAATACCAATGGAAATAGTTATTCCTTTGTTCAAAAAAGCCATTGAATCCACTGGTGACATCTAGTTTTACTTATATTTCACCATCATCAAGATTAAGGGGACCCAATACACCCCACTTAAGCTACCAATCCATGTGCCAAATTAGCTATCTGAGAAAGAGGTAGCATACAAGATATGAAATGGTATAGATAGTGTCTATAAAACCAAGAGGAAGGGAATATTTCATACCCTACCCATGAACATTGATAGGACTACATTTCAACAATGAGATAACATTAAGGGTGCCTTTAGACACAAAGCCTACTTTAAGTTATAACATGATGAACTTAGATAGTAGGACCCCCAAATAAGATTAATGGGGTAGTTGAAAAGAAAATGATAAATGTGTCATATGAGCATATTATTGGAGTCGATGACTCTATGTACACAGAGGCATCATCCTTTATTGAAGTCCTAGCAAGGTTAAAGAAACACAACATCAACCTAGAGGATAGGTTAATGAGGGACCATAAAGGGGATGATGATATATGGCAAATTGGTATAAGACATTACCATTTGTTATGGGTTCAATCCTCTAGGCCTCCTCACGCATAGCCATAATCACAAATAAATATTCAAAATCCTAGGGAACAAATTGAATAGAGACTTAAAGAAAAGAAACTTGGTAAGGTGGTATCATTTTCAGCTTGGCATGAAGAACTAGGGTCGTATATTGAATAAATTGATATAGTAACATTGGATCCTATTGAAATAATAGATGACACACTATAAATGTTATCTAGTGCTTACCAATTAGATGAGGAAGGTGTCCAAGAAAAAGAAGCTCAGATTGAGGAAACTAAAGAAGAGAAGGAGAAATAATTGACAATGGATTTAGTCCCTATTACAACAATTACCTCAAAGAGGAAATCTAAATTAGCATTAGTTTTAGTAGGAAAGAAGAATCACAAAATGACCTTCAGCCATCCTTTAAGTGAGGTCAACGTATGTAGTGAAGAGAATGTGCTACAAGGACCAACCATACCTAAATGATTTATCTATGGAAAGTTACAAAATATCCCTACTCTACACTACCCTTGGGCCATAACGAAGTTAATGAAAATTATATTCCATGATGAGCTCAAGCCATGGATTTTGGCTTGATAGAAAGAAGAAGAGAACAGGATGGCTACCCTTAGGGAGTCAAGTGGAACACATATAGAGATCCTAGTTCTAGAGGTAACTTAGTATTCAATTAGTATCAAGTTTGACCCAAAACTTGCTAGTCTATAGATATTGACTGAGAAAAGAGCTATGGTGGGAGGAGAAGAGTTCACCTTTTAAAAGGTGGAACCAATTATTGGACTAACTCTAGTAGGGGGCCAAAATATTGCTGAGGCCTCCATGTTTAAAGATAATGTTCTTGATATATCTCAGGCCTAGTTAGACCAGTTACAAATAGTGATCAAAGGAATATTGCAACAAAACAAGAATTTGAAGGAAATTATTGTCTTGGCAATACCAAAAGATAGATTCCAATACTTTTAAGACACCATGGTTGACTTGTTTAATTCCTTGAAATCAGTTAGAGCCAATGAAAATATAGTGATCAATTAAATTAATAGGGCTATAGTCCATTTTTTCCAATGGTAAGATATAAATTATCAAGTAAAGACTTGATTAAAGCCTTGACTAAAAATCAAGTCCCAAAATTTAAGACAATTAGCCTAGCTCACTTGAACATGGTTATGGCCATATTAGTGGATAAGATTAGTTCCTTAAACAATTTATCTAAGAAAATGAAGAACATTACTAGGGAATTCAAATAGCAAGAAGATAATATGTTGTATATCTTAGACAGTTTGATGAAAGAGCTTTCCTAACTTAGTTTTATAGGCCTTATTATAGATGAGTAGTTCAAGCTCAACACTACTCATTTTATGAAAGAAGTGAGAAGCTAATGGTAAGGAAAAATAGGAGATTACAATAATATAATCATGGGAATACTCTTGTCATCAGAGGAGAAGATGGGAAATGCAAGAGGTATCAAGCAAGTTATAGAGAAGGTTGAGAAAAATCTCAAGGACCTAAAGATCCAAGAGAAAGAGCTCTTCATGAGACCAATTATGGACCAGTAGCTCATCAATAAACAACATTACAAATTGAATATCCTATAGGAAATTTAGGGGACTAAATCAACGTAGGGTCACAAATTTAGTTAGAAATATTCTATTTTTTAGAGCTTTGTAATATTTTGAAAATAGAATATTCTTTTGTAAAGGCATGTGAAACTTGTAAGCATATTTACTTATAGGTCAACCCATTTTAGAAAGTCTTGTATATTATATAAAATTGGTAGAAAGGATAACTATCCTTACACTTGTACACTTATAATTTGATATCATTAATTGACATACTTCATTGTATTCTATAAAAGGATTATTATCATTTGTAAAAAGGGAGGGAGTCTTTGAGCTAAAAACTAGTGTAAAATTCAAGCAACTAATGCAAACAAATAATTATAAAAATATTGTCTCATTTTGTTTATGTGAATTATTATATGTCTTCTCTCTCACTTGTCTATTCTAAATTCTATATTTTAATAGTTCTTGTAGACTCTTAGTGTGTACCTTTGAAATCAAAATTGTTAACTTGTGCTTATGTTAGAATAAATGAAGGTTATCTAGTTTACTTCATTTTATTTTCTCTACCTTTGTAGATGTGCATCAACTATCTACTTATAGGGGTAAATATTTAAAGTAAGTTTGGTTCTTATTTGTATTATTTTTCACATTCCTTAGAATTTTTCTTGATGTGTGGTAAAATTTGAGCTTTATCTATTTCATACCATTCATTGGTTTTAAGTACATGCCTAGATGATATTTAAACTTTGTCATGATGTCTAGGATGAAGATCAGTAGTAAGATATTTTATGTCTACCCTACCCTTCCTTTTTCTCCTTTTTTAACAAATTCACTTTAGATTAAAGCTTCATTATATATGTCCATCTTAGTTTATCTTTAGACTTGGAATTGAGAATAATTCACCTTAATTATCATATATCATCTTCTTATTTGCAAAGATTTATAGGCCATGGTGGCTCCCAACCACTAAATATTGTGAAATAGTCATTTATTCTACCTCTATTTCATCTTAGATAATATGATTATCACAAATTACAACTTATGATCTAAATTATTTGAATTATAAAATGAGAAGTGTTTCTTAAACACACTGAGAACCTTGTGATACATATTTAGACATCAACATGGCAAGCTTCATTGGCACTAGAAGGAGGGCACTAACTAAAATATTTGTAGATTTGCAGTATCTTTATTGGTTCTTGTGAATTCTTTTTAAAGATCACTTTAATCTTTACATATTTGTGTTTCTTTTAACATAATCATGTAAAAGTTGGATATCTTCATAGTTTTATACTAATCTTTATGGCTATTTAGACAAAGATTGACATTCTTTGAAGACATATGTTGAATTATGGTAAAGATAGCTTTAGAATTGTGAACACAATAGGTTTGAGGTTAGTAATAATTATTTTGATCAAAGATTATTAGATCCTTTGCTCAATTGAGTTTATCTAAGCTTAAAATGTGTAAAGGTCAATCTTAATTATGTATTTGGATATATCTTTGAGAGGACTTGATTAAATATTTCCATCCTTTATAATCCTTTAAATGAATCTTTGTAAAATATACTTAATGTTCATTTCTAATCATTGTTATAAATGTAGTATTGACACATCATATTTAAAATAGGATTCAAAATTATCAAGCTAAAATTATCAAGAATTAGAACAAGGTCATGTTTAGAGACTATGGAACCTCTTCTTGAATTATAAGACCATAGAAGAGCTAGATGAGACCAATGTAAGCATAGGCTTTCAAAGTCTTCACCAACTTCACCAATTTAGGGTGCTCATGTATTCAATCCAAATCAAGGTATGTCTTGGTTGGATGGCTCTTCTATCAATGTACCAAGTGTGGTCTATGACCTTCCTCTTAACCCTAATAAATGTTTTCCAATACTTAGTCCTAATATAATTATAATGGCTGAGGAGCATATTAAGTCATTCAAAAATGATTTAATATTGTTAAATGTCACTCATGAAGCTATAACATGTAGACTATTTCCTTTCACTTTTAAAGATGCTACATATGAATGGTTTTTAAATCTCCTTAAAAATTGTATTATAAGTTAGGTTGATTTTAATAATGTCTTTATTGACCAATTTAGTAAAATTATCAACCCTTGTGTCCTATACCAACAATTCACCATAGTAAAAAAGGATGCAAATGAACCCATAAGAGATTTTAATGCTAGGTTCCAAAAGATGTTTATTAAGATTGTAGCTCTTTGTAGACAAGATTAGGCTTTAGCCTTGGAAATCTATAAGGATGCCTTAGATAATATGAATTTTATATTTATAAAGAGAACTGTTGGACCCATGAACAAATTATCTTTAGCTTATGCTAAGGCTATAATTATTAATGACCAGATGTAGCCCTAAGATCAAATGGTTTACTCTATTCACAATGTCAATCCACATTTTCCTACCCTAAATTTCTTCCCTAATAATAATCATAACATACCTTCTTTTAACCAAATCCCAACTTTAAACCAATTACCCTTAAGTCAGGCTCATCCTACCTAGAACTTAGGATTCTTGAACACTGTTGCAAATGGATTTAACCCTAGTAATCAAAAGTCATTGGTACCAATCATTGGTACTAATAAAATTAGGTTCATAATTTTGAGGCACCCAAAAATGAAAATGACTCTATCTTAAATATGGTCCAAAATTTAATCACTAATTTCTTCAACTATAGAAACAAATTAGTAATATTAGAGAGAACTCAGGTAGGAGTTTTCTTTCCAAAGGTTCAATAGACCCATTAATAGATTCCATAATGATAGTTACAACAACAATAAGAATAATGGGTCATCTACTGATAGGAAAACAATGGATATAAATATTATTCAGATTACTTTACCTTATTATTGTAGAGTACATTTCACTTATAGACATGGTGAGGTAGATTGCATTAAATTTTATAAAAATTTTGAGGCCTTTCAAGAAGAGTTGGATACATTTGAAGTGGTTGCTAATAAATATAATGGTGAAGGTACATTAGGATCTAAATATGTTGACCAAGCCTTCATGGTGGAGATGTTTTGACTTCCATTTCCAAGAAGATAATGAACCTAATGATATTCCTAAAGAAGTACATTCTTTTCAATAGTTCATGAAGAATACCTACCCTTTAAGGAATAGAGAGTAAAAGCAACCCCTAACTACTTCAACACCTCCAAATCACATTGGCACTCCTCTAGATACTACTTTAGATAATAACCTAGATCTTTTAAAGGGGAGTACTTCTAAGCATAGTACTAATGCATCTAATTCTTGTAATTAGATCAGGTATAATATTGTGGAAGACATGAAGAAAATTAAGGATAACATTACATTGCATGAGTTGATGTAGATCATTAAATAAAGAGACCTATTGTTGGAGTCCTTATCTAAAAATCTTAGTAGGCCACCCAAAACTCACAATGCCAATGTTGTTATGTATAAAGCTAAAATAGAATCCCCACACTTCCTCCTTACTATCAAAATGTTTGGTGAGAATTTAAATAATTTTTTATTATATTTTGGTGCATATAGAAACATCATGTTAGCATATATTTGTAAAAAACTTGGCTTGACTCCTATTAAATTTGATAAAGTTATTACTCAATCATATAAGTCTAGAGTCAAAGTAATTAGGGAATTGTCAAATTCTCATATGAAGATTTCCTCTGATCTAAGGGTCTAGTAATTTACTAACATCCAAGTGGTGGACATTCCTCACACTTATGGGATACTATTAAGTAGATAATGGACAAAGGCCCTGAATAGATATATGTCTGCTGACTATTCACATTTTTGGCTACCATGAAAAGGTGTCTCAAATTAGATCAAAGTGGAAAGAGAGCCTTAGATGAATCACATGATCATAGAATATAATGCTATGAATGAAAGGATTAACATGCTAGAATCTGATGAGATCAACATGATGGAATCTAAATTATGAGTGTATACTCTTGAAACTTCTAAAGTATGTAGTTCTAATAATTTTCATGCTTTGCTTAAAATGTGGAGATTACATTTTGATGGTGTTAGGTGTAAGTTTGGATCTAGAGTAGTAATTATTCTAATAAATATTATTTGGAAAGAATTAAAAGTTTCTTATAGACTTTAGTTTCCTTTCACAAGTAATATTGTAGAGTATGAAGGTTTTATTCTAGGATTGTAATTTTACATTTAGCATAAGGTTAAAGAAATATTGGTTCATGGTGACTCAAAACTTGTGGTTAATTAGGTGAGGAGTAAATATTAGTGTAAATTATCATATCTCAAAAGATATAAGTTTAGAGTCTAGGATTTACTAGAATCTTTTGATACTTTCAACATTATTTCCATCCCTAGGGAGAAGAACAAGGTTGTTGATGAGCTTGCCTCAACTGTAACTAATCTTATGCCAAACCATTACTCTCAAAACTTTAGCATTGATCTAGTTTCATGCCCTTTGGTCCTAGATAACATAAACCATTTGTAGGTTTTTAATGACACCTAACATATCCTATATTTCATGACCAACTTAGGATTATTTGAGGCCCATGTCATAGATGAGGACAATGAGAATACTCTTAAAAAGGATGGTAGATTTGATAACAAAGTCATTCAACTAAGTAAAAACAAAATTACAAAAGGCATGATTGATTTAGAAAGGTTATTTAATTAGGATAGACTAGTTGAAAACATTAGAATACCCAAGGTGAGTGGGAATTATTACAAGTCAATTGATCTTAGACCTCAAGATCAACCTCATCTAGTTAATATTGGGACAAGATGTATGATAATTGAAAATGAAAAGGTCAAAGACTTGCTGATAAACTATAAGGCTATAATAACATGGTATTATGATGACTTGAAGATTTTTTATCCAAGAGTCATCACCCATACTATACCTTTGAAGGAAAACTACAAACCTTTCAGACAAAAGTAGAGACCTGCCAACCCTATTTTAGAACCTATGATTTTCAAAGAAGTTAAAAATTGTTATATTCCAAGATTGTATTTCCCATTAGGAACTATACCTAGGTCACCAATTTTGTGCCAGTTAGGAGAAATAATGGTGAAATAAGACTATGAATTGATTTCAAGAATCTAAATAAATCATCTGAAAAAGACAACTATTCTTCACCTTCTCTATTCCAAGTTATACAAAGCATTTCTAGTTATGCTATGATGTCATTTTTTGATGTATTTTTAGGGTATAACCAGGTGTTAGTTAATCAAGAGGACATAATGAAAAATGCTTTTACTACAAAGTGGGGCATGTTTCCTTACAAAATAGTGCCATTTCAACTAATAAATGTAGGGGTATGTTTTAAAAGGCAATGGATCATGCTTTCCAAGGTTTGGTAGGTAAATGCATAATTATATACATAGATGATCTAAATATTTTTTATAATAATATGGAAGACCACATTATGCATTTATAAAAATTATTTGAAAGGTGTAGAAGATATGGGATTTGTCTCAACCCAAATAAAAATATTTTCTATGTTACTGAGGGAAAACTATTAGGACATGTTATCACCAAGGATGGAATCTATATAGATCTAGATAGAGTAGATGCTAAATCAAAAATAAAGCCTCCTAATATTAGAAAATAACTAAAATCATTTTTTGGAAAAATTAATTTCTTAAGAAAGTTTATTTCTAATTTTGCAAAAATTGTCAAGCCATTGAATGACATGCTGGAGAAAGATGCCAACATCACTTGGAATGAGGAAACAAAGAAGGATTTTAAGGAAATAAAAGAGGAAATTAGATAAGCTACAATATCAATAAGTCTATATTTCTCCAAATATTTTTACCTTTACTCCTTTTCTTCAGATCATACTATTGTTGTAGTTTTAACTCATAAAATTGATGGATGTGACCATTCAATTGATTTCATAAGAATTTTTTTTTTTAAAATTGAGTAAATTATTCTTTAATTTACAAAAAAGCATGGGCATTAGTTAAAGAAATGAATAAATTTAGGGACTAAAATCTTAGGAATAAGTTACATGCAATCCTACCTGACCCTACCACAATGCTCATGTTGAGTCAAAATGAGCTAGGAGAAAGGAGAGGTAAGTTGATGTCTATGCTACAAGAATATGACATTGAAATGAAGACTAAAAAATTGGTAAGGTGCTAACGTTTTATTTAAATGATTTATAATTCTAATCCAAAGCTAAGTGTTGTATAGGTTAAACATCAAAGTTTTTGGTCCAATGATTGGTATGATCCTATTATCCATATACTAGTTAATGGAACTTATCCTACATGGTTGACAAGGGATAAAAGAAGAGATATAATACTCAAATCAGCACATTTCCTAAATAAATATGGGGTATTGTAAAAAAAAACGTTTGAAGGCATTGACTTGAGGTGTGTATCCAAAGAAGAAGTGGCTAAAGCTATGAGTACTTCGCATGAGAAGATAAGAAGTGGGTATTCATCTAGATGGACAATAACTCATAAAATACTTAGAGATGATTAATAATAGCCCATGATATTCAAGGATACCCAAAAACATGTAAGGTAGTACCATTCATGTCATGTCTTCACTAAAAAATAACCTATGGTAGTTATACCACTATAGCCAGTTATGGTAGATAAACATTTTGCTTAGTGGGGACTAGATTTTTTGGGAGTAATCAACCCTAATTCATCATAAGATTACAAATATATGCTAACTAATATTTACTAATATATTAGATGGACTGAAGTAGTGGTCACTAAGAAGTGCAAGACCAGAGAAGTCATCACCTTTTTAGAAGAAAACATATGTACCAAGTTTGGAACATTGGTCTCTCTAGTATGTGATAATGGATTAAATTTTATATCCATTTCTATAGCCAAATGGGAATATGATAATAGTATCACTCTCAAGTTCTCATCCAACCATTATTCTTAAAGTAATGGTGTATCTAAATCAACCAATAAGAACTTGATGAAAGCATTAAAGAAGTTTGTAGTATACAAGCCTAGAACTTGGCATAAGATACTAAAATATGCCCTATGGGAAGATAGAACAAGGGTGAAGCAGACCCTCAAAGTGTCACCCTTATTATTGGTATATGCAAAATAACCTATATTCCCCATTACACTTAAGCTTCCAACATATTGATTCATGCAAGATTACATGGAGGATGATCAGGAACTAGCAAATTCAAGCCCATTAGACATTGT
Source organism: Torreya grandis (assembly GCA_037957365.1). Classification (NCBI taxonomy): domain Eukaryota; kingdom Viridiplantae; phylum Streptophyta; class Pinopsida; order Cupressales; family Taxaceae; genus Torreya; species Torreya grandis. The sequence continues at coordinate 481,699 of JARHVA010002745.1, read as the reverse complement.
TCAGATGGAAGATGATAAGAAAGAGGATTTTACCAACTTTAGCAGACACTAAACCATAGTGAAAAGGTGGTTTGATAAGTAATCAAAGATAATAGTGTTTAGGTAAGGAGACTTGGTTCTTCTTTGAGATAAGGCATTTGAACCTAAGGGTAAACATGGGAAGTTCACACCTTTGTGGATAAGACCCTATCAAATTGTTGAGATACTTGGAGACCAACACCTTTAAGCTAAAATATCTATAATGAGTTGAATTCACATTACCCATTAATGGTAAGTACCTTAAGCATTAATTTTTTTTTGATCCCCCTAGTTTTTTCATGGAGTAAATTGTGAGACTAGTTATAATTAGAGTAGGTAGGCTAGATTAGTTTATTTCTTATTCTTTCCTTCCTATCCCATATTTGTATATGGTTTGTATATATTTACTTGATTTTACTTTGTTTTTTATTTCTTGTTTGTGTTTAGGCTTTCTCTACTATGTTCTTTACTTGTAATAGGTCCTTTAGGACAACCCTCAGTTTATAATTCATTTGATTACTCAAGAACTCCATAGTTTAGGAATGCAGGTATGATTCCTCAACATTTGTTGATTATAGATTTGAAATGTAAGCTTATGTTATAGTTTAAAGAAACTAGTAAAGACTAAAAGATGAGTTAACTATTCCATAATATCTTAAACATTATTTTGATTTGAACTTGGTTTTAAGAAAAATTGTACATATGGGATGAAAGCTTAAGTTGTTGGAACATAGTCATGTTTTCACTTAATAAACATCCTTGCCTAGGACAAAGGTTGAAACCATAGGTCATTGTTTGAGGATAAAAAATATGACCAAATCCTTAAACCTATCTAATTTGGTTCCCAACCTTTGCTAAAAATCCAAAGTGGTCTTAAAATACAAAAATAAAAGCTTTCCAAGCAAAGGTGATTCTAGTAATATCCACTAAGGTTATGGATGCTTGGCTTGTAGTGGAACAAGGCCTTAAGCAGATCCAAAGGTATCTCTATCAAGGATATGGATGCTTGGCTAGTAGAAAAGTAATGCCCAAGCCTTCCTTGAACTAAATCATGATTCTTAATGGATGCCCAAATATGTTGTAAGTAATTGTTAATGGTTAAAGCCATGAAAATTGAAATTTGTTCCCTAAATCCCATGGAAAATAGTAAGTGGAATCAAAGCACACACACACAATATGGCCTGCCAACTTTTGATGTTTTATCCTAATTCTATAGGTGTAAGACTTATTTTAACCATAAAATAATCTTGATAAGGGTGTTGATCAATTGGAATAAGTAATTTAGTTATTTTTCTAAACTAGATTTTCTAAATCCTAACATATTGCTATGTTTCCCCTAAAAGTCACCATTTTTTGAGGGAAACATACCCCATTCCTAAAAATGGGGACCTTTGTGTTAAAATTGTGCAAAATTATTCTTTAAAATTAAAATTCAATTGATTATAAAATCATTAACATGTTTTACACATTGTCTATATTTGAAGATCATCCATACCTTGACTTGGTTCATTTATTTTTCCATGGCTCTAGTTTAATCTAACCTAATGTTTCTAGCATCTGCTCTTCACGTTTTAAGTTACAGGTTTAGTGGATCCTTCTTTGAATGGGCCATGCTTATATTTTTATAGTTTAATCCCATATTGGGATTTTACTAGCCTTTGGTCTAAAGGAATTCAATTTAAATCCATTTTTACAAGCTTCCAGAAGCCCTCTTTCAGGAAACCCTAGCACAAGTTATTTTGGACCAAATTCAAAATCAGTGGGAATAAAATTGGTAAGAACACTTTAAAAAATGCCATGAACTCAATATTAATTTTTACACTAAGGCTTGGTTGTGTTTTTTTAACATAACCAAACCTTAGTCTAAAAATTATATACTTGGTCTCTTTAAGTCCTGATCCTCTCATTTATTTTAATTTTAGCATGGTCTAATCTTAATGCTTGTAGGGTCATTTTATTATGTTCCTAGCTTGGTCCAAATTTATTATTCACATGGTCCTTCTTATTACAAACTTAGATTAATGTCTTAGTCCTAAGGCACCATTTGTTTTTATTAACATAAATAATACCTTACTCTAAAGACTTTATCCTAACTCTTATATGTCTCCAAGCCCTAATTTAAATCATGTGCTTGTTTGTAAGATCAACGAGCCACATTTAATTGGGCAAAGTTGATCAGATGATGCAAGATGAGCTTGATATGTCTAAGAATTTAATCCATGGAACTAATAACATTAGAATCCATGGATCATTATCTAAATCCTACATTTGAGTGGATGTCTAAGATCTAATGGCACGTGATCAAAGCAAGGAAATAAGAGGGTTCCTTTTTATTATTATTACATAGACTTAGCATAAATTTTACCCTAAGGTTTTCATTGTATTTATTAATATAATAGAACCTTATGATAAGGTCTTATACTAGAACTTATATTATTTTAAGGGTCTTTTTATCATGTTTTAAGCTTAGGTTAAGGGCTTGTGTTATACTTTTATTAAATGTAGGGCCATTTTTATCATGTTACTAACCTAGCTTAAAGCCTTAGGTTAAATTTTGTGCTTATTTATTAATAAAAAATAAAACACTAGTCTAAGGTTTTGATCTAATTTTTATATAGTCTCAAGCTTACTTAATCCATCTATGACTATAGGGGCCAACCGTATTTAACTACCTAGATCATAATAAATGATCTACGTTTACTTTGGTAAGATCAATCAAATGATGCATATCAAGTCAAAGTTCCTACAAGACCTACTATATTTCATGGGACTTAAATTTGACATTCTCACTCTTATTATTTCATGCTCGTGATGCTATCATTAACATCTATGAGACCTTAAAAATTTGAGCTCGGGAACCAATATTTCTTAGATAAATGAACATGTTTATTCTTTGTGTTGTAGGATCAATGAAATCTCATTTGGAAAATAAACATGCCTAGGGTGTTGTACTTCAATTTTAAATTGATATTTCATTAGATTTTTAACTATCATAGAGTAATTAGATCTATTTAAAGCCATGTTTCAACTCAAGAGCCTTTTAACTAAGTTTAATTTTACATGGGAATAATTATAAACACCATAGACTATCTTAAATGTTATCATAAGATTTAGTCATGTTTTTAAACATTTGATCAAACTTTAGTCTAAAATTTTATGCTTGGTTCCTATATGTCCCATGATTTTTTGGTCTATTTTATTGGCTTGATCTAACAAATATAGAGTCCTATTGCTATAAAACTTATCTTAGAGATTTTACCCTAAATTTTTGTCATATTTATTAATATGATAAAACCTTATGTTAAGTCCTTTTAATATTATATATGGTCCCTTTTTAATATGTTCTAATCTTAGCTTAAATATTTTAGCCTAAAATTTATCTCATGTTTATTAACATGAAAAAAAACCACAGTATAAAGTCTTTAACCTATGTTTTTTATGTATCCCAACCCTATCTTAAACATTATGCATCTTTTTAGAATCTATGACTCACATTCACTAAGACAAAATCAATCCAATGAAACGTAGCCAAGTTAAAGTGTCAATAATGCTTCTAAAAAGGTAAGGAGGTGATAAGTGTCATGGTCACAACCAAAGAACAACAAACAACCAATGGTGGCCCACCCCACAAATCATAATCAAATGGCCTACATTCATTCAAGTGACCATGATCAGATGGTGTGAGACTAGGGAATAATTTTTAATGGAGCTCTGAGTAAGCATAGAATCACCATGTGGTGAAATCATGCTAAATGGCAAAGTTGACAAGGTACAAAACTCAAGAGGCCCACAAGACTACCAAGTGGCATGTCCTCAAAATGAAGTATATATAATGACCAATGGTGTTCGACTCTTAAGATTAATATTAATGACCAACATTGATCCACGTAGAATACTCTAATGGTGGGAAATAAAATTATATTTTCAAAGATAAATTATCATGTTTTTAAACTTTAATGAATAATTTGCCATGAAAGTGCCACAGGGATGCCACATAAACAAAAAATGCCAAATCTACAAGTTTTGTGGGATTAAAAAAGTGAAGGTATAAATAAATGATCTAAATGATAATGTAAGGCTTGAAACTCACTTAAGTTCAAATAGCCATCACATTAAATATATAGAAAATCCATAACATCTGCAAAATCCCTAAATCCATCCTAAATTGATCACAATCAAGTCCAAGTAAGAGAATCATCATCTGAGTAAGAGCAAAATTGATCAAGGATTGAATTATAGACTACCAGTGATCAAGTTAAACAAACTCATAGCCATTGTAGCCAAAAAATAGGCTAGAGAAGGTATAGAGATTTATTTAACCTCAAACATAGAGGGGATAATCTTTAAGGACATGAAATTCAATTTAGTAGATTTAAACATGAGAGACAATAATTGGTCCAAGATTTTTTGGATGATTGAGTAGTTACTTGCCATCACCAAAGAAGATGATAAGAATGCAATAATTAAAAAGAGGTACTATGACCTAGTTACCATTCAAATGATAGGCCTTCATCATGCTATGACAAAACCATAGGTACTTCACTACATATATGTTCTCTCCCATATTTTAAAATATTTCAAGATTAAAAAGGGCATGCTAGTCAACAAATAGACTCACAAAAGTATAACTTATATTTATTCCATTACTTTTGACAACTACTATAAGTTACCTAAGCCCCAAGTAGATGTAGCCACAAGAAATGAATGGGATAAGAAGAATGACATAAAAACTATCCTCACTCCATGGCTATACTCTAGAAATCAAATCTTCTCTAATCTCAATAACAAATTCCCTATTAAAAAATTATGACCTAGGATCATTATAATTATGACTTTAATGAGTAGGTTGTGTGGAAATTCTACCACCACTTATGTTGACAGAATATGGGTACCCTTGGTATATTTTATGGTTAAAAAGGAACTCACCCCTCCAATTGGCAAGGTTATTAGCACATGTTTGTGTGGGTAGATTGTTGTAGTCAAGAAAATGACTAGGACCCAGTTCTATATGATTTCCTACCTATTAGATGCCATCCTTGCTACCAAGATCCCTAACTTTAGAGGATGGTCACCTAAAGGGACATAGATAGTATCATAATTATAATCTAAGTTGTACATATTCAAGTATAGGGACAACATTCATTTCATCTGTGACTACGTCTATCCAACTTTGACTAGGGCCATAAATGGAATCCGAATGGAAAGATTTAGTCCTTTGGTCAATAAATCCATTAAATCCATTAGTGGCATCTAGTTTTACTTAGATTTCACTATCATCAAGATTACAGGACCCAATACACCCCAGTTAGGCTACCATTCCATGTGAAAAATAAGTTAGCTAAGTAAGAGGTAACATATGAGATATGTAATAATATAGATGGTGTGTGTAAAATCAAGAGGAAAGGACTGTTGCATACCCTACCCATAAACATTGATAGGACTATATTTTAGAAATGGGAAAACATTAAGGCTACCTCTAGACACAAAACCTCTTTCAAGTTACAACATGATGAACTTAGATAGTGGGGCCTACATGGAAGAGTGGTGGGGCACTTGAAATCAAAAATGATAAGTGTGGCATATGAACATTTGCCTAGAGTCTATGACTCAATGTACACAAAGGCATCATCCTTAAATAATGTCTTGGTAAGGTTAAATAAACATAACATCAACTCAGAGGCTAAGTTTATGAGGGATCATAAAGGGGATAATGATATATGACAACTTGGTTTTAGACATTACCATTTGCTAGGGGGTTAATCCTATAGACCTCCTCCCACATAGCCATAATCATAAATAGATATCTAAAAGCCTAGTGCATAAATTGAATAGAAACCTAAAGAAAAGAGACCTAGTGAGGTGGCATCATCTTTAGCCTAGCCTAAAGAACCAAGGTCATCATTTGAATACATTGATATAGTAGCACTGGATCTTGCTGAAATAGTAGAGGATGCACTATAAATGTTATTTATTACTTACCAATCAGATGAGGAAGGTGTCCAATAAGAGGAAGCTTTGACTAATGAAATAAAATAAGAGAAAGAGAAAGAAGTGATAATGGATTTAATCCTTGTTATCACAATTAACTCAAAGAGGAAAGCTAAGTTAGCATTAATTCTAGTAGGAAAGAAGAAGCCTAAATTGACCTTCACTCATCCTTTAAGTGATGTCAACATCTTTAGTGAATAGAATGTGATATAAGGATGAACCATCCCTAAATGGTTTATCTATGGAAAGTTGTAAAATATTCCTGCTCTACACCACCCTTGGGTCATGACCAATAGTGAGCATCATAGTCCATGATGATCTCAAGCCATATATTATGTCTTTACATCAAGAAGAAGAGTATAGGATGGTTTCCACCAAGGAGTCAAATGGAACATGGATAGAGATCTTAGTTCTAAAGGTAAAATAGTCTTTAGTTGGTGTCAATTTTGACCCAAGAACTACCAATACACAAAGAGTGACTGAGAAAAGAGCTATCATACAAGTTATTAGATGAAAGAATTGATTAAAGCCTTGATTAAAAGTCAACTCCCATAATTTATGATAATCATCCTAGCTCACCTGATCAAGATCAGTGCCTTGAAAAATTGGTCCAATAAAATGAAGGACATTATCAAGGACTTCAAATAATAAGAGGATAAGATGTTGTACATCTTAGATAGTATGATCAAAGAGCCTACCTCACTTAGTTTTTTGGAGCTTATTATAGATGAAGAGTTCTAGATTATAACTACTTATTTTAGGTAATAAATGAGAAGATAAGGGTAAGGAAAAATAAGAGATGATAATAAGAGAATCATGGACCTACTCTTATCATCAGAAGAGAATATGGGAGATGAAAGAAGCATCAAGCAAGCTATAGAGAAGGCTGAGAAAATATCAAGGACCTAGAGATCCTTGAGAAAGAGTTTTTCATGAGACCATTTGTGGACCTGTAGCTCATTAGTAAATAACATCACAGATTGAAGATCCTACAAGAAAGGTAGGGGACTACATCAACATAGGGTCCACAAAGTTAGTTATTAATATTCTATTTTGTAGAGCTTTGTAATATTTTTAAAATAAAATATTATTTTGTAAAGGCATGTGTAACTTGTAAGCATATTGCCTATAGGTCAACCCATTTTGGAAAGTCTTATGTATTCTATAACTTTGGTAGAAAGGACAATTGTCTTTACACTTGTACACTTGTAATTTGATATGAATGAATGGCATACTTACTTGAATTTTATAAAAGGAGTTTTATCATTTGTAAATAGGGAGGGAGTTTTTGAGCTAAAAACTAGTGTAAACTTCGAGTAACTAATGCAAGTAGAGAATTCTAGAAAGATTGTCTCATTTTGTTTGTGTGAATTTTTATATGGATTATCTCTCACTTGTCTATTTTTAATAATTATTTTAGACTCTTGGTGTATACCTTTGAATGAAAAATTGATAAATTTTGTTTACACTAGGATAACTGAAGGTTCTCTAGTTTACTTAATTTTATTTACTTTACATTTGTAGATGTGCATCAACTATCTACTTATAAGAGTAAATATTTAACATAATATTGGTTCTTATTTGCATTATTTTTCACATTCCTTAGAATTTTTCCTAATGTTTGGTAATATTTGAGCTTCATCTATTTTGTAACATATATTTGTTGTAGGTATATGCCTAGATAATATTTCAACTTTGTCATGATGTCTAGGATGAAGATCAATAATAGCATCTTTTATCTTTTCCCTACCCTTAATTTTGCTCATTTTTTAACCAATTCAGTTTATATTAAAGATTCATTATATATGTCCATCTTATTTTAGCTTTAGACTTAGAATTTAGCATGATTCACCTTAATTAGCATAGATCATCTTCTTATTTATAAAGATTTACAAGCCACGGTGGCTCCCAACCACCAACCACCAAACATTATAAATATGATGAAAGTCATTTTTTATACCTATATTCCATCATAGATTATAGGATTATCAAAAACTACAAGTCGTGTTCTAAATTCTAAAATGAGAAGTGTTTCTTAAACACTCTGAGCATCTTGTGGTACACATTTAGGCATCAACAGGATCTTACTTCTCCATCTATAGTTCACAGCTTTATATCTAAATTTACTATAATATAAATTATAAACAATGAAGGAATCCACATATTATGATTATTTAACCTTATTTTTCTTTTGATGAACATAGGATGATACATCACTACCTTTGATATATTTTGATGGAGCAAAACCCTTCTTGGCTTGTTGATGATTGACTTCAAAATTGACAACTTCTACATAGGTCTTGATTATGCCATTTTCATCAATCCTTGAATGATAAATGTCTTTTTGAACCTAAATCTTCTTGAAATCCTTTTTTTATTCTCTAAATCCAAGACCTCTCATATCATAAAAATATCTTTGATTATCTAGGCAATTGTTAAGCTTTCCATTACTTTCCTCAAACTTCTGATAAGTCCTTATCTTGATTGCATCTTGATTAACATGTGCCTCTAAAGTATTTACTTTCATTATAAGATAGGTGCATTATTTGATGTGATCCTTATCTTTTAAACAACATTAAAAATTTATTTCAATGACTATTGATAGATCATCATTGCAATCATAGAAAACACTTTCATTACCAAAATCCATACTTGTGCTCCAAAGATCTCCCTTAGACTATTAGGTCTACTCAAGGGACCAAGATATGATACCAATTATTGGAGGTATAACCATATATAGAGGGAGGTGATGAATCAGTTTGAAAATTTCAATTATAATTCCATATATCATTCACTAATCAATCAAATAGATCTAGAGATATGGCAGTGCATAAATAATCATTCATATGAGAAAGAAATGGAAACACAACACATGAACACATGATCTATGTGAGAAACCCTCTTGGGTAATAAAAACCACTAATGTAAAAATTTTAATATATTCCTATAATTAGTTAATCAACCTTTTAGTGAGGTACCAACCTGATAAGGAGTACCAACCCCTCAATATTCAAACACCAACTCAACTAGTCCTTTAAAAATATCCAACCTTTAAGAAGGATATAACCCATAATTAACCCAATACCAACTCAAATACCTTGAATATATGATCACCCTTTAACACCTATTAATTACTCAACTGAATATAACCTCCTTATTTTTCTCTTTTCACTCTTTTATCTCTCTCAAATGCACTATTAGGCCCTCTTGCTCAACTAGCCCTTTCTTTGGTAGAATTAAGTCAAATTACCTTGATAAAAACCTATATAAACATAGTTATATCTTCATATAATATTCAAAAAAAAATTATAATGATATTAAATCCTTTTACATGGTTTCCAAAACTCTATATCATTCTCTCATTTGCTAAATAACCCTAAATAGTCAAATTAGGCCTTGTCTTTATACTTGCTTCTTGATCTTACCCATATTGGTCAGATAATAACTTCAAAAAAATTGTATCACCCTTGGAATAGATCAAAAAAAATGTTTAAAAATTAAAACAAACATCCCATAGTTATTTCATTACCCTTAAGGGCTAAAACCACCATTAGGCCTAATAGAGACCTAATGTAATTAGGCTTTCTCTAAGCACACATTTCACTTGGGCCTCATTGGAAAAATTTTAGCTTAAAATAATGGATGAAACACTTAGAATTTAGCATTAATATAACCATAAGCCTTTTAACTACCAGAACCACCCAATTATGTCTAGTTGCCAATAAGCCTTTTAACTACCAGAAAGTTTATCTTGCAAATCTGATGCATATACTCAAATTTTCCATATATAAAACACAAAAAATAATATTTATATGATATTTATTATCTAAAAATCATCCCTATATTATTTCTTCTTTTCCACATAGTCCAAAAGGCCTCATGAACACTCCTGTAAAAGGCTTACGCAAAATTACCAAACACTATCAACACACAATCAAGAAAAAATGACTTTCCATAGTTGAAAAGGGACTTAAAATGAAGATAAATAAATTAAAAGTAACCTTAATAATCATTTTATCCTTAAAATTGGTGCAAAATGACTCCAAAAAATCATTCTCATTCACACACAGAATCCTACATGTGGCATCAAAAACACAGTCATGAGAATCAAGATTTAGAACACCTATGTGAACACTTTTATAATTATAAATTGGATTTTAATAATATTTTATAATAATTATATAATCTTAAAATATATATATATATATTATAATTTTTTATATCAATATTATTCTTACATACCAATCTCACATCTTCATCCTATATAAACTTCACTGTGTTAGATAGATCACTTTGAGAACAAATTTTAGCATGTTTAAGAGAATCATAAATAATTATTAAAAAAGTGGATATGAGTTATATTTATTTAAAAATTACCCCATGAATTTTTATTCATCCCTAATCCTCTACAACCAATCAATAATCTCATTCTCATTCTTGCCTAGTTTTCTCATTGTCTTGCTCATAAGGCCTGTTTAACAATAGGTCAACTTACATGATTGGTTTATAATATTTAGGGTCTAAAACCTAATAATAAACTTAAATTATCATTAAAATAAAGTCTCACACATCATCCTTCATCCATTTTCATTCTTTGACTTGGTCAACCCTACCTACTATATCAAAATTCTAAGAATCAAGGATTTTCTTGTATCTTCTACTCATTATCATGACAAAAAAAACACCTAGATAAACCTAGAATATTCCTTTACATATTAAAAACATTAAAATATTTAAAAAAAAATTATAAGCCATAAATTATAATATATTTTCTATTATGTCATTATGAGGGTTTTAAGAGGGTCTTGACTAGTTTCCCTTCTTAGCAATCATTAATAAAGGATTTCCCCTAAAATCCAAAAACAATGCTAGGAATTTTAGGATAGGTAACTTATAAAAATTCCATGATCTGATTATTATCTCATTAAAATGTTGTATGTGCCAACAAGCACAAGGAATTTTTTTCTGGGTCTACGACACCACATTTTGTGCACATAAAGGATGTCAACACCAATAATCATGCCTTATTATTTAGGATACGACCTCAATTTTTTTTAACAAACTTAAAAAAAAACCCTCACACCTATTTCAATAACATAAAAATATTTGGGAACTTATAAAATGAACTTGATCCCTCATTAGGCCACACTATGTCTCTTGGCACACTAATCCTTGAATTATCAGTCAAACTAAGACCACGATCACACATTGAAACTTATTTCATTAATCATAATACCTAATCTACATGTCATATTACCTCATTAATTATCATACACTATAATACTTCATCACATAAGTCTCATACTAATCACCTTAATATGTTACCAAGCCTATGCCTTCTTACTATATCTCTTAAGTGCATGGCTTATGAACTCTATGTAAAGAACAACAATGGAAACACAAAATGAAATCAATGAAACTTTAAGGACATCAATGAAAAATTCATGCATACCATGGAACACATTATCAATATATTAGTCTATCCTCAAAGATATTGATTTGTTCCTCATAACTCTTAATCAATGATCTTAGTTTTTTATTCTTCCTTCTTTGAAACTTTAACTTTGCTAGATCACTCACCAATTATACCTCAAGATTTACTTTAGCCTATTATTCATCATCCATAATACTTTTAACTTTTAAACAACCCTCATTATCTATTTATATATCCATGAATAAAGTTTCATTCCTATCATGATCATTACTATCATCATCCCTATCAAATGTACGTATGTCACTTATATCAGATGAACTAATATTTCATTGAATGACCCTTTCTTGCCTTCATACATTCTAAAAATATTTTTATTATTTTCAAGCTTATATAACTTCTTATCATCACCATGATGTTCATAATTCTCTCATTCATGTTCATTCTTATCCTTGTTAGGACATTTAGATGCAAAATGACCAATCTTACCATAGTTAAAACACTTAAATTGAAACTTGCCCTTATAATGACCTGATTCTTTGCTTAGTTTTTTGACAAACATGGCTTCTATATTGTCATCATCAATGTCTATGTTAACATCATCCTTTACCTTTTTACCTTGTGACTTTTTCTCATCTTTGAATGTAGTTTCCTTCTTAGAAGGTCTTCTATCACTTGTTCTTATTTCATAGGTATTCAATATGCCATGAATCTCATCAATCTATAGTATGTTAAGATATTTGATATCCTCCATAGTATAAACCTTTGAGTCAAACTTAGATGTTAAGGATATCAATACCTTTTGTCTTCATTCTTAAACTTTTGGACTGCCTTTAGTGGGTCTACAACTTTTCCAACTTGACTTTGATGTATCCTTCATAGATGGTATGTAACTTTTCCCAAATCCTTTTAGTTGTATCTCAATTTAAGAACTTTAAAAATTCTACCTCTAAAAGACGACATAGGATGGAATTCATTACCTTAGAGTTGTTCTCACTTGCCTTCTTACTTGTTGCATCATTTGGTGGTATAGAAGGTGGAGTGAATCCATTAACAATATATTTACATATTTCATAGCCTAAGAATATTAGATAGGTATTCATTATGATTCTCCAAAATGAATAGTTAGTCCCACTAAAGAGAGGAGCCTCATTTTTTAAGAAACCTCCTTGTATTTGATGACTATATATGTTTGTGCTTCTAGGATATCTTTAAGCCATTAGGTCTACTTCAAAGGACCAAGATCTAATACCAATTTTTGGAAGAAAAATAATTAAGAGCGGGAGTGAATATTTTTTTTAAAAACATTCTTTCAATTAACTTTTAACATTACTTAGCTGGGATACAAACTCTAATGAGGATGAAGAATGTCCTGAGAAGAATGAAAAAGATGATGTCAACACAGAGGAGGATTCTGCAAATAGAACTGAAGATATGGAGGAAAATCAAAAAGTGTCAGAGGATGAATTTGTCTAGGATGGCCCTGTTGAGGACCCAGCTTCAAAGAACGAAAAGGAAACTACAGGTCAGGATGATAATCAAGATATGGATATGGAAATTCAAATTGGAATTAAAGAGCGGGAACAAAAGGGTCGAGAGGATATCTTTGAAGAAGCCAGGAATAGTCCCAATAAAAATTCTAAGGATTGGAGAGGGAAAAAATAGAATGATGAAACACACACACCAATGACTTGGGTTAATTGCAAAGCAGAGGCATCTTCCCAATTTGATTCTTGGACGTGTAGGGAGATTATGGATCTCAAAAGGAAAGTGTAAACTATGGAAGATACCCTGAAAGCTGTATGGAACAAAATTAACAATATGGAAAATTAGATAAGAGAGATCCCAGTCAAGCTCAAAGCCTATGAGAATAACCTTCGAGAACTTTTTAAGGACAACAGAATGAAAATGGAGGAAGTTACATCCAATATTTGTGCTGCTACTGTCAATATTGGAAAAAGAGCCAATGAGGAGACCAAAGCCTTGGAGGGACCTAGCAAAAGGATGAGACTAAGTTCAAGAAATAAGGTTACACAAAAAGGAGCCATGCTGGCAGCAACCACTACCCAAGATACTATTATGAAAGGAAAAGAAACTATGAAAATGATATTGGAACTACATGAATAATCTAGTTCCTCTTGTTGGTTATGAAACTCGTCCTATTTTTTTTTTTCTTTTTGTAATCCTATGCCTTTGGTGTTACCAGATCTCTGTTAAATCTGGGTTTTGACCGGTAGTCTTTCTGGTGGTTTTAGGTCCATTAAAAACCTATTTTTGCTAATTCCTTGTTATAGTTTTTAGGCTTTGCCTGTGGTTTTGGATGATCTTTCTTTCTTTCCTTGTACTAGGGTTTTAGGGCCCCTTCAAAACCTGATTTTACCTTAATCTAAAACTTTTAACATTACTTGAACCATGAAAGCAATGCAATGATATAGTAAAGCATAAAGAATAATTAACATGATCATAACAAAAGAAAACACATATATGAGTGGGAAATAATCAAAGGGAAGAAAGCCCACTGTGATCTATAAAAATTGAATAAAGTAATATAAAACAAAATATTAAATTCTATTGATCACTAACTCAAATCGGATCACCAACCCTAATGAATTCAAGTACTCACTTAACTAGGATTTAACAAGCACCTACTTAAAAGGAAGTGCCAACTCCCTAAGTGACTCAGTAACAACTCATCAGCCTCATGAATTTTGATCAACACACCTATAATCTACTATTATGGTCTCTTTTAAATACCTAATTATAATCTACGAAGAAAATTTTTATTCTCTTTTATTGATTCCATTAAAATAACCCTAAATTACCTTGTATATATACTATTCTCATGGTCACACACCACTTGGTTGGCCACACACCTTCAAACTCTTAGATCAGCCATATAATATGTCTCATAAAACTTTATAAACATTATTAAAATAAAAATTTTAAACCTTTTTATCTACAACAACTCAATTAGGCCTCATTTCTTTTTTAGGTCTCATGGAGACCTAATTGCATTAGGTCTATCTTCATAGTGTCAAATCCTGATATTTTTAGGATAATATGGCATTATCCAATAATAAAAAACCATTAATTCACTTATATATTGAAATATACTAACCTTATCCATGATTGGTTAGAGTTATATCTTTCATTCATACCATGAAAACTCTTTTAGGACAAATGGCCCTATTAGGCCTGTGTACCTCAAAAGTCTATCTTGAAAAAAAGAAGTTAAACACCCTTAAACTATTAAAATATGAAAAAAAAACCATGTATATAGGTTATTGGTGACCTCAGGGTCATCACCAAATTATTTTAACACTTTCACTCAAGAGATAAATGATCAAAAACATCTTTGTCACTTATTCACTTAGAATTACCAATTTACCTCAAAGATCAGTTAAGGTGGCTTAAACATCCAACACGTATGTAGAGACTTGTCATGAATATTGATTTATGTAAATGGTCCTATGAGATATATATAACATCATAATATATAAAATTAATATTTTCTAATATAAAATATTGGTCTTGTAGACCAATTTCTTAACCTTATGTTTCATAGTCCATCAAAACTAGACAGGTCATTTTGTGAGCAATTTTTTCACCATATTCACTAAACTCCAAAACTTATTATAAGAATTAACATGACTAAAAATTCATATATAAACTCTTCATGAAATTTTTTCATCAATCTAACATGATCAACCCCTATAATCCATCTTCTCATCTCTATCTGGGTTTTACGCTATTTGCACCATTAGGTTTATATATGACTAGCTAACTTAGACGACCAAATAAAAAAATTCAAACGCTATAAACTATCTATAAATCATCATAGACATGAAAAATGTGTCTCTAGATACTTATCTCATCCATTTTCTTTTCTTAACCAAAATAAATTTTGAGATCTATAATAATTTATTGATAAACAACCTTCTTTCTATGCATTTTCTCTCTCATCTAACTACCACCACCTAGAGGTACCTAGAAAAGCTTAATATATTCTCCAATAGATTTTATAGTAATTTGAATCCATTTTGATCTAATTTTAACAATATCCTTCACATCGTATCCTTATTAAGTTTTTATGGAGGTTTAACATAGGTTTTGGTGTTAACGATTATTCATAAAGGATTATCCCTTAAATCCAAAACCAATGCCTAAAGATATTATCTAAGAACCTTCCCCATCTATCATTAATATCTTAGGTTCCCATGTAGAGGTTAAATGTTCCAAGAACATCTAAAAGTGCTTCTTGGGTATTGAGACCTCATTTTCTGAACTCGAGAAGGCCTAAGACACTTATTTATGCAATTTATTTCAAACCATGACTTCAAACTTTGTAGAAAGCCTAAAATAACTTTTATTAACTATGTCCATTATCACATATGCATAATTAACTTTAAATATGATCTTCATACCTCATTACGCTAGACAAGGTTTAAGATAGGTCTAGGTATAGGCTTAGCCTGAAGTTCCTACCCCTATAGGCTCACATTGAAAATCTCATGAATGATTAAATGCCTCTAATACATGCTCAAATAGCTTCATACAACCTTCACATGCATGTATTAATTTATTTTCCTTGCACATACCTATTCATGTCATGACTTGTCTTCATGACTAGGTTTCTTATGCACATTTACATCAAATAAATGTACCTTCATACAAGTATAAGGCATTAGTTGCATTCAAATTATATCTTTAATTAAAATTATCTCATGACAATGTCCTCTTATGATAACACTCTCAAAATTCACCTTGTCACATCACACATTGTTAACTAGGCTTAGTCACCTTTGACATCAATCTTCTCAAGATGCAATTTTAACATCAATGATAATACTAAACAAAACCAAGATATACCTAAGGTATAAAAGCCTTATATCATTCCATTTGGCATCATCTTGAGATCTTAGGGCTCAGAATAAATCCAAAGACCAAGATCTTTTTGATGCATGAAGGCATAAAATGATGTCATGAAGATTCATATTGAGAGCTTATGGTTTAGAGGAAAGATGAAGACCAAGATATCTCCTTGGTTTAAAGGCTTGAGATCATGCCACATAGTATCATCTTAAGATCCCATGTTTGGATAATAGCCTAGACCATAGTAATAACCTAAAGGCTCCATGATTTTGACATGTGTCATAATCATGTTCCATCCTATAACACTTGTTAAGCTAAAATGATGTCACATAACATAATCTCATAAATAAGAGGCAAAAGATAGATGAGAAAGGTCTATTCATGTGAACCCAATTACATAATCAGATGCTTTAGTATAAATTTGATAGGAATATATTCATTAACAAACCATCAAGGCTCGATCTCCAAACCAATGAGAAATTTTTATGTGGTAGTTGTCACCAGCTTAAATTTGATAGTTGTATCAAATATCAAAGCTATCAAATTCAATAAAAGGCTATTTTTTAAAATAATTTTGAATACTGGGTAATCTCTAATCAAAATTCTCTATATATGCAAGTGTTTTAAGTTAGAATGAAAAATCTTTATTTAATTTTTGCATCGTTGTCATATTTTCCTTCCTATGATTTCACTCAAAGATTTTATGACTCAGTTGTTTTATTTTCAATGTTAAATTTTGAATGATTCAATGCATAACCTCCATGTGTCAACCATCTAGGGATTCTATAAAAGAATTAAAGTTATTTAAAAATGTGACTAATTTTTTGGAAGGCCTTTATACTCCATAATTATGCCACATGGCATGATCATGGAGGTTAGAGAATCAAGGGAAACCTAAAATAAATTCTAATTATTGAGTACTTTAAGTCCCTAAGATCATGCCACATGGAACAATCATGGGAACATAGGCCCCCAAGGAAACCAAAAGTAGTAGAGAGCCTCGAAGGACTATCGATCATTCAATCTCTTAGATCAATGGTTGGAGGGAGTTGATGTTCACAAAGGAAACAAAGGCAACATATAAATCCTCAAGACTCAAGATGTCACCATGTGGCTAAATCTCAATATTTTATGACCTAAAGATGATTAAATTGTTATTGAAGACCACTGATCTCTTAGATCAATAGCTCAAAAAATTTGGTCACTAATAGACCTAATAGTGAAGAATTTTTTATGCCTTAATTCACTAAGATGATGCTACATGGAATCATATCATGAGTTTGAGGATGATAAAACATAAATGATATTTTAGGAAAAAAATAAGGCAAGCTTAGGAGTGGTGAGGACATTTCCACATTGAGATGAGTAGATACATGAGCCCATGAGTTCAAATTTGATAGTCGTCTAACCTGCCAAGGTTGTCAAGCCTAAGAAATAAATTATATCATCTACTAAGAATAAAAAAAGGATCAATCAAAGAAACATTAGTTGTTATAGTTTTTATTTCAAAACAATGAATTTATGTAAATGGAGAAAAAAGGATTTCCCCATGCTGACTTGCCCAAATATTAGCCTGAAGTCTATTTATAGGTCATGAGGTACATGACACTCGAAGGTAAGTACTCTTTGATATTTTCACACCATTTCATGTTTCTCCACAATTTCATTAATTTTAAGATCAAACTCCCATATTTTATCCTAAAATACCTTGAAAGCATAGCCCTCCTTCACCAGGTTAATGTTGTTAACCCAATTTTGCACCAAGGCCTTATCTTCCTATTGGTGAGACATGGTCATACCCTACTCAACAAAAATGTCCCCCCTGAAGGATAATACTTCTAGGATGAATGCCTAATCCCCCCCCCCAAAGGGAGATCCTTTTGTGTTCTCCCTTCCTTCCACTAAACTTTCTCCTCCCAATAGTTTTCCCCATTCCCCTCTAGATGACCTTCCCTTGAAAATGCTTTTCATCCCTAAACCTATACCCATCACCCATATTTCTCCCTCCACTCATGATCATAAATTTAAGGCCATTATAATATAGTAATATGAGAATAACAAATTAATGTTGTAAAATTTCAACATGAAGATCTAGCAAGCAAGTTTTGGTTTAGCAAAATTGATCCAAGATTGGAATGAACTTCACTAGGTGATAAAGGCCATGACCCATGTGTTGGTGTAGTCTACCCTACCATCTTCCCTTTATTTTATTCTAAAATATAATAGGGAACCCAAATCCCCCTTAGGATCCCCTAGAGAGGTCCCCCCTAAACATCTCTTCCCCCAGGTGAAAGGCAGGAAATGCCCAAGGATGATTCTTCTAGGTGAACAAGATGAGGGTCTCAGGAATTGAACCAAAGCCAAAGCATCAAAATACAAGATCAATTTCCTACCTAAGGATAATTATACTGATGAGGACACATAGGAGGGTCTTCCCAATCAACATATTTGTTATTTTTGCTTTTGTTTTTGTTTTTTAGTCTTTCTCTTTTTTCTCATTTGGCCTTGTTAGGCCTGCTTAAAAATCTTATTTCACATCTGTGGTTTTGGGGCCCCTGTAAAACTTGGTTTTACCATATCTAATATAAAAATATGAATAAATATAGTAGATTTCAATGAAAATTGACAAGCATAAATGTAAAAATCACTAGTGTTATTAGTATTTGTTTGTGTACAAAGGGTGACTACAGATCATAATGGCATGGGGATTAGATTATTCTAAACATATAAGACAAGAGTTTAGTTTTAAAATATTATGGGATCTACTATAAATAAGTGGGCATGGCTTAGCTAGCATATTATTTAGGGATTCTTAACCACATTTTGTAGTCATCATTGGATTTTTTAATTATCCTATTAGTGCAATAAATTTGAATCTTAGACTGTGATTGTCTATAAATGATTAAGGAATCAATGTAATTGGGGATATCTCATTGTAAATTATAATAGAAACATAGTGATCCTACACATTTTAGATTTTTTTCTTTCCTAGCTTAATAACTCCCTTTTTTAATTATATTGGTTATGCTAGTAAAGTTTGTAATTGAATGATTGCTAAAAATCCCAATTATTATTAATCGAATGGCACATCTTGATATTTTGAGTACTATGGAGCTTTGTGGTCATTTTATATGCATGTATTATGGTTATTATACTCTTTCATTATCTTATTCAACTTCCCTTCAAACTATTACATAATATTTCTAGTTGTGGTTCTATTAGGTCTAGCTCAATTAAACATTGATTTCATGGTATTTGCTCATTCAGACACTTCAACTTCACCTTCAGGGCAAGAAACCCCTTTTCTATCTTTTATTATAATTTATTTTGAGTTTTCTAGTTTATATATTGGGTATAAATGAGTGAAAATTGAATCTACATGATTATATTTATTTCATGTCTTATTCATTACCATTATAAAATTGTTGAATTTAAGTAATGAGTAAACAAAGAAATCAACTCTTTTCAGGGCCTAAAAATATCTATATGTTGGATTTGATTTAAGGTATGTTTATGCAAGTTTTTTTATTAAAAATATTTTTTAACAGATCTATAAAACCTTTCACACGCTATATAGTGGTTAAATTTGGTATAATCCTCTGAATCTTAGTTTGTAAAATAGGCCCTTTGTGAATAATTTACATTGGCTAATTAGTATTTTCTATTACACCAAGAATTGGTAATATAAACCTTGGGGAGGTCTTGTAAATATATTTTAAAGAGAGGTAAAGGTTCCTCAAATCTCCCTCTACATGTGTTTTATTGGTTGTGTCAAAAATCCAACCAATAGACTTGGTGCTATAAGGAGTTCCTGCACACAAACTAAGATTTGTAATGAAAGATTAGACTAAAAGATTTTAGATATGTTTGCCTCAACTGAGTTATACCATAACTAAATCTATAAAATGATAGAATAAAAACTATATCAAAGTTTATTGGAGTTAAATTTGAGATCTTGAAACTCAATGAACATATAAAATTGAGGACAAATAAAGGGAAATAAAAACTAATGTATCCAATTAAGTAGTAGCTCACCTATAATTGTATTCACTCCTTTTTTTAATCAATTTTATATCCCTTAGAATCAATAAATGGCCAATCAAATGGCCTAGATTGGTCAAGGTAGTTTCCCTATGAATGTTACAGGAATTCTTCATGACCTACCTAAGAATCTAGACAAGTTCTATCCAAAATACATAATAGATAGAATTTAAACTATTGAAGAACACATATAAGCATTAAAATATGGCATTATCCAAACCCAATTTTAATATGATGACATATCATGCCATTTATTTCTTTATTCCTTGGGGAAAATGCCTACACCTAGAGTTTAAGCTTAATAATTAGTTCTATCACCTCTTGGGGTGATCTTGAGATATTTTTTATGAATCAATCTAGGCTCTTGAGTGATTGATCTATTTTGTATCACCACTTTGATGCTACTAGGAGAGAACCAAATGATCCCATGGGATTGTTTAATATTTTATTTGACAAGTTATACCAAAGGCTAAAATACACATACATCTTAGCATAAGGTCTAGCTATTCATGCCTACTTAAGATCCCTTGACCCATTGACATCCATGTTCCTTAGTAGAAATCCTACTTTAATCAGATCTTTTTTCTTAGATTACAATGAATAAATTAGTATTAAATATCAGATAGCCCTAAAAGGGTATGGTATAGGACCGCTACCATCATTAGGGAAACAATGTGTTTATAATCAAATAACCATGCTCAATCAAGATATCATATAGGACATGCCAATAATGAACCCAATAACATGAGCTATATATTTAAGTCCAAATCTAATGTATAATACACTCCCATTGAACATCATTCCTAGTGGTTAGCCATATATGCCTCTAAATCACATAATGTCATAGGTGAATAATCAATAATTAGTTTCCATGGCACATAACAATACTTCTAATATGATAAGCACCAGTCATTATGATGGTTAATTTTGTATTCAACAAGCTATACATTTATTTATAAATAATCAAATGCCTAAAATAACACTCATAACCAAGCATAGATAGATACCTTAACATTTATGAATGTTTTTGTACCTATGGTAAACCCAAAACTATAAATGGGAAACCAACAAAATACTAGTGGAGACCTTTAATTTTCCAATTTATAATAAATGGTCCATATATTATCAAATTACATGATTAATTTATAGAGGTAACTACCTAAAAATACAAACTAAACTAAAAATAACCCACCATGAAGTAATAATTTTAGCTTCTAAAGGACTAATAGGTAGTGGAATACCAAACCCAAAAATGGAAATGTTCCTAGTCCCCTAGATAATACAAATTAAAATGCCAATAATAGGGATTTATAATCAATGAACATGCTTGAATTGGCCTTGTCAACGTGGTATAGATTGTAAAACATAATTGATTAGGATAAAACATATTGCATGAAATTCATAGTTGCCTCTAATATCTTATAAAAGGAGATGGATAATTTGGAACTAGTTTTCACACATGATGATAATTTAAACCAAGATAGAGGACATAAAAATACATCCGTATGCTTAGATACTAAAAAATTCCAATTTGAGTATGATAAATATTCTGAGGATAACTTAGATGAGATTTATGCCTTTAAACAGTTCTAGAGGGGAAATAATTATCAGTTGAGGATAAAATTTCAAAACCCTTTGATCACCTCTACTTATTTGAATAACACTTGAGTTATACCTAATGTGGATTCAAGATATAATCCCCCCACCTAAGAAAATTATAAAATCTTATCAATGTGGGAACAAAATAAACCCTCCATAGGTTGATAAACTAACCAAGCAAAATAAACCTATGCATAAAATTATAGAGGGTCAGAAGAGAAAAAAAGGCAAATATAATTATGTACAAGTTTCTTTACATTGATAATATTTTATTTTAAAAATAAATAACTCCTCCTAGAGGGAAGAGCCATGCTAATACTATTGATGTGCACGTTTCCATTTAAAGATAAAAAATTGAAACTCTACCTTTTTTTACCTATAGTTCATATTTTTAGTAAAAACTTAGATAATTATCTTATGGACTCGGGTGCTTTTAGTAATATTATGACATATAATTTGTAAAAAATTGGGCCATATTCTGGTGAAATTAAAATAAATTTTATCTAAGTATATAAGATAAAGGTGAAATTAGTGGGTGAAATAAACCACATACATATGAATTTGGCTTCAAATCTAATAATTCAATAGTTTATTAACATTCTAGTGGTGGACATCCTAGATGGATATGGCATGCTCTTGAATAGAGATTTATCCTTGACATTTAATGGTTATGTGGAAACTAAATTTTCACATATGTGGCTCCCATGGAGAGGTATCCCAATCAAAATTAGAATTTAATGAGAACCCTAGATGAATCACATGATTAAAAATACAATATGACCAATGAAATTTTGTATCAAGAGTAAAAATTTAAGGTGTATACATTAGAAAATAAAGTAGAATCTTGTCAAATATTATTTATTAATATGATGAATTTGTAGCATAAAAAATCAAAATTAGATGAGATAAATCAATTGGATGAATATTAATTTCTTAGTACTCTCAAAATAATTTCATTCTAGAATCCTGTCCTAGTAAATGAAGAAGTATGGTAAGAATATCTAAGGCATTATGTGGAGATTTAATATTTTTTTAATGATGAAGTGACCATTATATAAACCATTATTTCTATATCCCCAACTTAAAATCAAGACAAAGGGTCTCTTTTAGCTAATAAATAGAGTGCCCACTCAATAAAATATGAGTGAACCAAGAAGTAAACATCATGACAATGCATATGTTGTAGAGCCCAATCCTCATAGTTGAAAGCCATCTATAGACCTTTAAATTTTATGGTTATAAATAAATGAATGGGTGTCATGATGTGATCAAAATCATTAGCCCAAGATGGAAATCTTATTTAGCCACTTTCCATCTATAGTGTGCTTGCACAAATAATGTGGTTAAATATGAGGCACTAGTTCATGGCCTCTAATTTGATCTAAGAAAGAAAGTAAAGAATCTCAAGGTATTTGGTGATTCATAATTTGTTTTCAATTAATTAAGAATCCAATATTATTGTAATGATAAATATTTATCTAGGTACTTATTATCAATCTAGATTGTACCCTTGAGGTAGAGGTTTCAAACCTGCCTTTATCAGTTGATATAATGGAATCACCTCTAGGTATGGGTAGTCTAATGGATGAGGTGAGCATATAAAATAGGTTATATCTCCCATAATGAATCATCTATGTTAAAATCACTAAGTATACTTGCCTTTCCAAGGAAAAGGGATAGAAAAGGCCTAAAAAGAAACTCTAAACTACAGGAGGTGATGTACCAAAGTAATAAGTCTCCTTTAATTAATCTTTAAAAATCACTTATGGATATAATAAGGGATAATAATTAACATAATCTCTCTAAAAGGAATCATAAACATTATTACTTCACATGGCGGCCATGCCAAATGCTTATAACCTAAGGGTGATGAATGAGAGGTATGATAGAAGACACTACCAATCAGTTTCCACTATAAGCATAATCAAGAGAACCTTCACACCCCATGTGACCTATATAAGACCAATCTAATATCATCTAAGTGAGATACAAATACCTAAAAATGGAGAAATAATTCAACCACTAATACAAATCAACAAGTATAAAATACACTAGAAACTAGTATGGAGAAGGCTAAATTAATACTTGTATTTAATTCAAAGTTTTCAAGATAAAAATGGATAGAGTTTATTTTTACCCATTAAAGTGATGTTTATAATGGCTTTCCAAGCCCAATTTATAGAACATGAGAGAGAAAAAGAGGATATGGAGTAGATATGTAGTGGAGAGGCCACGATGACCATCACCCATCAAAAAATAGTTACAAACATGAATGAGGAGAAGAAAATATTCCACACTCTTTATCCCATGCATGATCTTGGCATGATTGAGATCTTTAATGATCCTTTTGGGAATATAAATATGGTGTATGATATATTTTTGGTCATAGCATAGTTTAATCCATGAAGGCACCATGATCCTTAAAAATGGTCCATTACTCCTTGATATGTAGTAATAGATTATGAACTTATTTTTGGAAGGAAGTTAAATGTTTGAACATGGACATTACTCACTTAACTACCACCCTTCATGCCATTCATAGCCCATACAGTGAATTTATCACTTTATTGGGAAAGAGACCTAATACTTATACATTTTCAATTGTGTGTTGATCTTGATAGTGGCTTAGAGATGTTGATATATGGGTGCTTCCACCATAGAGAGAATTTTCACCATGTGAGTAGACCTACAACACTTTTTTATTGATGAAAATTAGGGTTATCTCTCCACTTGAATTCAAGTTTTCCCATTAGGATTGATTATGCCACTATATGGATTCAATAATGATTGTCTAAAGACTATTTAATCTCTTAAAATGTTCAAGAAGCCTTCCAATTCACTTAGGAGCTCAAAAATGCTTAGGAATCATGAAAATAGACCCAAAATTAGATATTACAAGCATTTTACCTACATATTTTACCCCACACATGCTAAATTCCAGGTCCACAAAGGGTATATAAGTAATTTAGGTGTATTTTTTATTTTCTCAAGGTGTTTTATGGAAATTTGAGTCACTAGGAGTAGTTTCTAGTCCATTGCATTCTCCATGAGGGTTTTGGAGGGTTTGGAGTGGCCTACCATATTAACAAAGGTTCATAAAGTATATGACCTATATTGGAGACTTAAGGAGATTAATCTTGAGTTCATATATCCTCTCAAATTTCCCTAATATCTCTTGTTCCCATGCATAAGTTTTGATAAGATATGAGCAAAATTTGGCACCTCTTGAGCTTCTTCAAGGTAACTTGGGCATACATGTAGTCTTAAGGAACATTCATAAAGTTATTCCCTAAAATCAAACTCTCTACCATGGATGTAAACTAAATAGAGGTAATAAAATTAACCTAATATCATTGGGCCCCATGCACTTCTTTGTGTAAGATATGAGAGTCTTAATTTGTAACTCAAGTTGGCAGACTATGATAGGAGAGCTTGAGGAGGAATCTAGGCCAAATTTGCACTTTCCTTATCTTCCCCTACTTATGAAACCCTTTTTAAGACTTGTATTATCACTATGAAACCTATTATATCTCTATATATTATTAAGTAACTCATCTTGTCAAAATATTTGAGTTGGGGGTTTAAAGGTGTATGCAAAGTTTTAGGCCTTATATGCCTAAACTAATCTTTAAGGCATAAAACCACCTATAGGTGATTATGGTGGTCTCAAATCCTTCTTATAACCTATTATATTAAATTTAAACCATATATATAGTCTCATAGTGTCATATATATTTCTCTCCATCATTCCTCCTCTTTAGACCTACTATGACTATCATTAGTTTATGTTAGGCTTTTCAAACCAACTGATGCAAATGACCTCGGTAAACTATGTTTTCCCATTTTATCACCACTAAAGTAGTTTTAAATCTCATATAATGTCTCTCTATATGTATAAAACCCCATTTTATACTTATGTCTCTATCTTTACTATAATAAATTCATTATTCTAACTACACACACACACGCCTATATATGGGGCTCTAGACTCAACAGGCCTAAACAGGCCCCTCAACCTTACCATCCCTTTATACTAAATAATATGATCATATATATTTATTGATATATCTTTAAAATATAATTGTAATGTGATCTAATTAATTCTAACCTCTTTTCCTTCAAACCAAGTAGGTCCTCTCTCTAGTTTGTAATCCCACTGAGCCACTAGGTAGTCCTAAAGGTGTTTTTTTGGGGGTTGTGAGTCTTAAGCTTTGAAACCCTATTTTAAACTATGATATTTACCTTGATACACACTTGGAATTCATGATTATTATTTCACAAGAAAATTTTCCCTATTCAAGTCCATTGACATTCCCATTGTTATATTGTTCATGATAAACAATCATAGCCTGCTTGTAAGTCAATTTGGGCTTACCTCTTCAATGTGTTTAATCACCATATGAGTGTAATATAAAGTTTATATATATTTTAATATATCTTACCTATTTTATATGACTCTCATATTCATTCTTATATGTCCTCTATACTATTTTAGGCTTCAAGCAATTCAAAGGCTAATTATTTTCCTATAGGTGTCTTTTGGTGTCTTAGACACTACTTCTGAAGAAATAATTTTATAATAGTCATAAAAATTTCCAAATTTTTAAAAAATGAATTTAACATTACCATATAAACATTTAAAATAAATTATCTTAATGCATATTTTAACAATTACAAACCAAATGTAGACCTACAGGTCTGTAGACTTATAGGTTTGCATTATCATGGTTTTAAGCATTCTCAAATTGCAACCTTGGTATTTTTAGATCACACATGAAAAATAGTGATAAATGGTAAGGTTTATGAAATTTTAAAACCCATGGGAGACACATGAAAACCCTATTTTCATTAATAAAATCATAAATTCACTGAAACCATTCAAATATTGGCTTTGAGTAGGTGTAGAAGACAAATTTGACTACCTAGATTCTTAATGTTTGTTCATAGATCACAAAACCTATATCTAAGAAATATTATCATGTATTAGAAGTTAATATATAATAATTTCACCTCTCAATATCATTTGACTAGACACCATTTCTCCTTCATGTACTAAATGAAATTTGTTTGGCCTTTACAAGTTGCCAAGAAGGGCGATGGAGAAGGTAAGTAGGTTTTTAATTCATCAGAGCCTAAAAATGATTCTATATCACTATGATTCACTTTAAAACCTTTTATATGGATGTAAGAATCATCCCACACTTTAGAACTCTCATGTTCCACATTGAAACTTGTTTTTACTCCAAATGCTATGTAAAAGTATAGGTTTCCTTGCATTCATATAGATAAAAGTAAAATCCTATGAACTGGTGATGATCCCTACAGATTTTATAATGTGTTTTAAAATAAAAACTAGTGAATTATATTTCATATATCTCACCCATTCTCTTATCAATCTCTACCAAGGGTTTTATGAGGCTTTATACCCCCTTGCACTTTTAGCAATCATTCATAAAGTTAGGTCCTATAATGAACTACTAAATACCATGAATTATTAGATCATATGGGTGGCATCTTATTCCTATTCACTTATTTTTCCATGAAAATCCTCTTTCAAGATATGATCACCTCTTTTATCTCCTTGAGTTACTTTCCTTTAATGGAGTAGGTCGAGAAGGTTTTAAAGTTCCTACCAACCTCCTTCATGATTTCTAATGCCTCCCAATTACTCATTAAGATATAAAAAACTATTTTAATGTCATTAATTTCTAATATTATGGATTTTAAGTCATTAAAAAGCCAAAATTTTGTGTCCTTAGAGCTCTAGGTCTAAATCTCTTATGTTTTGGAAGGTAAAATGGTGACCTAAAAGTCTACAGACAAATAGTTCTACATTTTTCCCCTAATTTACTTATGAAACATATTACTTTGATAATTTTAGCTTTGATGAAACATTATAAAATATTTATACTATATGGCATGGTTGCTTCTTCATTGAGATCATCAAGAAATTATTCAAACCCCTACAATCTGCTAGTCATAGAAGATTTTATGTTGATCTAGCCTTTTAGGTGTCATGATAGCATATTTGGAGAATATTAGGATACTAATCAAACCTTGAAGATCTTACATCATGCTCAAGTTGTTACAATGAGCTTGAACCTCTCTCAAAACTACATATAACCAATATTATGGGGCTTGTAAAGGGGTTAAGACCACTTGGGGGTATTAATGATTGTTCATAGATCTTAGGGATTTGTTATACAAAATAATTCCTCTAATTACAATCCCACTATGGAATATAACTCTAACCATGATCTTGGGATATGACTCATCCTATATGGACCATACCATCCATCTAAAAATGGCCCTTATGATCCTTCCAAGAGCTTGATGGATGTTTTGTTGCATTTTATTCATTTATTTTGGCTTTATGAGCATGTATTTTCCTATATTATTCCTAAAAATAATCACCCATGAGATTTCTAACCTTTTCTAACCCTATCCTAATAGTACATGTCTGTACATGTCCTAAGAATACCTAAAAAATATATTTTCTCTATATTTTTTCATTTTTGAGATCTTGAAAACCCATTATAGGCCAAAATGATTGAAATGAGAAGTAAAATACACTTTTAAACCAAATTTTATGGATAGAGGAAAGATTAAAAGTCACTTTTCAAATGTGTGGGGATCTTTTATGGTGAATGAAGGTTGTTTGACCCTTTGAAAATAATTTGTTTACATGTAAGACCACCTTATAATGAATTTTAAATTAGTATGAGACATTTTGGGGACATTTTACCCTTGGTGGTGACTTTGGTGTTTGAATGATGTCCTAGCATCCTATTACTCCTGTTCACATGGTTTGAACATATTTACAAGGCAATACATTCATGATATAAAATTTAATAATAATTGAAATATTTACCTTAATATTTTATAAAAAAAATTAAATTATGATGAAGGTTATGTTTTCACTTAGATTTAGACCCTTTGAGGAGATTCCAAGTGCTCTTGATCTAAGTGGCATAATGGAATCACCTCTAGGCTTGTGGGTAGCCTAAGGAATGAGGTGAGTCTCTAGATAGGGCTAGCTCCCTTGATGTACCACTTAAGATTGAACCTAAAACTAACATTAGGAGGTAAAAAAGGAGAGAGATAACTGAAATCAAATCTAAACTAAGGATTTTATACACAAAATAAATTTGATGGATTCCAACTAATTGCATTATACACTTAAGACCAAGAAACAAACTAAAAATACACGCCAATCTCCATCTCCTCACATTAATGTTACATTTATAGGTCATGAATGAATGTGAAAATATATGAGGACTAAAAAAGAGGCCTTATATGGAACTAATGAAAATACCAACTCGCTCAACATTTCACATCCACTAAGACACTTCACATTCCATGTTAGAAGTTTTCCAACTACAAACAAGGTGAAAGAATGAGACCAAATGCTAGGAATCCATAGTCTTCACTAGAAAAGATTCATCATTAAAGTTGAACACACTTATGAAAAATCATGAATATATAACACTTATTAATTTTATTGATCAAAAGGTATAAAAATGAGCAGGGCTTCACCATACTTAGGTGGAGCATTCGATACAATGCCAAAATGGCCAAGTCTTATAAAGTTTGAGAGAGAGAGAGAGAAAAACGTTCAAGGGACATAAGGAAACTTGTAAATTTGATAAAATTATTTATCCATTCATGAGAGGAGTATATGGGTTGAACCATATAAAGATAGGAGCAAAAAGTGTCAATCCAAGTCACAAACTTGAAGAAAAGTGGCAAGAAACTCCTCTTTACATAGAAAAACTACCTTCATGATTGGGCCTATTTGAACATATTATAACTAATGATGAGTATTAAAAATTATTTTAATTGAAGTGGAGGATATCAAACATGCCTCTATATGCATTTTTTACATACCTGGTCCTCTAAAAACATCTAAAAGTGAGCCATTATCATTTATTATATAGAAAACTACCCTTCTATGCATCCTTCACATTTGGCCTCCAAAATTCCTTAAATTTTCCATGAAAATCCATGGGAGGTAGTTAATTATAATTTTCAAGTCCCTCCATGACATTGGAAACATAAAAAAAACTTTAAAATTGGTTCAAGTGAAACTTTTCACCCCTCTCACTAGCTTTGTCAATAGGTCAATTTTGACTAGCTAAGTTTAAGGACCTATTTGAGACACTTAAGAATTTTTTCATGACATTAAATCAATATTTTGAGTTATTAAAGTCTCAATATTTCCATAAAACTTTGTTTCATCTCCTAACTCCTTTTCTATCTTGCACAACACATAAAACAATAAGAAAAATCATTTTTTTGCCCCCATCCATACAAGTCCATATAACTAATCATAGTGCGGATTATAATAAGAAAGTCATATATAAGTTAAAATATCTATTATATTCAAACTATGTCCCTATATTAAATTTACAACTCAATTTTCTAAGATTGGTCCTTAGCAAAGGTTTAGGAAGGTTTTAGGCCCATTTTTGGTCTTAACAATTGTTGATAAAGATGGGACATCCAAATTTAGAAAAATTTACACAAATATGGCCTATTATACCCATTATAACACCCCCTAACTCATTTGGCTCCCATGCATAGCTTCATGAAAGATATGAACAATTGAAGATGGCCACTCGAGCTTGTCTTCTTATTTCCTTGCATGCTATGTTGGTTTTGAGCTCAAAAAGGGATTAATTGATGTTTTATTTTTAGTTTAAGGTATTTAATACCTATTTTTAGGCCATAAAAACATTATTCAATAAGTTTCAAAGCATATCTAAAGCTAGACATGAAGATGACCCCCTTTGGACACTAAACGTAAACTTGTTTCGTAGAGTTGACTACATTCTAAGGATTCAAGTGGCTTCTAATGGTTTTTCTTAGCATAAAATATATTATAAACCTAAATTTTTACCATAATATCATGTTCCCATTAATTTAAATTCTTAATTTATACTAAAAGTAGAGGTGACTGCTCATTTAGGGTATAGGCTTTAACCCTACCTATTATGTTTGACTGCAACTCTTGGGTCCTAGAGCATCGTGTATGGCTCTATACCTGGATAAGATTTTTTATATGATTAATTAAGTTATATATAGTTTCAAAATCCATTCTTTAAATTCTCCCCTACTCCTATTTCATCTCTTTTACCTCCTCTTTCCAAATTGCATGTCTATGTCTAAGGGGAAGTACCCCCTATTTGAGACAAAATAGGTGGTACTTACCTCATTTTTATATATGAAAATAATAATTTTATAGTATAATTCTACCTATAAGTATTCCTTAAACTAAATTATATCTCCTTATGACAGGCATTTACCTCCAAACCTTCCTAATTTCCACGGTAGACTTGTCAGACAAGGACTGTGTAGGGGTGCATAGAAGTGGACTATGTTTGCATGATTGAAAGATATTTGTTTGACTTATAGAATAATTTTGTGGAATAATGAGATAATTATGGAAATGATGAATAATATTTTACTTTTTAATCTCACTTCAACTTTTATCTTCTTACCTCTTATCCTTTGGTCTCATGATTGTGTCTCTTCCTCCTATGACTGAGACCTTATTTTTTAAGCTCTACCTATAGGTTCATTAGGTTGTATTTAGGTTAGTTATGACTTAATTAAGATTATTTGAGGATAATTAAGGTTATATATTTCATTTTCATTCTTTAAATCACCTTTAAAACCCCAAACACTATCAAACATCAAGTGTTATCTCACTGTCTACCTTTTGATTGTTGTACCCTACCTCTGAGGCTACTATAGGTAATTTGGAGCCTATGGACCTTAATAAAATGTTTGGAATTATATTTTAGGTTTATATTTATGTAATAATAATTGAATATGTCTAATTAATTACCTTTATTATCTCTTTCTTCATCATCTTAGACCCCCAAACTTGATCACTACCTACCTGATTGAGATAACCCAATTTAGGGTTCTTATAAGTAATGTTAGGGACTTTTAAGAGGTCTATGTGAGTTGGAAAAGATCATGAGGTAACCAAAATATCCACCTAGGTGTTCATTCATTATATAATCAATATTAGTTTCCCATTAGTTATACTAATTAACTTTTTCCTAAAATTGAGTTCTTGCTTGATTAGATTGAGACATTCCCTTTTTAACCTTCTTGTAGGCAACTATTAATCCTTTTTATACTACAAAGACTCTTCTTTTGAAAAACAATAAGTTTATCAATAACATGTCATAATTTTAATTAATTTATATGTTTCAAATCACCACCAACAAATCAATGTTAATCCCTATCTTTTAGACTGAGACTTCTTTTATCCCTGCCTGTAGGTCATTCACAGGCATATGTATGGACTAAGAGTATGTAAAAGAGGTCATGAAATATCTTATCAACCTCATGGATATTCCTTTAGGTTATTTTCATGTCACTAAACTCACCTAGACACCTATTCAAGTGTGAATTCTCCATATTTTTCCTCAAAGCAACAAATGGGCCATTATCTCCTTTAGACCTGTAGATCAAACTACCTAGTTTTAGTGTGTTTTAGGCATATTTTGATCTTTCAAACATCATCTTGTACTAACCTTTTTCCCCTCATATTTGGAAATGTTATTGTCACATGATATGGATATAAGGTTAACCCTTTTATACACCTTGAAGCATTTGGGAAAAAAGTTGTGTAAGGTCACCAAAAACCCCCTGACCTCTGTTTAACACTTTTAGGGAAGGACCCTAAATCTATAATTATCTCATGATCATGTTTTCTCATTCCAATTTGTCCTCCTAATATTTCAAATGTGCATGACTAGACCCTTTCAACATGTTGGGATATTTATAAGCGGTTTCAAATCACATTTCAACACTCTATTTTGACCTCATAACCCTTTGATGACACATACAAGTGTCGATTTCCATGTCTACAATCAGTGAGCAAATCTAGACAGTGTGTAAGCTACAAGGTTTATGATGAGTTAAAACCTTCAAAATGAATTAAAATGGACTCTTAAAATTATTGGAAGGATAAAATATATATCAAGTCTCCCACTTCTCCTTGTGACATCAACAATATATCTTGTAGGTATACATGGACTATTATACAAGCAGGGTATAAAGTTAGAGCAAAACATGTTTGTAGAAAATCTTTAAAAACACTTAAAATTAACTTTTAAACATTAATATTCATAATATTAATAAATAAACACTTGAAACCCAATATAATGCATCTTATCCAACATTAAAACTTCCTTACAACCACCTATAGTTTATGTAATATAGTCATAAGGCAAACTGATTACATGTGTGATTGTGATTGCAACCTCAAGAAGGATGTGACCTTGAGTAATGAGATTTTAAGGTGAGAGATGATAAATATAAATTTTAAAAAAATTCAATGAACTTAACCCAACCTTATTAATCCATAGAGAAGCACAAAGTTCTTGAAAATGGTGAAAATTGCCTATTACACCCAAAAGAGACTAGTCTACAAATTTAAGATTATTAGACCATAAAAAAAACCTCAAATGTTAAAAAAATAATGGAATAAATTATATGAAATATATAAAATAATTTGAATAAAATATGAGAAAATAGTTTGTATGGATCTATTGAAACCAAGAAAAAACTAACAAGGTGCACAAATAAGCAGGCAACTTTAGAAGTTAAACTTCAAATGGATGGTTCATGAAGCACAAATGACCATTACTCAAAAAAATTATATATATTTGAATGTATATGAGTTTAAAAAAAATTCCCAAAAGAATTATACTTGAAACCATTTCTACTATCTATACCAAGTGGAAACCTACAAG
Organism: Torreya grandis; assembly: GCA_037957365.1. Taxonomy (NCBI): domain Eukaryota; kingdom Viridiplantae; phylum Streptophyta; class Pinopsida; order Cupressales; family Taxaceae; genus Torreya; species Torreya grandis. The sequence continues at coordinate 447,976 of JARHVA010002745.1, read as the reverse complement.
TCACTTCTTTATGCCAAGAAGGATGAAAAAGAGATGGAATGGTTTTGATCAACAAATGGAACTTAAAAATTAAAAAAATCATGTATATTATATTTATTAAATATGGATAAACATTAAATATCCTCCTCACATGTGGCACACTTCCCAATGATCCATACATGTGTCATTTTCTTCCTTTTCTTTAGGAAAACTGACTTTCTTCTGATTAACCTATAAATTTTCAGTCTTGTCAGTTAATTAAGACTTTTAGTGACACATGGGGCATGAGATCATCCATTTAAACTTTCACATGTTCTAATAAACCTGTACAAAGCATTAAATACACCTATTTGACCCCTTAACATTATTTAAAATGATAAATAGACGTAGAAAACTAATGACCAAAGTTATTTTAACATCAATTGTCATTAATTGACATATTAAACACCTTATAAAAATATATTATACCTCTTATAAGCCTAAAAAACTAATTTTTTACCTATAGGTGCCCTAATTTGACTAAAAAGTCAAATTTGGTCAACAAATTGGTGACTCAAAGGGGTAGTATGTCTGTTATACTAACTAGAATAGTAGCCTTATTAGTCCATTGATATTATGGGATCATCTAAAGACTGAGACAAAAAAATAAACATTTACCATTGACTCAAATTTGATCAACATAAGACAACTAGTGACTACCGCAACCACATAAAGGGAAAGGACACACACAACCAAGAAAGTAAGCGCACAAGACACACACATGTGCATAATCACTTAAGAGAATAAAGAAACAACATATTATGCATAACTAAAAACTAAACAAAGATCCTTTCCAATATCAAAAGATAAACATCTTGAATCATCTTCATGATGAGATGAAACAAAGTGAAAAGCATGCTTATCTTTGAATTGAATACCTTGTGGATCAGCTTAGAACTTCACTTGATCTAATTTCAAATATATCATATTCAAATAGGTCTCTAATGAATACATATTCCTATTGAACATGTTCACACACTTCATACTTCTACCCACTCTCCATCTCATGCTCAACTTGCATCTATTTAGTAGGCATGTCTCCAAGAGGATTGGTTTCATGTTCTTTGGAAGATTGAGGCCAATAAGAGCTTGATCCATCTCTCAAGATCTGATGTGTTTCTCCAAATAGATTAATAAGATGATATACCATCTTTATGACTTCAAAAATGTCATAATAAAATGCATATGATTCTTATAAAGTTAGGTTTGAAATGATGATTTCCCTTTGCATACTTACTTGCATACCAATGTTTCCTTCTCATCTTTTACCAACTGATAGCCTCCTTGAAGATGAGTATATCCTACTCCAATGACTTCAAACCAGTCATCCAAAGTCTGATTAAGAACCTCTCCTAGTCCATCCATGGTATCTTAAAAAGTGAGAAAAGAATTAATGATTTTTTCCTCCTCATCAAATATGGAGGCAAAAGCTTGTGAATTATCTTTTTGTTTACCAAAGGGAGTCCCTATGGTGATTTATTCCTCATAAACACTCATGAGGTCTTCTTTATCAACCATGAATTAATCATGTTCCTCTTCATTTTTGTCTCTCAAGATAGGTTTTTCAACACAAAGGAAACATTCCTCATCATTAACCAAGAAAAGAGATTCAACACAAGGACTCACCTCTTATTCAACACTTAGGACCTCATGAGGGATCTCAAGTTGTGTCTCAGTTGCTAAAATTTGATTTTTATTTTCAAAATCTTCAATATATTTAACCTCCTTCATGGTGATGCCAAGACTAGGCATCTTGAAATCAAGTGATCTATCCTGATGAAGCTGCCAAGGAGGTAGGTTTCCTTCAAGCATGAGTTTTATTTATTTATCAACCAACTAATCTTATTTTAGTTCCCACACCATAGGTACATCAAGGAAAAGGGTCATAGGATGAGGGAAAAAATAATTAGTTGGTGAAGGTGGAATATAGAGCTCAAGGTCATATTGATAATGCATGGTAAATGACTCTTTATAAAGCTCTTGAGGAAGGGGAGATGGGGTGTGTTTAGGCATAGGATCTTCTTTTGGGTCTAAAAATTCTACCTCACCTTTACTTAACAATCTCATCTTTACTTCTAATTCCTCTATTTTCTTGGCTAGGTTTTCTTGGAAAATCCTCTCTTGAATTTGATAGGAATCATCATGGGAATAAGGATTGCATGGAATTTTCCATGGAATAGAAGAAGTTTCTTGAGGAAGTGTAGGAGGGAATTGCAAAGGATCAAATCCATTTTACACTTCACACTCTTCGAAAATGCTCCCATCTTCTTTTTTACCCCATAACTATACTATTTTGCTCCAACTTAGGATGCTAGGATTGGATGTCTTCTCAATTTTACAATCTTGGTCAAGATGTTTCTCCTTCTTCTTTCCCCATGATTTCACTATTTTATTACAACTTATGACATTGAGATTATGAGTCTCTTTTCTAGGTGGTTTGGATGGTATGTGAGAGGGAAAATTAGGATTTAACTCCACTTCCTTTCATATCAACTTAGAATATTGCATATGCATGTTATATAACACAATATACCTATCAATATTAGCCTCAAACACAAGAATTTTTGTTGCAATACTCTCCTCCAACTGATTAGGAAGAAGATGACCTTGATAAGGTTGATTGGGTTCATGATTTGGAACCATGTAGGGTTGATATGAATATTGGGGAAGTGGTTACAAAGGCTGATAGGTTTGGTTAGGCTAATTTTCATTAAATTCTAGCCTATCCTCTAAGGAAGAGACTAAACCACTCACATCAAGAATCTCACTTGTGAGACTTTGCCAATTAGCTCTCTCAATAGGTGCCCACTCTTTCTTGACTAACTATAATGCATTTATCACTTGATGGATGGAATGATTATGAATATTTTGACCACATCCCCTTTGAGTATTAAGATCCAAAATATACCTTTCATAGCCCAAAAGTGCTTTTTTTAAGGTGGAAATGGGTTGATTAGAGAAAGGACTAGGTTGACTAGGAGGGGTAAAACATTGAGAAGGTTGGTTATAAGGCTGATATAACTCATGATAGGGTTGAATATGGTAATATTGGGATTCATAATGATCTTAACAATATTTAATAATAAATTTTTCATATTTATATGGAATGGGACAAGATGGATATGTCTCACCAACTTGTAGAGGAAAAAACTCAGATCCAAGGTCAGCCATGAATCTTCATTGAAATCAAGAACACAAAGAAATATGTTACCATCAATATACAAAGGACAACTTGGGTTTCTTGACCAATTGATATATCTTTAAATTCACCATTTATGCTTTAAAATATTCCTCCAAAGGCTGATGTGTTGAAGGAAAACACCAAAAATCCTCCAACTCCTAGAACAAGAGTCCCACTAGGCATGCCAAAAACTGTTGTCACTTAGATTTTCACCCTTTGAGGAGATGAAAAGCTCTCATAACCAAAGTGGCACAATTGAATAACCTCTAAGCTTGTGGTAGCCTAAGGAATGATGTGATTCTCTATATAGGGCTAGCTCCCATGATTTACCGCTTGGAATTGAACTTACAACTAACTTTGGGGGGTGAAAAGGGAGAGAGATAACTAAAAGCAAATCTAAACTAAGGAGGTGATACAAAAATCAATTTGATGGACTCCAACTAATTAAATTATAAACTTAAGACCAAAATACAAACTAAAAATACATTCCTTTAATCTTCATCCCCTCACATTAGTGCTACATTATGAGGTCATGGATGAATGTCCTAAAACAACTCCTAAGTGTCTCAAATAGGTCCTTCAACTCAGCCAGTCAAAATTGGCCTATTACACAATATAGTGAGAGGGATGAAAAGATTATAAGGCCTTTAAGGGCCTTTAAATTTGTCATTAACTCCCTAAAATGGATTTTCATAGAAAAATGAAGGCATTTTGGAGGCCAAGTGTGAAGAATGCATGGAAAGGTAGTTTTCTAGACAATAGATGATGATGTCTCTCTTTCAAAGGTTTCTAAAGGACTAGGCATGCAACCAATACAATTGAGAATAATGTATTATATCCTCCCATTCTATTCCAATTATTTATAATTATCCTCATCATTTATAGGACATTCAAATAGGCCAACTCATGAAGGTAGTTCTTATGTGAAAAGAGGAGTTTCTTGCCACTTTTCTTCAAGTTTGGGACTTGGATTGACACTTTTTTCTCCTCTCCTTATATGGTCAAAAAAATATCCTCTTATCATGCATGGATAACTAATTTTATTAGATTGACAAGTGTCCTTCTAACCCTTGAACTTCTTTTTATCTCTCTCAAATTCTCAAACTCTATAAAAGTTGGCCATTTTGGCATTATATTGGATCCTCCACTTGAGTATGGTAAATCCCTACTAATTTGTATACCTTTTGATTAATAAAATGACTAAGTTATAAATCTTCATGAATATTCATAAGGGTGTTTTTATTAAATGATGAATCTTGTTTAGTGAATACTATGGGTTCCTAACATGTGTGTTTTTACTCATTTTCGCTTTTCACATTCAGAAGAAATAAGAAACTAAAGATAATGGTCAGGGGTTAGATGATACCCAGATGAAGTTGCACACCATTATCCAAATGTTTAAGGAGATCCTCTTTGGCTATGGAAGATGACACTTGTAGATAAGAAAGACTTAAACAAAGAAAATGTTAGATATATATATGGTGGACTGCCAAGCAAAGCTCAGTCCCAGAAGTGCAAAGACTTCCTAGAGGGATGATAGTCCACTAGTTGATAAAAAGAGTGTCGTATGAAAATAAATGGTGAAAGACTAAACAAGAGAAATAGAGATAATGCATACCTATATTCTACTATCGGTCTATCACAATCACTGACGTCGATAGTATTGCCGGTGTCAATTGGTCAATATCACCAATGTCAGTTAGTTTGTCGATGTCGGTCAGGGCAATGGCCTTGGATGGGTTTTTGGATGGGTTTATAGTCAATAGAGGGATCTATAAAGAGTCTGGGTCTATTTAATGGTTTATGGAGGATTGCAGGACAGTGAGTAAGATTTGAGAAGGGGTTAAGGTAGAAGACAGGGGTGGAAGGAAAATAAAAATGAGAAGAAGGCTCCGGGAAGAAAGTTGGGTTATCTATCAATAGTACTCAAGAATATTCAATAGACTAATCACCAATGAATTATAAAGATACTGAAATATAAACTAGAAGAATTTTTAGCTCTTGGTGGAGAACCAGAAGTGTAGAAGACTTGTTTTCATTATGGCTGATGTAGGAGACTTCATGCAACATTTCAACCTGGTGTGGAGTGAATTCTACAGAGTTTCCTAGCATGGAGAGTGATGATAGAATGTTGATGCCTGTAAAGAGCCAAGGAGCAAGAGAATTCAGATCCTAGGAGCAAGAGAATTCGCATTTGGGTCTGTAGTCGAGGTCAAAATTTGGTTTTAAGTAACCGGCATTGGTCGAATGTCGACCAATGTCAGCAGCTAGAAAATGGGTAAAAAGGCTATTTTTATCCTTTTGCCTATTCTTCCATCTGCCAAGTTTAATTTTCATTGTTAAATGGTCCAAATGGTGGGTTTAATAGGCATGAGGATTAGTGGGGGAGTTGAAATAGGGCTTAGGTAATTATGATTAGTCATAGGGTGATAAATGGCCTAAGAGCTAAGAATCCAAGCTGAGGTGTCTAAAGGGGATGATTAATTTAAAATAGATAATTTATTTTAAATTAATAGAGTGTGGGTTAGGAGATGTTGGACCAAGGGGGGTCGACACAATTTAGGTGTCTACATTTGCCCCTTTTTGTCTTGTTGGTTATTCTTGACGAACTGCAAGACAAAAATAGGAGTAAGTTGCCCCAGGTATGGGATAAGGTCATTTTTGTCTTGTTGGTTGTTCTGATGAATTGCAAGACAAAAATAAGAGTTGGTTGCCCCAGATGTGGGATGAGGTGTAGGTTGCTTTGGGTAAGGGATGAGGTATTCCCCCTCAAAGTGAGAGTCAAGGGAAGGTAACTTGATATCGGGTGCTGATTTGACAGATAGTGGATGGGTATGGTGAAGGTTGAGTGTGAACATTGCAATAGTTGAGATTGCACATATACCACTTCACATGATAGGTAGGTCAAATTATCACAGTCAAAGGTTGAGGAGTGCTAAAATAAAAATAACTAGTCCCTAGCATTTAGTCGTAGCTGATTGGGTTAAATGATCAAAGCTATAGCTCCAATGGTCATCGTGTTCCAAGTATCCCAGGCTCAGGAAGTGCTCCTAGAAAACACAAAAATGTCACAAATATTGAGGATCAATTGGAGCGTGATCTGAAAACACATGTGAGGGTCATAATATGGGTTGTGTATAATTTGCTAACTATTCATGAGGTAGCATACATGCAATCAAAACAACCAAGGCAGAGTTGTCTCAGAAGTGGTCATGGTCTGAGGAGATAGTTGCGATCTCCAAGGTCATTGGTTGAGTCAGGTTGAGTCATGGTATGATCTCAAGTGGTGAGTGTTGTGGATGGGGAGATGTATGTGATCTCCAATGTGCCCTATGAGAAATCTAAGGTGACTTCTACAGTGTCAGGGTTGGTTATTTGGTCATGAGTTTGGGTTGGTATAGATAGTTGGTCCATTAGATGGATGGATGAAGGAATGGCCGAGCTAACCTTAGAGGACCCCATGTCAATTGAGTTCTACCTACATAGTCCCTATTTGAAGGGCCTCAAGCCAATGTAGTTCTCCCCAGAAGGGAGGAAGGTGTCGAGGTTATGGATGTGGGTTTGACTAGGTTAAGTCATGGTTAAAGGTTGAATGGTTTGTCCATCAAGTAGATGAACAAGCAAATGGCTAATGTCATTAGGGAGATGAATGGGCAAATGGCTGAGCTAACCCTAGACGACTTTGTGTCAACTGAGTGCTACCTACATAGCCCCTATTTCAAGGGCCTCAAGCTAATGTAGTTTGAAAGAAGAGTCCAAGTGGTTGATAGTTGTCTTGGTCAAGTTAGGGTCGTTAGCATTTCCCATAGGTGTGATGGTACATGCTTGAAATTGATAAGTGTATGATGATGTTACAGCCTTTTCCATATTATGTGATGGTGTATTTTGTAACATTGGTTATGTGATTTTTCACCCTTAGCAATTTTCCATATTCGTGATGGTGTATGCTAAAAATGAAGTGAGTATGATGATGTTACAGCCTTTTCCATATTATGTGATGGTGTATTCTGTAACATTGGTTGTGTCTGGTCGATAGTTTCCATGTGTATTGTTGTCCATAGAAACTAGTGTGAGTGGTCTGAAAATGTTTGGTTTGGTTTGGTTTGGTTAGGTTTTAGAAAATGATTTGGTTTGGTTTGGTTTGGTTTGGGTTGGTTTGGTTGGAAAATGATTTAGTTGAGTTTGGATTGGTTATATGTGACCAAAGTGTGTAAGAAGTGAAAGGTGCATTACTCTTTCATTGACAAGGACCATAATGATGGCATAGATAGGGTTATTGCAAACAAAAACCACATTCATGCATTAGATCATTGACCATTGTTTGTGTAAGAGAAGTAGTCAAATCATTCGATGTTAAGTGAGCTCAAAATCCCTCGAGTATGTTTGGGTAATAGGTTTGACTATGTGAGATGCGAGGATAACATAACCCTTTATAGCAAGGATAACTTTGTCCCTTTTTATAGGTGACCCTAAGAATGACTATAGGCAAGTCCATGACTTAATAGTTTGTCAGTCAATTTTTTTTTCTTTTTTGGGTAGACTAATCGATGTGGGACGTCTACATGGGGATGTTGTTTTGTTTTGTGATCATATGTGAAGCTGATCAATGTGGGAAGCTTCTGAGAGAGTGTTGTTTGTAGCAAAATTTGTGTATAGCCATCCTTTGAGGGAGTGGTCTACATTCTGCTTTGTATGTTTGAATGTCTTTGAATCGCTATCCTTCAAGGGAGCAGTCTATTAATTACAACAATGATGTAGTTATCCTTTGAGGGAGCAGTTTACATTTATAGTTTATGACCTTTATATAGGCATCCCAATTTTTTTTGACTAAACTTTTGGTCATGGACTTGACTATAGAGGTTTGGGGGTTTCCCTTTTATAAGGACAAAGCATTCATGCTTTACCAAAGGGTTGACTAATGTTTGTAGGTAAAAAGGGTTGAAAGGAATAGGAATGATGATGATGGGGGTTGCTCAAGGAACGAGCTCAAGTTAAACATCAAGGGAATGATTACTTGATTAACAGTAGAATGGTTATAGATGCAAGGCATTAAGGGGCTCAGGTTCTGTCTGGCCTTCAAGAGAAGATAGATGATAAGTCCCTGATCCATACTTGTGTGTTATGATATAAGGTCCGAGCCAATTAGGAGCAAACTTGCCTCATTTACTTCTTTCCATATTGGTCACGTGTTGGTTTTATTTGAGGACAAGATCTTTGATTTTGAAATCTCATTCTCTTAGACTTTTGTTATAGGCATGTTTAATGCAATTTTGGTAGATATGGAGATGGTTGAGGGCAGCAAGGTGATGTTCATCAAGTAACTCAAGTTGAGCCAACCGATCTTGACAAAAGTCATCATTAAAAAGTAGGTCATGCAAAGAGATGCATAGAAAAGGTATCTATAATTCAAGAGGCAAGACAGCCTCAGTTCCATACACTAGAGAGAAAGGTGTAGCACCTGTAGGGGTTCAGATGCTAGTGTGATAGGCCCACAAAGTGAAGGGAACATGAAGGTGCCAATCCCTTCCAGTATCGTTGACCACCTTCATTAGAATTTTGGTTAAGATTTTGTTGGAAGCCTCAGCCTACCCATTTGCTTATGGGTAGTAAGGCGAGGAAAAGCTGAGCTTGATGCCAAATGAGTCACAAATTTTCTAGATAGTTTTGTTTTTGAATGATTTGCCATTATTGGTGATGATTTTGTGAGGTACACCAAAATGACAGATGATATGGGTGTTGATGAAGTCAATGATTTTGTCATATTTAGTGGAGATGAGGGGAATCACTTCCACCCATTTAGTGAAGTATTCAATTGCAGTGATAATGGATTGATGTTGAAGAGATGAATGAGGGTTAATCTCAATGATTAGATCTAAGCCCCATTGTGAAAAAGGCCAAAAATCCTTAGCGATGTGTAGAGCATGGCTAGGGATGTGAAGTAAGTGTATTTTTGGCATTTGATACAACACTGAACATAATCACTACAGTCTTTTGTGAAGAGTGGGCCAATAATAGCCTAGGTGAAGGATGTGCTTTGCAACCACGTTACCATTGAAATGCCCTCCACAAATCCCATCATGGACTTGTTTGATAGCATGAGATGTTTTAGTGGAGGTTAGACATTGAAGAAGGAGGCCATCAAAACCTCATTTATAGAGAAGACCCCCTAAAATAGTATATTGAGCTATGATTTTGATAAAAGCCCATTGCGCATTGCTAGAGAGATCAGGGGGGATAATAGAATAAGTTAAGTAGTCCACAAGTTGTTTATACCAAACATCCTATGGGCTAGCGTCGATGGTGCTAACAAAGTTGATGCTAGTGGAGATATATGAAGGTAATGCCAAATGGTGTACCATGACACAGATTCTCGAGGAGGTAGATGATGATGGGATGCATGAGGTGAGGAAGGCCATAGTATCAACAAACTTATTCGTAGATTGAGGAACAGTTTGTAAGAGGTAATGGTCAAAAGATTTTAGCAAGGTGTCAACACGATGTTTGTACCTTTGCAAAACTTTATTTTTACAAAAATATGAACCATTGATTTGATTGACAACTAGTTGTGAGTCACCAAAGATGTTGATGGTCTTGACGCCTAGGAAAAGGGTGATTTGAAGTCCCAAAATTAAGGCTTCATATTCAGCCATGTTTTTGGTACATTCAAAGCCAAGTTTGAAAGATAGGGGCATGGGCTAACCCTTGTGAGGGATGAGAATGACCCCCACACCCCCACTATGTTGACATTTAGACCCATCAAAGAACATTGTCATTTGATAGAAAATGTCATCGGTGGATAACATGGTGATGGATTCGTCAAGGAATTCATAGTGAGAGGGTTGGTTGTCAGGTAGAGGGACATCTACTAGTTGGTCAGTGATTGTTTGCCCCTTTATAGATTTTTGTTGGATGAATTCCAAATTGAACTCAGCAAGAAGCATGAGCCACCGAGCCATACATTAGTTTTGGTATGGCTTGGAATGCATGTATTTGAGGGGGTCAATGTGGGTGATGACATAAGTTTTGTGATTGAGAAGATAATGACAGAGTTTTGTAGTGGTAAAGACTAATGCCAAGCAAAGTTTTTTGGTATGAGTATATCGAGTTTCATAGTCAATGAGCATTCAGCTTATATAATAAACCGCTTGCTCATAATGTTGTTCATCTCGGTGCACAATCATGGCACTTAAAGAATGATTTGTTGCTAAAATGTAAAGATAGAAAGGTTGACCTTCTTTAGGTGGAATAAGGATTGGTGGAGAGACAAGATAACATTTAAGAGCCTCAAAAGCCTCTTGATAGTCCCTATCCCAATTAAAGGAGATGTCCTTCTTGAGGAGGTGATGAAAGGGTTGACATTGGTTGGAAAGTTGCGAGATGAAGCAATGAATAGATTGAAGCTTCCCTTGTAGGCTGTGAAGTTGCTTTAGATTGGTAGGTGGCGGCATCTCGAGTATAGCTCTTATCTTAGCGGGATCAATCTCAATGCCACGAAGAGAAATGATGAAGCACAAAAGCTTCCCTGAGAGAACCCTAAAGATGCATTTCTTGGGGTTAAGATGGACATTGTATTGGAGGAGGTGAGTGAAGATGATTTTGAGAATAGTCAAATGGTCACGGTGGAGTTTAGATTTTCCTAGTAGGTCATTCACATAGTCCTCCATGATTTTGTGGAAGAGATCATGAAAGATGTAGGTCATGGCACATTGATATGTGGTTCCTACATTTTTTAGGCCAAAAGGCACGACCCTATAGCAAAAAGTCCCCCATGGGTTGATGAAGGTAGTTTTGTACTGATCTTCTAGCACAATCAGGATTTGGTTATATCCTAAAAACCCATCCATGAGTGATAGCATCTCATGACCGGCCATAAGATCAACAAGTTGGTCAATGTTGGGTAGAGGAAAATCATCTTTTAGGCAAGCCAGGTTAAGGTCATGATAGTCAGTATAGATTTAGATCCCCCCAGTTGCTTTGGTGATAGGGACAATATTTGACACCCATTGTGGATAATCAATGGGTCAGATAAAGAAGACAGAGAGAAGACGTTGAAGCTCCTCTTTGACAAGGAGTGTAATGCAAGGATGCATCTTGTGAAGCTTTTGCCTAACAAGCTTAGCCTCTGGGTTTATGATGATGTTATGGATGATGATGTTAGGGTTGATGCCAGGCATATCATTATAGGTCCAAGCAAAGGCTTTACTATGATCAAAAAGGAATTTGGTATAGTCAATTTGTTCTTGGGTATCCAATGATTGACCAATCTTTAAAATGTGAGGAACATCAGAAGATGGTAGGTTAATGTCAATGGTTGATTCATTTAACATAACCTGCATTTTTGAAGGAAGTGATCATTGGATGAAAGATTCATCTGCACCCATGTAGATGAGAATGGTGTCATCGTCTACACATTGGATAGTGTTGATGGTAGTAGATTCATCATCTATCATGTTTGGATAAATGAGAGGGAGAGACCTGGATACCCCACCTAGTTGATAGGTTAGGGGTTCCAAGTGAATGGTGTTTATGCAAAAAAAATAAATAGGAGGGATGGAAACCACCAACTCCATAGGTGAAGATGGGGGAATAGGCAAGTTTGGAAGTGATTGGTCTATGATAGGTTTGGGGTGAGGGTTTTTAGAAGTTTCAGTAGGTTCTTCAAAACCCAGGCCATGTTGCTTCTTGGCATCCTTTATGGCCTCGTCATTTGGTAGTTCGACGGGCTGGTGGGAGCCTTGTTCATAGCACCCAAATACAAAGCCCTTCCATGCACACCTATAAAGATAGGTATGAGAAAATTTTGGGTTGCCAAGAAAAGAGAAATCAAACTTAAATGGTTGAGGTGATGAAAGAGGATTCCCATCAGTGGGAGCTCGATCTAGCCCTCCATAGATGAGATTTGTTTGAAGATTGGGAGGACCATAAAGGATGACCATTCCAATATGATGGTCATAGCTAGGATTATGATGAAGTTTTCCATACTCTTGAGGAGTCTAGAACATGTCCAAGGTGAGTAAATGATACTCCCAAAGTGAAAGATGTTGGAAGGTATCTTCCATAGGGTCTTTTATTGTCACTTGAGGAGGTGGTGTAGGTGTATCCACCATTTGCATACTTGTTAAAGCTTCCATGGGTGGAGGTGGTGTTTAGGTTGATGTCTTGAAAGGAATGAGAACATCGTTGGGTCGATAAGTTGTGTTGCATGTCTTGAAAGGGGAGGGGTCTGCCGAAATGACATGGACTTGACCGTCGTGTTCAAATTTGACACAATGGTGTAATGTAGAAGGGACATAGGCCATGGCACGGATCCAAGGTCATCCTAATAACATGTTGTATTATAACTCTCCCTCAATGATGTAGAAGAGCTTTGGGATTGTTCATGGGCCAACATGAATATGTAAGATGATGGTGCCAATGGTAGTGGCAGTGGTGTCATTAAAAGATCAAAAAATTGCATCAATTTTAGAGATACAATTCTTTAGGAGGGTTAATTGGTCATAGGCATGGGTGGAAATGATATTGATGCTAGCACCCCCATCAATCATAACTCACTTAATGTGAGTTCAATCAATGTAGGCTGTGATGAAAAGGGCAGCATCTTGATCTTCCAAGTTGGAGGTAAGAATTTTAGAATCACTAAAGGTAATAGAGGTGATAGTGGGTAATGATTGGACTAAGGTAGCTAGTGGTTGGGGGTCCTCGGGTTAGACCTCCACTGCCTTTAAAACTTTGATTAAAGCTTGATGATGTTGTGAAGAGATTTGAATGAGGTCATATAAAGTCATCTTCATGGGAGTTTGGTGAGGCTGTTTCACCATAGAATCACGGATTGCCTTTGAAGAAGTTAGTTGGGATGTACCCAAGATAGAAATCTTGGGTTTGGCTGGTCGAGCAGGTTTGAAAAATGGGTAGGTCCAAGGAATAGTAACCTTCTCTTTTGCTTTATCCTTTAATGTTTGTGACCTAGTGGCCACATTGATGGTGTTAATCTTGAATAAAGGGGGTGAAGGAGGTAAAGGGACCATAGTCTAATGATGGGATTCTGATGAAGGTGAAGAGGTTTGAGAGACATGAGATGGTGTTGGAGATTTGTTGACAGTATCCTCAACAAGGAGGGTGTCTTTCTTGAAGTATTGGTGAATAACAACCTTGAGGGCACAATAATTTTCGGTATCATGTCCCAATGAGCGATGATATAGGCAGATTTTAGTGTCATCAAACCAAGATGGTTTTGGTTTGAGAGGTTGAAATGGTTTAATAGGTGGAAGAGTGATCTTAGAAGTTTGCAAAAATCGACGTAGTATCAAAGCATATGAACCCACAAATGGGTCTGTGCTTGTTGATGCACTAGGTGTTGATGACTTTTGTTTGGGATTTGTTGAGGGAGATTTCCATATCACCTTTTGGGTTGGTGGTGTGGCCACTCATGTAGATGACACTTTCTTCATGAGGGGTTCCAAAATTTTTAGAGGAGGTATGTTTTTGGTAGGTAAAGGGAGTAATGGAGGCAACTTATTTTTGTTAGATGTTGGAGTAGGGAGCACTCCAATTAAGGCAGAAGGATGAGGGCCCAAAATAGAGGGCAATGGTGATGGTGGAGGAGGAGTTATTCAACATGGTTTAGTAGCCTTCTTTAATACAGTGTGAGGACTACTATTATGGGGGTCAAGATTCAAATCTACCTTCATTTGTGGGTGAGTGAGGTTAGATATGGGGTGAACACCGAGGGATTTAACCAGTGTTGGTATGGTGGATGTTTGTGAGGGTTTAGGTTTAGATGTGGATAGTTGAGCTTCTAAATATTTGGAAGTAGAAGCCTGGCCCTCATTGGAGACTTTGGGAGATTTTTTCGAAGGGGGGTTAATAGTATGAGATGGAGTGGGATGTGTAAGATAAGGAGTTTTGAGTCACTCCCATAATGCCTCACGCTCTAAGTTCCTTGAATGGAGAAATCCTAAGTTTTTAGCCAGTCAAGAGAATGGTTTAGAAGTTGTTAGATGAGGATTTAGTTTCTTGGAAGATGTGGGTGGTTGTGAGAGTGGGAATGTGTTAGATGCAGTGATCTCAGGCCAAAGGCATGAGAGAGCCATTACTAGATCATCTTCGGTCAAAGTAGGTGAGGAGACAAGTTCTTCTCTTGGTGGAGAAGGAATTAGAGAATGTGACTCCTTAAGAGGATAGAGGGTAGGGATGATTTTACCTTCTACTTATGGTTAAAGAGCAAGAAAGGTATGGTCCTCCATTGGTAGTAGGAAAGATGAAGGTGGGGCTAGTGGCGTTGGTACGGTTAAAGCATCCTCCAATATAAGAGGGGTAGATGGAGGACTATTAGGAAAAGAAGGATCTTCTTCCTATGAAGGAGAAATAGGAGAAGAAGGTTCTTCTACCTGTGGTGGACAAATAGGAGAAGAAGGTTCTTCTACTTGTGGTGGAGGGATAGGTTGACTAACCTCTTTGGTTTGTGGAAGAGGTTGGTTAAGAATGATAGGAAAAACCATGTTGATTGTGCATATATTATGCTCTTGGGGGTCTTCTACCATGGTCTGTATGTTATTTTGGCTAGGGGGATGGTTAGGGAATGGTTGTCTAAAGATGTCTATGTTTTGGTTAGGTGGCACGTTTGGGTTATCCAAGACAAGATCACCTTTATCTAACATGTCCTGAATGATATTCTTAAGGGTTTTACAATTGTCTATGTCATGGCCTTTGACATGGTGATAATGACAAAAGTCATTTTACCTATACCATGCAGGGATAGCTTTTGAAGGGTCAAATTATGGTGGTGGTCGAATTTGGGGGAGCTTGAGGACTCCCTATTTGATTAGTTTATGCAATGCAGATGCGTATGATTCTCTTATTGGAGTATATTGACGTTGTATGTATCGTTGTTGGAATTGTCATGTAATGCTTTGAGATGTGGAAGGTTTAGATTGGTTAGTTGTGGTCGATGATGATGATCTAAGTACCACAACATTTGCCAATCCCTTGGATTTGGAATTGGAGGAAGAAGATTTGGATGAAGGGTCATTTGATTTTGCGTTAGTATTTTACTATGCAGTTTGACTTTATTTTCTTCGACAGCATGGAGTTCAAGCTTTCTAGCCATGGTGAAAGCTTTGTCAAATGTGTGGAATGTTTGGACCCACAAATTAGATGAGATGTGTTTGGCACATGCTTGTGAAAAGAGCTCGATGAGCTTAGGTTGAGGTAAAGAAAAGGAGAGTTGGTTGATTAAACTTCTCCATCGAGCAATGAAATCGGGCTATTGATTCATCATCAAATTGTCTGATAGAGTATAGGTCCATGATGGAAACCTTTTTAGTGATGTTAATTGAAAATTGGTCAAGGAAAAGTTGGGCTAGTTGAGTGAAAGAAAAGATAGAGTGACTGGTAATAGAACTATACCAATCGAGGGCAACACCAGAAAGTAACATGGGAAATGTGCATAGTAACAATGCATCATCATGTACTAAAAGGTAAAAAGCATGTCTAAATGCTCGTAGATGTTGATGTGGGTCTTCTTTACTCTAAAAGTGAGTAAACATGGGAAGTTCCCACTAGCTAGGATATGGTCAGATTGGGACTGAAGGATGAATGGGTTCATTGCATATTTGTTTGTATGACAAAACATTACTTGAATCGGAAATGGATGTCTCAAGGTTAGACATCTTATCCATCAACATCTTGATTAGATCAGCTGATAGATTGATAGGTGGGGCACCCCCTAAGTTGTAAGGTACTTGGAAGGCATTGTGAGGGGCGTATGACATATTTGGTTGCACTTGTATAGGCGCAACATATTGGTAGCTAGTCATAGGGACTGAAGTTAAAGTCAAGGGTGGTTGTGTCATGAAGCTAGAGGGCACAACTTGGCTTGATGTCACCAAAGGTGGTTGGATGGTGGCAACACTAGCCAAAGGATAAGTAGCCACTCTTGTGTTTATGGGTGCAAGAGTAGGTGGGATGGAGACAATTAAGTTTTGGAATGGTGTAGAACTTTGTTGAATGGTTTGTAGTTGAGGGGGTACAAAAACCCCAATGAAGGTAGGTCCAGAAATAGAAGGAGAGGCCACACTTTGAAGATTAGTCATGGTCGGGTTGTTAGTTGAGGCAATGGCCTGGGTGACCATGGGTTGGGTTACGGAGGCTGTTGATATGATTACCATTTCAAATAAGGAAGTTGGCATCCCATAAACTGGGTTGCCTGAAGGATCTCACATTTGACTTCTCACGAGATAGTGCTAAAGAGCCTTAACATTGAGGTCAAGGAACATTTCAAAGTCTTGGTCCCCTTCGAGAATAATAGGGGGTTGAGTTGGGGTTGGTTGGATAGGAGTATGTTTAGTTTCTGAATTATACTCCATTTGGGGACTTGATATAGAAGGCGAAGGCAGGAGTGGTTGTTGCCTTGCATGGTCAACAAGGGTTTTAGCTTGACTACGTGTCAAAACCATTCAAGGCCAAATAGATTCAGGTTTTAAAAACTATATGTTTCAACCTCAAAAAACTAGAATTTGTTTTTGACAGCCAAAAGGTCAAGTTTTAAACTTGCTATTTTGAAAGAAATATTTTTTACAGTGACCAACATCGATAGAAAAACTGATGTCAGTGAAGTAAGTTACCGATGTCATTCAGATAACCAACGTTGGTGAAGAAAGCTACCGACATTGGTGGAAAAACCGATGTTGGTTACTATGTATTTTTAGAAACTCAGAAAACTAAAAGTTTTTGGAAGAAAGAAGAAAATCTGAGTTGTTTTTAGATCTCAGAATGTGACCTCACCAGCTCAAAAAATTAGATATAGATAGAAAAGTAGATGATGGCAAGAAACCACTTAACGTTAATTCCTAAGAATAAATTTTTGAGTCGTGGTGGCTTATGCCTTAGAAGAGTGTGTTTGAGAAGTTGGGCTTTTAGAACAGGTACTAAACAAAGCAGTCTAAGGTTGGTTTCTGGTTAAGTTTTGGTGCTCAAAATCTGTATTAGGTTCCATACATGGCCTGGTGTTAGAAGCTTACTCCCCTCACTTCATGAGCCCAGAGACAAGCTAGGTCACTTAGCCAGTATATACTTCCCCTAGAGTTTATACTCTGCTAGAGAATAGAGTGGGTTCTCCCCTTGGTAGTGAAGTCCAAGTGAGATTGCCAAGAAGGGTAAGGTATCTGTTAGGTGATGAAATCCTAGTCAGGCCTTGTCTTAGGTATGTTTAGATGTTTAGTTTGATGTGCGTGTGGTTTGGTAGTGTAACATATGTGTACTACACTTTATTCATAATGCGATTTTAATTATTAGATGAGCTAAAAATGCATTCAAGCAGGAATGAGATGCAATAGATTTTTAGCCCAAATTGAAATGTTTTGTTCAGATGCAAATAATTAGGAAAAAGTTAAGAGCATGAATTTCACTACTCTAAGATGCAAAAAAGAAGTGACAAGAAGAAAAGGTTATTTTTAACTTGTGCTAATGGTGTCTTTTCAAAAGAAAAAGATAGGAGGATACAAGGAGAGAAAATTTCCTAATGCACCTATATGAAAGTTTGCCTTTAGAAGAAAAAGAAATGAACCCAAGGAAAACTCTAGGGTCCCACCGGGCATGCCAGAATGTTTCTACTCATTTTTTCTTTTCACATTCAGAAGAAATAAGAAACTAAGGATAATGGTCAGGGCTTAGATGATACCCAGATGAAGTTGTGCACCATTATATAGATGTTGAAGGAGCTCCTCTTTGGCTATGGAGGATGACAGCTATAGATAAAAAAGACTTAAACAAAGAAAATGTCAGATAGATATATGGTGGACTGCCAAGCAAAGCTTGGTCCCAGAAGTGCAAAGACTTCCTGGAGGGATGACAGTCCACTAGTTGATAAAAAGAGTGTCATATGAAAAGAAATGGTGAAAGACTAAACAAGAGAAATAGAGATAATGTGTACCTATATTTTGCTATCAGTCTATCATAGTCACTAACGTCAGTAGTATTGCTAGCATCGGTTGGTCAATGTCACCGACGTTAGTTAGTCTACCGACGTCGGTAGGGGAAATGGTCGATGTCAGTTAGGGCAATGGCCTTGGATGGGGTTTTGGATGGGTTTATGGTCAATAGAGGGATCTGGAAGGAGTCTGGGTCTATTTAATGGTTTGTGGAGGATTGCAAGATAGTGAGTAAGATTTGAGAAGGGGTTAAGGTAGAGGACACGGGTGGAAGGAGAATAAGAATGAGAGGAAGGCTCCAGGAAGAAAGTTGGGTTGTCTATCAATAGTACTCAGGAATATTCAATGGACTAATCACCAATGCATTCTAAAGATACTAAAATATAAACTAGAAGAATACTTAGCTCTTGGTGGAGAACCAGAAGTGTAGAAGACTTGTTTTCATTGTGGCTAATGTAGGAGACTTCATGCAACGTTTCAATTGGTGTGGAGTGAATTCTATAGAGTTTCTTAGCCTAGAGAGTGATGATAGAATATTGATGCCTACAAAGAGTCAAGGAGCAAGAGAATTCAGATCTTGGGAGCAATAGAATTCACATTCAGGTCTGCAGTCGAGGTCAGAATTTGGTTTTAAGCAACCAATGTCGGCAATACCGCCAGCGTCGATTGAATGTCGACCAACGTTGGTGGCTAGAGAATGGGTAAAAAGGCTATTTTTAGCATTTTTCCCATTCTTCCATCTGCCAACTTTAATTATCATTGTTAAATGATCCAAATGGCAGGTTTAATAGGTGCGAGGATTAGTGGGGGAGTTGAAATAGGGCTTAGGTAATTATGATTAGTCATAGGGTGATAAATGGCCTAAGAGCTAAGAATCCAAGCTGAGGTGTCTAAAGGGGATGATTAATTTAAAATAGATAATTTATTTTAAATTAATAGAGTGTGGATTAGGAGATGTTGGACCAAGGGGGGGTCAACACAATTTAGGTGTCTACAATGTGGTCTCATTCTATCACCTTGTTTACAGTTGGAAAACTTCCTCTTGTAGGCATGTGAAGTGTCTTAGGGGTTTTGAAATGTTGAGTGAGTTGGTGTTTTAATTATTTCCATCAAAGGCCTCTTGTTTAGTCCTCCTAGCTTTTCACATTCATCCATGACCTCACAATGTAGCATTGATGTGAGGAGATAAAGATTGGAGTGTGTTTTTAGTTTGCTTCTTGGTATCAAGTGTAGAATGCAATTGGTTGAAAGTCATCAAATTGATTTGGTGTATCACCTCCTTAGTTTAAATTTGTTTTTAGTTATATCTCTCCCTTTTCACCCCCAAAATTTAGTTGTAAGTTTAGTCCTAAGTGGTACATCAAGGGAGCTAGTCCTATCTAGGGACTTATCTCATTCTTTAAGCTACCCACAATCCTAGAGGTGATTCCATTGTACCACTTTGATCAAGAGATATTTTCATCTCCTCAAAGGGTGAAAATCCAAGTGAAAATATGTTTCAAACAAGGTTACCATTCTTCCTTCATTTTAGCTCCACTTACTCTAATTTTTCCATATTCTATAGGTCCTTGGCATGCTTAAATGGACACATGATTGATCACGGGATACAACATCATAGGTCATCCTATTATGTGTGATTTTATACCATGAATATCACACTAAGACTTGGTTCAAAAATCTTAGAAATAGTCAACATAAGATGAAACCTTGAAACAAGTCCAAACTAGATAAAATGGTGACTATCATAGTACTCTTTGACATTAGCACACCACATGAACATGCGTCCTATGAACGTAATGACAACTGACCTTCTCCTAGACTACCATGACACCCAAATAATCATGAAGATGACAAGGACACTATTTAAGTTATTACAATCATAAGTTGATTCTTTTGAGTCTAAGGGCATAAAGTCATCAACATCACTAGTGACTCTAAGGGGTTAGCCTACGTACTAGTCAATAGAACCGACTATCTCATCCTTTGGGCAAAGGAATCACACATGAAAATCATTAATTAACTAAGGTTACCACTCTACTTGAGATGATAATAAGACTTAGCACCATATAAGTCTTTAAGGAATGGAAACAACCTCACCACTCATAAAAAGGATATAAAAAGAACACCAACACATAAACACCTAGGAAAATAATAGGACAACAAGGCAACTAACTATCAAAGAAGTTGTGAAACAAAAATTGGAAGAAAGAAACACCTAAACTAATATGTACAAGGATAGTAGATAGTCTTAAACAATAGTTTATACACATAGTATTTTAAACTTTTATCAAATACTGATGCTTTACATCTTGCAAGAACCCATCAAGACTCAATTTCTCTAAGTGCATCATTAAGTGGTGTATCAAGAAAGGGGTGGGTAGACCTTTAGTTCTTTTTAATATTATTATCCCTTATTTACACATTATTACCAACCCAAATAGAACCTATAACCATTCCCTAAGCTATTATTCATCTCTTTCACAGTCATAGTATCTTTTTCCTCTTTTTATTCCTCTTTTCCTCACCTTGATCCCCTTTAGCCAGTTGACTTACTAGGTTGAATGGGTTGACCCTATATATTTTTTAGTCTCTAATTACTATAAAGGGTTAACTAGGTTGACCCTACACTATTTAGGGTATTTTTCACTTGGTGTTTCATCAGTGCTTTGGCTGACCTAGCTCAAGACCTAGTGATTTATGTACCAAAAACATATAGGGCTAACTGGGTCAACCCCGTACAACCAACATATCCAAAAGGATTTAGGGTGAGATCCACCATCTCACAATTATTTCAATATGTGATCAATATTTATTATTTATTCATACTTATTTATAATTTTCTCTTCAACCATTATACTTGAGGAGTCTTAACTTAGGGTTTCTACTTAGAGATTCTAGTCTTGTGGATAAGTCTTGGATGCCTTGGACTTTATTACTTATCCTTACAAGAAAACCTAACCTCTTGTGAATCCCCTTTATCTAAGGGATATATTGAGTCTTGATGGGTTCACATTTAGGTAAGTACATTCTAACTTTTTTCTCCTCTCTTTAGTAGATAAAGTAGTATAAGTATTGGCTCAAATAATATTACTCTTCATATTCCATGTATTAGCATCTTAATCATACTTAGATTAATTCATATTCTCCTATACATGTATTTATTTCTTTACTAACCTATCATGTTGTGCCACAAGTTTTGGTGTGCACCAAATTAGATTTACTTTATTGTTTATTAGATATAGAGTGAGCATTAAAACTAAGACTCTTTTAGGTTTGTTACATGATTGTGCTAGACTATAGGCTTTAAAACCCTTCATAGCATGGTGTATTATGATAAGTGATCCCCTAATCAGGTCTAGTGGATACCCATATTGGTTATGTTCCTACTTAAAAAATGTATTCCCAATCAGAAGTATAGGTATGCTCTATCTTCTCTGAGCTAAGATTGATTTATAGACATGATGCATTTATAATTGCATAGATTATAGTGAACCCAATGTGAACTAACCTTATAGGAATTATTTACCTTATTTCATTCTTTTATCATTATTTTAATCATATATTTTCCATACTTGGTGGATTATGTCGACTCAATATCTAACTTCTATGCACAGGATTTTAGGTATATGCTACTGGATTAACCCAATTGACCTAGTACATCTTTTTAGATATTTAGAAATCTAGTCCAAACTACTAAGTCAACCTAGTCAACCCTATACATTTTTAAGAAATTAGTAGCAAGTTTATGGAAAGCTTGATCAACCTAGTCAACCTAATTAGTAGAATTTGCAAGCAAATATCAAGGTTCTTGAACATCAATCTTCATTATCTACATCTCTAATCCACTAAGTTTCATTTCTATCTCTCTATTTATTTCTTTACAGTCTTTATTTTTATAGTTTTTAGTATTTAAAACTACCCTTACACAGTCAATCAGATTGAACCTACTGACCCAATTTTGTGTTTTGTGTGCTATTTAGATAATTGGGTCAATTCTATTGACCCTATTTATTTATAGACCTTGCTTCCATAATACAAGTTTGACCCTTTCAAACTTATTCTATATTTTGTGCATACACTATTGACTAAATCAACATTGTACCTTGTTTAAAATTTAGAATTAACCTTATATGCTAGCAATTAGTTCACACTTTCTTTTCTTTTTGCTTACATGTTTAAAATAGATCACATATCTTAATTAGGTGGTTTTAAATTAATTTTTTAGTTTCAATATTTTATATTTTTATCACACATGACCTAATTACAAAATCTAAACAAGCATTTTAACATTTTTCTGCCTAAGGCCAACTTACATGGATTTCTTCACCAAGGGGGACATTGATTTGATGTTTCGGGCAAGTATAAAGCATAGTTAATGGTATATTATGGATAAGAACCTGACACCCCTATTGTTGTGGTGTGTGAATTGATGGGGTAGGACCAAATACCAAGCATGTATCATTACCACTACAAATTCCTTTCATCCCAAACTACCTGAAACCATCCTTAGATTACCATTCTAGTTCCTTTCTTATAGCTAACTTCCTATCACATTTAAAAACATATATTCATAATATAATAAACATTTAGGTTGAAAAATTAGTTATCTCTTTACTTTCCAAGTTCATTTCTTTCTCTTTGCTCAATTGTATTTTGTATTGCAAAAACTTACATTAGCCAGCATTGGTGCAAGATTTGTGATGTGTGCTTTAATTGTATTGGCCAATGTTAATACAATTAATTATTTATTCCCTTCAATTATTAATTTTAAATTTACTTATAAAAGTTATCTTGTTTTATTCCACAAATATGATATAGGTTTCTTAGTTTTCCCTATCTGTTGTACTAGGTTGACCTAGTCAACCTTGTATCTTTTTCTAGCCTCTGTTCACTGTACTAGATTGACCTAGTTGACCTGTACTATTTGCATACCCTACCTTTTCTTTTTCTAAGCCTCTATTTACTATACTAGATTGACCTAGTTGACCCTATACTATTTTTAGACCTTTCTTTTGTTCTTGGTCAACCCAATCAACCCTGTACTACTTTCTACCTTGTTTATTGATCTAGTTCTCTATTTATCTTTATTTGCATTTTGTTCATCTCTCTTCAATAATATTGAAGTCTCCTATCATAATATTCTTAAAGAGCTTTAATTCATTTAGATACTATATGGGATGTTCATTTCTTACTCTTTTTTCCTCATAAGAGCACCATCACTCTTGGGGTGTTATTATGGGCTCAGATTGCACACTAGTTAAAAGGAATAGTGTTCAAGTCCTACCCTCAAACCTAGATTAACATAAGCATGGTCCAAAAGTTGTGGGCTACCTATATCTAGACCAGACCTCTAAGGTTTTTAATGAGGATAATTCCTCTAATGCATCATTTTGGACCTTTGCTTATAAAAACCTAATACATGTTAGGGTGAAAAGGGAAAAGGAGTTACATAAACGGAAACCTACTATAAGTCATGGTGATGTACCATGATGATTGTCCATCCACTCATACTTGAGATACTAAAACACTAGTGAGATAGAAATAAATAATGGAATCTATGACTCCAAATGCATGTCATGCATCAACATTTAATGTAGAGGTTCATCAAGTCAGCAAAACCTAAGGGAGATGATGGAAAGGCTTGGTTTAAGGCATTAATCTAGTCAACATGTCCACTATTGTCTTCAATTAGATGATATCAAACACTAGATATAACCTACATAACCAGACAATCTACTAGCTAGGTGAAATCAGGACATGGCAAGGGATAAATCTCTACCACTTATGCAAATCAAAATTGACATGAACACACTAGTCTAATATCATGAAATCTAAAAATAGTCATCTTATTTATCTCAAGAGGTTACAAATCTCAATCTTGATAGATTTTAGTCATGCCCAAGAGAGGGATTTAAAATAATAGCACAAAGGCTATACTTATATTAGAAAAGAAGAAAGAGAGAGAGAGAGAGAGAGAGAGAGAGAGAGAGAGAGAGAGAGGAGAGAGAGAGAGAGAGAGAGAGAGAGAGAGAGAGAGAGAGAGAGAGAGAGAGAGAGAGAGAGAGAGAGAGAGAGAGAGAGAGAGAGAGAGAGAGAGAGAGAGAGAATAATTCCTTGGAGAATGGATAAAGTCATCATGGTCAAAAAATGAGGTGGAAACACTTGATTTCATTCTGCTTGCATGCCTTGATCAACAAATGGATCTCCTACTATTCCACTAGTCTTTGAGTTCCTCTCATTGGCTGAGAGTGCCCCACTAGAAAAGGGTTTGTTGTATGATGACCAAGTCTATTTGAGTAGAATCAATGCCCCTAACTACCTCTCTAAGTACTGGCTCACCACTTTAGGACTCTAAGTCCACTTTCTCAAATCATGAGGATCAAATCCTTAAATCTTGATACTGATAAACATGTCATGCCTTCGATATCGGATCACCTGTGTTTTTGTTGATGGGTACCCTTACATTTATTACATATTCACCCATTTCTATATATAGATCATAGGTCCTACCTATAGTTGTAAAACCCATCTAAGGACATGGGTTTTCCTATAGTATTTATAGTAAAACAAACCCATGGATTATTTAACACCCTTTTATATTATAATAGGTTCAAATAAATCTATTATATATCTTTGAGGACTGATAATTCATTATACACAAGTCTTAATTTAACCTCACAAACTAGTCACAAGAAATAACCCTACAAGCTCTAACTTCTCAAACAAAAGATCAATATAAGCTCCAATGGTAGTCCCTTCATATTCTTCAAATCCTAATGCATTAGTTAGACCTCTCCTTGACATTTGAACTAGGTCTAATGGTGTCAAGAAGAATCTATAAAACCTTTATTTCATGGTCAAAAATAGCCTTCCAACCCTTATCGAGAATCATGGGCTCATCATTGCTCTTTATCCTAATTTTCATTAGTTATCAATTCTTGACTTGGATCATAAACACATTTGACTCACTTCACTCTATTAGTATGCCTATGCACATATGCATACACTTTGTCAATATTTTAACAATATCCATGTACTTTTAACACTTATCATTGATTAATTATCTCTTTGGATTCATTGACCAGTTTGACTCTACCTCACTCTGTCTAATCTTGATGAGAAATTAAGCATAAGCCCTTGATTTAGCTTTGAATTTTCAACTCTATCTTTACTAATTCCACTTGTCAATCTTGCATGGATTCTTAGGATCCTATCAATCTATCATTTCATGTACTTAAGCCATGTGGTGGCTTATCATGCTCTCTAACTATTTGACCCATCTCATGTTGTTGGATCAAGATGTATAATCGAGCATGAATCATTAGGTCTAATTTAGTTTAACAACTAGTAACTATTTATTGGGTATTAAAATTGACATCTACGTGACTATCAATTAACATCTATGCATATGTATATGACATCCTATAGACCATCAAATTTAAACTCTAATGGATTTTTGTAGTGTATTTAACTTTATGTTAGTGTGAACATCTTACTGCACAGGTCCATCTTTGAAGATTTATGTCTTGAGATAGAAAGCTCATGTGGGTCTAAAACGTTTTGAAAATGATCCCAACATGTACATCTATAATTATGTTTGATTCTTTGGTCATGCAAGGACTCTTGCGTAAGATATAAAAGTCATAATTTGGTCATTCTACTTACTCTTACATGACATCATGGTGATGGTTTGGTACTTCAAAGCTTGATTTTGAAATTTTACAAAATTTCTAAGGCTCTAAATGAAATCTTGAGGCATATGCAGGCTTGTCAATTACCTTGAATACCATGACACCTATTTTAGGACCAATTTATTCCTTTGTAGATTGATCATAATGCACTTTAAGTAAGCATAAAGTGTTTTAAAATCTTAGTGCTTAATGTGAGATCTTTGGACCACTCATTCCATTTAGAGCTTTGTCCAATCCATTTTGATAATTTGATCAATCAATAACCCTACTTATTTATCTACATTAGGACCATTTACAACTTAACCTATCTAAGCACATGATTGGTATGTGATCCAAATGGCCAACAATTCTAGTGACTCATAAGGGTTACATGCCTACTTATACTTTTGAAACCCAGACCATATTGCCAATCTTGTCCATTGAGTATGGAGTCTCTTTTTAGGGTCCAAAATATTGACTTCCAATCCTAATTTGACCTCTCTTGAAATAAAAAAAAGACCAAAATAAAATAAAATAAAATAATAGAGTGCCCAAGGCACCCATTAAAAGGAAACTAACCTAAAATAGGAATAATGAATAAATGTGCTAAAGCAACACTCAAAGGAATGCATGAAAATTAATCTAACATGTACATGGCTATAAAATCTATAAGTATTTTCCACTTGGGTCAAATGGGAAACTATTTTGTACACCTTAGATCTTTGAAGCATACTTGCATTTTCTTGACAGCTCTCTTCTATAGCTATGAGTAATTAGATGCTCATGTCTTCTTGGGGAAGAAACTAGTTCCTCTACTAATAATTTTAGGTGAATGAATTATAGATATGATTCTAAGACCCAATCATACTCCTTCCAAAAATTTTGGATTTTATAGGAACAAGTTTAGTTCTTCCTCATTCTTGAATTGTTGATCATAAACATATAGATTAATTGGATGTATCTCCTTTGGCATATCTATGAGGTTTACCTCTAAGGGATATGGACTTGATATTATGGATTTATGAGGAAATTTGACCTCCTTCTTAGCTTCCAATAGTAGAGATATTCCTTAATTTGGAGAGAAAAGTTGACAACCATGTTTGAAAGTTTAAACATGTCATCTCTTAAGAGAACAACTTCCTCTTGCTTGATGATAGTACTCTTCTTACCCTGTAATGGAACCCATTCAAGTAAAGAAAAACCTAAAATTAATATATCAAACAATTAAAAAAATAAGTTATTATGAAGTTGAAGTTCAATTGGAGACTTTTCAAACTAAAGTTTAGAATCAAACATGTCAACTTTTTGACCAAAAACATGAGGCTATGAGTCTTATTTTTCAATATCAAGTTAAAAACTAAGCATGATCTCAATTTTAGATTTTTATTCTCCTAAAATATCTTATTCTTAATGATAAATGTTAATTTATTTATTATCAAAGAGCTCATGGAGAACATCATCAACTTGTTGAAATAGGACATCTTTCTCCTGCACATTAGCAACTTCCTCCTCATGCACTTGTATTTCAGCCTCTATCATAGCTTTCTTTTGTAATTGTTCTATCTTTTCATCATTATGGAAAAATGAAGCATATTTTTCCTTGCCAAGAGGTGTTCCAATCATGATTTCTTCTTCTTGGTCACTCAATTCACCTTCACTTTCTACTTCTTTAGATGCATCTTCTTAGTTTGCCTCATAAAAGAGAGGCTCTTTATCAAAGAGTATTATAGTAGATCCTCAAAAATACTCAAAAAGGTGAGAAAGGTCCAAAGAAGCTACCATAGATACCTAATTTTTCTCTTGAAGTTTCTCTTTTTGGATCACATTCACCTCCTCTTTATAATTCTTTGCCTCTTGAATGGCTCTCCATGAAGAAAAGGCTTTGGGATTTTGAGGGGAAAGGAGTGGAGGATGCAATGTCTCTTGTCTAACATAAATAATCACCACCTTATCCCTCTTCACCCTACTAATTTGAATGGATATATAGGATGGAAGTGACCTAGGTTATTGAGGATAGAAAAATAGGGTTTGAATGACCTCAAATTTGCTTGACTACATGACATGGTTCCAAGATGGGAAAGATTAAGGTCTCTCTTTAGCCTTTTTATCTTGGTTCTCCTCCTCTCTCCTTGTCTTTAGCTCCAAATCTATAATTTACTTATCAATATTCTCTTGAAATAGATCCACTTTAAGGTGATTATGGGTTTCATGAAGGTAAGTAACACAAAGAGACTCTTGAAGAGGGATGAGGGAGGTTTGTAGAGGTTCATATCCTTCTTTATCTTGGGCTCTCAATTCTAGATCTACCTTACTTTGCCTACCCCATGACTTCACCACTTGATTCTAGCTTGGAACCTTGAAGGACTTCATAATGGGTTCCTAAGGAAGGATGGAGTCTTAGACCCAAATATTAGGCTATTCCACAATAAGATCTTCATTTATTTGACATCTCCCTTAGATAGATTTCTAATAATGAAAGGTCTGAGGAACATATGAAGAACTTGGAACATTCAAAAGAACACTTGGAATGGTATCTTTAGGAGGAATTGATGACATATAATAAGGCTAAGGTGGTGTATAAATAGGCATAAGAGGTTGGTGAGGTTGGACCTACCATTTTTCAAGGCCTTTTAACTTATCCTCAATGCTCTGAATGTAACCCCTATGTCCATCATCTCACTTGTGAGATTGTTCAAATTTACTCTCTCAATAGGTGCCCATTCTTCTTTTGTTTGTTGTAATGACTCTCTCACATGATGAATCAAGTGGGTAGGGACATTTTAGCCATAACATCTCTATGAGAAAAATTATAGTGTGTGATTGTCAAGGCTTATTAGAGTTTGCCTAAGTGTTGGTATAGATGGCTCGTGATAGGGTTAATGGGGAGAAATATTATGATGGGCTTGTTGTCCATAAGAAAGATCAATGCAATATCATTGATGATAAGGATCATGGAAAACTTGACAAGGCTCCTCATATCTTTTATTGGGCTCATGGTAGGGCTGATAAGACTCATATGGATCATGAGGATCATATTGGGGATACTGATAAAGGGGTGGATAATAGGAGTAACAATAATAGTTGTTCATATTGACCTCATATATCAAATTAGATTTAAAAAATAATTAGAAACTTCATTGAGACATACTTATTTTACTCATAACCAAAATCTTTATTTGGATTCACCATTGGTGCTAGTGTGTTTGATTCCAAAAGTTGATAGAGGAAAGACACACCAATAATCTTCCTCTTCTTTTGGACCTCGTCTCACCAAGCATGCCAAAATTATTATGGTATCAGATTTTACCCTAGATGATATGAGTTTTAAAGTCCTATTCTCAAACATATACTAACATGGGAATGGTCTAAAGGTTGTGGGTTGCCTCTATCTATATTAGACCTCTAGGATTTTTAATGAGACTAGTTCTTCTGATGCATCATTTTGGACCTTCACTTTTAAAACCAAATACAAGTTGGGGTGAAAATGGAGGAGTTACATAAATAGAAACCTACTCTAATTTTTCGTGATGAACCATGAAGATTTTACATCTATTCATACTTGCGCCTCTAAAACACTAGTGAGATAGAAACAAATAATGGGATCTATGACTCCAAATATATATCATACATCAAAATTTCATGTAGAGGTTTATAAAGTGATAAAAACCTAAAGGATATGATGGAGAGGCCTGATTCAAGGTACTAATCCAATCAATATGTTCATTGTTAGCTTTAGTCAGATGATATCAAATGCTAGACATAACCTACATAGCTAAATAATCTACTAGCTATGTGAAATCAAGACTTGGCAAGGCAAAAATCTCTACCACTTATGCAAATCAAAACTGATATGAACACACTATTCTAATATCACAGAATTTGAAAATAGTCATCTTATTTATCTCAAGAGGTTACAAAGCTCAATATTAGTAGAGTTTAGTCATGCCCAAGAGAGGGATTCAAAATAATAGCTTAAAAGCTATACTTATAGTAGAAAGGAAGAAAGAGGGAGGGCATAAGACCTTGGAGAATGGAGAAAGTCCTCAAGGTCAAGAAATGAGGTGAAAAAACTTGATCACATTCTGCTTATGTGCCTTGATCAACAAATGGATCTCCTACTCTTCTATTAATCCCTAAATTCCTCTCATTAGTTGATAGTGCCCCACTACAGATAGGGGTTTGTTATATGATGACCAAGTCTATCTTAGATGAATCAAATCCCATAAGTGCCTCTCCAAGTACCATCTCACCACCTCAAGACTCCAAGTCTACTTACCCTGATCATGAGGATCAAATCCTCAAATCTTGATACTGATAAACGTGCCATGCTTTGGGTAGTGGAGTACCTACTTTATTGATGATGGGCACCCTTGTATTTATTATATATTCATCCATTTCCATATCTAGATCATAGGTCCCATCTATAGTCATAAAAACCATCTAAGGACATGGGTTTTTCCTATAGTCTTTATAGTAAAATAGACCCATCGATCATTTAGCACTTTTATATTATATTAGGTTTAAATAAACCTATTATATATCTACAGGGATCAATAATTCATTATATATAGATCCTTATTTAACCTATCAAAACAATCAAAATAAATAACCCTTTAATCTCTAACTTATCAAAATAAAGATCAATATAAACTCCAATGGTGATCCCTTCATATTCTCCAAATCCTACTGCATTAGCTAAACTACTCCATGGCATTTAAACCAACTCCAATGGTGTGAGAAAGACTCTAAAAAACCTTGATTTCATGGTAAAATACAACCTTCCAACCCTCATCGAGAATATTGGGCTTGTTATTACTCTCAACCTTAATTTTCATTAGTTATCAATGCTTAACTTGGCTCATTAACACATTTGACTCACTTTGTTCCATTGATCTTCCTATGTATAGATGCATGTTCTTCATCGATCTTCTACTAGGATCCAAATTTTTTTGACACTTATCCTTTGCTCATTAGCTCTTTGGATTCACTAACTAGTTTGACTCTGCCTCACTTTATTTGATCTTAATGAGTGATTAAGCATTGGCCCTTGATTTAGCTTTGAATTGTCAAATATATCTTACTAGTGCCACTTATCAATCTCATATTGATTCTTAAGATCCTGTTAGTATGTTATTTCACATACTTATGTCATGTAGTAGCTTCTCAATATCTCTAACTATTTGACCCATCTCATGTTATTGGATCAAGACGTATGATTGAGCATGAACCATTATATCTACTTCGGTTTAAAAACCAATAGCTATTTACCAAGTTTTAAAATTGACATTTATTTGATCATTAGTTAACATCTTCGTAGGTGTATTTGACATCCCATATACCATCAAATTTAGACTCCAATGTATTTTTGTATTGGCTTTAACTTTATGTTAGCGTGAACATCTTACTAGATAGGTCCATTTTTGAAGATTTATGTCTTGAGCTAGATAGCTCACATGGGTCTAAAAAGTTTTGAGGATGATCCTGACATGTAAATCTATAATTGTGTTTGATCCACTAGTCATGTAAGGATTCTTGAGCAAGATATAAAATGCACAAGTTGGTCATTCCAATTAAATGATGTCCTAATGATGGTTTGGTCTTTCAAATCTTTCCTTTAAACTTTTGTAGAATTTCTAAGGCTCTGAATGAAATCTTAAGGCATATGCAGGATTGTCCATGACCTTGAATATCATGAGACCTATTCAGGGACTAGTGCCTTGCTATATATATTGATCAAAATGCACTTTAATCAAGATTAAAGTGTTTTAAAGTCTTAGTGGTCAATGAGAGATCCTTTGACCACTAATTCCATCTAGAGATTTGTCCAAGCCATTTTGATCATTTGATCAATCAATAATTTTAATTATTTATTTGCATTAAGACCATTTACAACATGACCTATCTAGGCACATGTTTGGTATGTGGGCCAAATGGCCAACAAGCACCTCTTCCCCTGATTCATCCATGAACTATAATATGATGAAAATAACACATAAAGATGAAGTTGATGGATATAATCCTTTCCTTACTTACCAATAAACTTCTCTTCTTTAAAATGTTTAAACTAATGTGGGAGTAATTGATATGAGCTTACTTAATAATCCCACTATTAATCCTTCTTTTAGTAGTCCTCCCCCTAACACTAATTTGTGGAGTGATCCTACCAACACCAACCCACCTCTTGAAATAACTTAAATTTTAGCACAAGTTATCCAATAAATGAACATAATGCAAAATTCTAACACCAACCAAATAATACAACTTTAAAAAAATTTAATCAATGTGGCTAATCAACCTCTAGCTACCCATCCTCAAACTAATCCTAATTTCATTCCTCCACCTCTTTAAGATGCCTTTGGTAATGTTATTCCTTAACCCATAATGAATAAAAAGATACTTTAAAGCATTCAAAATGAACCTTTAGTTCCATTCATTATATCCATTGATATTGGTAACATATCTCTAACTATATGATGGGACTAAAGACCCTGCCTCATTTCTAAAAGCCTTTGGTAACCTTTTGAAAGAGTGGATCCAAAATAATACCTTCACCATAACCAAAATATTAGTGAAAAACTTCACTATAAATTTATTATAATGGTATAATCAACTTCCCTAACATTCTATTTGGCAACTTGAAGATTTGGTTAATGCTTTGGTTAAAGAGTTTCAAAATAATGACCTTATAGAAAACTGTCTTAGCCACTTCATCAATGTTAACAAATCTCCTACTAAATTACCTCATGACTTTATCAAAATATGAAAATCATTGGACCATAAATCCAACCATAAATTATTCAAACACTTTATTACTACTTTGACTCCCACTCTCCAATATAAGGTTCCAACCTCTGTTGCCCAAACAATTAATGAAGATCTTGATCAAGATAAATGTCAAGACTTTATTATGAATCAATTTGAACCTAATCCTAAACTTCTTAAAATATATTTCCAAACATCTAATTCTATCACTAGTAATACTCTACAAACCAAACTAAGAGTTATCAAAATTGATATTCCTTCACCTTCTCATACACCTCTTTCAGTTTAGCAAATGAAATAATTTTTACCACCCTCAAAACCTTTCATCTATCCCAATGCTCCTCCTAAGTGGTATGACCCCAATATATTTTTTTGTTTCCATGACAACATTGGGAATTCTCATTAATCTTGTATAAGGATCACTAAATTTGTCATTTCTTATATGCTTGGTGATTCATTCAATCATGAATCTATGATCAATCTTTAGCATCAAGAATACATCACTACTTTTAAAAAATGACAAGATTCTAAAGCTTCTAATTTAAATAACAATTTTTTTTCAAATAATAAATCAAATGCCAAAGATGTTTATGCCATTGATGTTGATTATGACCAATATTTTAACAATTCTCAATATCTCAATACTACTAAGGTCAATTACCATCATAAACTAGCTCACAAAGATCCCATTACCAAGCCAAAGAAACCATATTTGGAGGAACAAATTCTTAAATATACTACCACTACTAATATTACTTTGGAAGACTAAGAGGAACCATCTCCTCCTTTCAATCCACCAACTTCAACTATTAAACCAAAGTCTAATTTACCTCAACCTTGTGCTCGTTCTTCTACGTTACATTAGAACTTTGTTGAAGAATGAACTCTATGCCTTGTAAGATTCCACTTATGGAGTTGGTTCATACATCTCCTTATCATCATAAGTTCCTTATGAAACAACTATAAGAAATTGAAGATTCATCTTCCATAGATGAAGAACCACCTTTTATTGAATCTCAACCTACCAATGTAAATACCATTGAAACTATGTGTCCTTCCAAGCACTCTATTGAATTCCTTGAAGAGGACATGATAAATGATGAAATTCTCTTTATTACTAATGATCCACTAATTTTTGTCAAAGTATCCATTAATACCACTCTTATCCAAAAAAATTTAGTTAATGAAGGTTATGGTATTGATGTGACATCTTTATGGCTCATCTAACAACTCAATTAAAACAATGATCATCCCAATCAAACCCATCTTACTTGTCATGGTTTTGATAAGACTAATCAAAAGCCACTTGGTTTCATTTGGCTTTCATTAACTATTTGACCTAAGATTGTTTGAATTAAATGTATGGTCCTTGATCTCCCTTTATCTTATAACATACTCCTTGGTCATCCATAGACTCATTAAATGAGGGACATTTCTTCTTCTGGTAGTCAATGCATTAAATTTTTACATAATGGAAAATGGTATAAGCATTAAGATGATCCAAACCCATAGATCATTCAACTTCTTAATCCTAAATCATAATATCATATTCCTACCATTCCTAAAATAAATAATTCTCCTTTACCCCCCAAGTTCATCAACATGAATCTTGATTTACAAACTACTCTTATGGATTTAGATGATGATGAACCAAATGATTTACAACATATTTATAATACTACCAAATTACCTCCCTATATTTCACAATGGCTTCCTCCTTCTCTATTACCCAGGGATCATACTATTCCTCTTATTGATGAGATTGCCAATTTTTCCGCTCCATGCAGTGCTCATGAGCCTTCATTACCTAAATATCCCTTCACTTGTATATTTTGGAGTGGCCAAATTATTTCTATATCCTCTCATCATGTATCCTTGTACATTCAATAATATCAGGATTTCACCCTCTAAAACTCCACCTAATTCTTAAGCATGTATAATTTCTCCAACATATGACGATAACTATATAATGGCCAAAGATCAATATAGAGACTTGGATGTCCTACAATATCAAAAAAAATTATCCCAAATTCATGCTTTTAATCAAGATGTTCATACTATTTCTATGGATCATACCTTAGATCCCAAGGGTCATGTGACTCTTATCAATCCTTCTCTTATTGATACTATGTGGGTGGTAGAGAAAATTATACTTTTTAAACCTCTAGAAATTACTACATATCCTTTAATACCTATCAATCTAATAATTTCATCTAATCCTTCTCCCATAATTGAACCCATTAATATTCCAACCCCTTCTAATCCATCTACTTCTACTCCTAAAATTACACTTGATGCTAAGGTAACTGATGTCCATCAAATACATTCTAAATATGATCACCATGATAATAAAATTCTATATCTTAAATTAGATGTTGAGTATTATGGTACTCTTCCTACCTTTCCTAGTGGCAAAGCTATACTTGAGTTACTTTATGCCCAAGAACCTTAAATTCCTTGGTAGCATCATAAACATGTAAATTTGAATAATAAAACTCCTTACTTCAATAACTTTGTTGCTAACATTGATCCTAAAACAAATCCAATGCATTTCTTACCTAATGCACCATACCACTTTCAAGATAGTAATGTCATGCATATTGAAGAAACCACTCACATCAACTATGGTACGCCATCTTGTCCTCAACCAATTATTATCTCTCATGATCTCTCACCTACTGAACATGATAATTTTAGCTTATTATTTGACAAATATTGTGAGGATTTTACTTGGTCTTATGAGGACATGCTTGGCATTGACCCTAGCATTATGGTGCATAATACCATTACTTATCCTGATGCAAACCTTGTGCATAAAAAACAAAGAAAATTTCCACCTAAAGTTTCCACTTTATGTCATATGGAAATCATCAAATTACTTGATGCTAAATTTATTAAACTAATGGATTATTCTAAATGGGTTTCCAACATTATTCCCATTTATAAAAAGGTCACTATGGTCATTCACATTTGTATTGATTTCTATCATCTTGATCTTACTTGTCCTAAAAACAACATCCCTTTACCTTTAATAGATTCCATTGTTTATTCAATGAATAATTATGAAATTTTATATCTTATGGATGGCTTCTTGAGATACAATCAAATTCATATTGCCCCCAAGGACCAGCATAAGACAACTTTCACCATGGAATGGGGAACCTATTGCTATGTCAAAATTCCCTTCGATATTATGAATATCAAAGCAACTTATCAATGAGAAATGACTCACATATTTCATGATCTCATTCATAAAATTTTTGAAACCATGTGGATGATCTCATTGCTAAATCTAGACATCATAAGAATCATTTTTTTTGATCTTTCTATCATCTTTAAACATCTCCTTAAATATAAATTTAGACCTAATCCTTACTAATGTGTCTTTGGAGTCACATCTAGAAAATTATTAGGATTCTTGGTCTCTTTCCACAACATTGATGTTGACCCTACCAAAATTAGTGTTATCATCAACTTGCCCATTCCTCATTCTATTCTCAACATTCATACTTATTTAGGAAAACTTGGGGTAATTAGATGATTCATACCCAAAATGGCATATCGAATTCACTTCATAAATTCCCTTCTCAATAAATTTACTACTTTATAATGGATTGATCCATGTCAAAAAGCCTTTCTTAATATGAAAGAGTCATTGATTCATCCACCTACACTTCATCCTCCTTCCAATGATAAACCTTCGATTATATATACTTATTCCACACATATTTCAGTTGGGGCAATGCTTACCTAATAAGATGATATGGGAAGAGAGTATACTATCTATTACATTATCCAAGGCCTCATCGATTATGAAATATGCTATACCAAAATTGAGTTTGATTGCCTCACTATCTATTTTATAGCTAAAAAGCTTCACCATTATATATTTTACCAAACTACTTAAGTCATTATTAATTTTAACCCCTATCTTCATTTCTTATTTGAGATATAATTGGTAAATGGATGGTCCTCTTTATGGAATTTTATCTCCACATCATCACTCAAATATCTATCAAAGGGCAAATCATGGCTAATCAACTTTCCATAGCTCCCATACTAGCCACTTCTTCTCTTCAAGATAATCTTCCATATTATAATATCCTTTACATCAAAGGTATTAATCAATTTATTTCTATTAAAGATTATTTTGATATATTTACCATCGATCTTGAAGCCAATAATCTTGATGAATATACTACTCCCTTTGGTACTACTAAACCAAAATTAGTTATTGAGGAGCTTCCTAAAAATAATGTCAAATTGGATGAGGACACTTGGACCCTTCACTTTGATGGTGATAAATGCCTTCAAAGAGTTGGGGTAGGTTGCATTCTCACAAGTCCTCTTAGTAAGATCATTCCTTTAGCTTTTTGTTTCACCTTTGATGTCACCAAAAATATGATCAAGTATGAATCTCTTATCTTAGACATTAGAGCTACTCTTGATTTAGATATTCAATACCTTCATGCTTTATGTGATTCTTAGCTTATTTACCACCAAGTTAGTGGTGATTATCAATGCAAAAGTGAGAAATTTGTCACATATCATCAAATTATAACCACTATTTCTAAGAATTTCATCTCTTTCACTATTGAGCCTATTCTTAGAGATCAAAATTCCATTTTTGATTCTCTTGCCTCTTCAACCTCTCTCTTTCATCTACACTAAGTTATTTCTAATCCTAATTTCCTTATACCAATGATAAAATCTCCATCCTCTACTCAAACACCAGACTCACTTATCTATCATATCAATGTTGTTACCATTAAACAAATCTTGTGGTAAAAAGACATCATTTAATTCTTAGAACATCACACTTATCCTCCTAATTTAGACTTTCATGAAAAAACAAATGTTTGTAAACAAGATTTAAAGTATGTATTTTGACTCAACATCCTTTATTATTGAAATGATAAAGGTAGCTTGCTCTGTTATGTTATGCAAGATGTGATTCCTCCTTTTCTTGAACAAGTAAATGGGGTCATTTATGGTGGCCACTATAGTAAACATACTACAGCCTACAAATGCCTATGTATGGGTTAATTTTGCCTACTCTTGAAAAGGATGCAATTAAATATGCTAAAAAGTGTAATCCTTATTAGCTTTATGATGATATAATAATTCACCTCTAGCCAAAATTCAAACTATAAAATTTCCTTGGCCATTTTCCACATAGGGATTCGATCTCATTGGCAAACTACCTCACTCTCAAGATGGGCATGTCTTTATCATCACTGCTAAAAAATATTTTACCAAATGGGTAGAAGCCATACCTCTTATTAATTTCATTGGTCTTACCATTTCCAAATTTATTATTAATAAAATAATTTACCACTTTTGTGTTCCCCATATCATAATTATAGATAATGGTGGTAATTTCAAAAATAAACGTGCTAAACAACTTTGCAATAAATTCAAGATCAATCAAAAAATTGCCATGCCATATCATCCAAAATGCAGTGGCCAAGCTGAGGCCACTAAAAAATTTATCTAAAAGATAATTAATAAAACCCACATATATTTGCATCTTCATCTTTACCCTACACTTTGGGCCTATCAGACTAACATATACACTTCCACTAGGGCAACTTCATTGTCTCTAGTCTATGATTCTGAGTTAGTTCTTCCTTTGGAAATTGAGATTCCCTTTATTTGTATATATATTCATGGTATTATTTCTAATGAATAATTATGTGAATATCATTTTCATTCCCTTGATCTACTTGATGAAATTCATCTTTCCACCTTACAACATAACTGCCAACACAAGGCTCACACTACCAGACAACATAACAAACTTTTTAAAGTCCACACATTCAATATTGGTGATCTTATCCTTAAATTAGACTAAACACATGATAAATAAGGTAAATATTCCCAAAACTTTTGGGGCCCATATTTAGTCAAATATATTCTTGGTCCAAGCACCTACCATCTGTAAACCAATAAAGGCCATGTTTTTAAAGAGTCCACCAATGCACAGTTCCTCAAAAAGTAATTTTCTTAAAAATTTCCTATTTTTTCATTATTTTTATCTACATATATAACACTTTTTTAGGTTACTTACATTTGTCTCTCCCTCTACATCAAGTTCCTTCCTTTTACAAACTTTTAGTCCTCCCTTTCAGTCTTTTGGTTTCTTTATGTACCATAGTCTTCTTTATTTTCTTACATTTTTTAATTTTAATATCAATTGGGTTTTTTATTTTGTGAGTTGCTTCATAAGATCATAGATAGGACTTGACACTCTTCATAGAATTACCATCTTTTACTTATTTTTCTCTCTTATGATTTTTTTTCTTGTTGGCACCCCTTGGGTTTCTCTTTTATGAAGTTGTAGTGTAAGACTATGGATAGGACTTGACCCTCCTCATAAAATTACCATTTTTTCATATTTTTATGATCTTTGTTCTAAAATTTATCTTTTACTTATTTTTGATAGATGGAATTTGCACAAAAATCTATGTTAGCATGTTTTTCCTCCATTTCCCTCATTCTTATGATAAGGAATCACACTTTACTATCATTGTATCCCTTTTTTCCCTTTGTGAAATATTTTTCAATTTTAATTAATTAAAATTATTTCATATGTCATTCCTCTTTATTTACCCTTACTTTCAATCCACATTAGATAAAACAAGGTCAAAGACAAGATAACACTTTTATTTCACTTAGATTTATGAGATTCTTAAACACTATGCTTTTTGAAGTTCTCTCTCTTAGAAACCTTATTGCAAGTATTCAAATGAAATTCATCATTAACACCCATGTTTGGTTTACTAAATCTATATAGAGAAGGAATAGAAAAATCCATCAATAAAATTAAAATCCAAATCATTTTAATCAAAAGGTAATGATATCTAAAAGGCAACATACAAATCTCAAAATTCAAATATCACACAAAAAATATGATTATAAGCACATCTCCTATCTCTAATCGAAGCTCAAACTCCATAGTTTACCTCACATAGAGCCACGATCCTTTATGGTATGGTAGGCTAGTAGATTAGAATAAAGAAATTCAAAAATCTATTTGATGCTACCTACTTTCTCATGCAAGTACCCAATCTTTGTAGTAGACCAATGGATCTGTAAGGGGTCTTGAGGAATGGGGAAGTATGTCAATTTTAGTTTTCATGCATATATCCTTCATGGGATAATATATATAATTCATTTGTTTACCTAAGACTTGTGTAGCTAAGAACAATTCTTCATATTCCTTAAGGTCAATAGTCCTCTTATTTTGACAAACCTAATTTGAGTGTTTTTAATTTGATAAAGTGTTCTTCTACCTTAGATTTTCTTCATTATACCCTCCACCAATTTCATTCCTCCCTTCATAAATAATCCATGATTCTAAATCTATTTTACCTTATTATTAAATTCCTTCTTCTTCATCTCTTAAAAACATGCTAACACTACTTGATTTTAGTTTTATCTATCCTTAGAGTGAAACAACATGTTTGAGTAACTATGGATTACTTCTTTCTTTTTCACCATGATTTTAAATTTATGGACTTGTTTTATTTTCCTTTTACCATTTGTTATTGTTTACTATCTTGTTGTTGTGGATAGCTAGGTTTGCCCCCCTTTTTTCATTTTTGAGTGTGATTGGCTTGTTACTTCTCACTCATTAATGTTGTTTTCCCTTTTATGCACCTTTTTCCATTATTGAGTGAGATAAGGATTACTACTACTCACTCATCAATGTTGTTTTACCATGTTTTTTCTTTTTTTACCATTGATTTTTTTATTATCATCATATTTAACATGTATTCTTAGTTTTACTTGGTGAGTTTACCTTTCTTATCTAAGGATAACTTGTTTGAGTTTTTCAATCTTTAGTAGCCTTGGCTTTTTGGTTACCTAATTTACTCTTATTTTTTACTTGGTCATTTGGTCTAACATAAAACTTGTCACCCCAGCTTTCCAAATTCCCAAGTATGTTCTATCCTCATAGCACCAATTATCTTAGATTTTCTTGCATTGGTTTACTTTTGATCTTTAGTTTTGTATTCTTGGGTTTGTCAAAAGTATTCTCTACACCCTCCATATTAAAAACTAAAAACATATCATATAGGTAATTCAAGGTACACATTACATATACTTTTTTCCTTTTTAGTCATTT
This sequence comes from Torreya grandis, assembly GCA_037957365.1. NCBI lineage: Eukaryota > Viridiplantae > Streptophyta > Pinopsida > Cupressales > Taxaceae > Torreya > Torreya grandis. The sequence goes on along the minus strand of JARHVA010002745.1, from coordinate 407,287 downwards.
GATTTTAGTTATTTTATTATTTAAAATATTAGAACCTCTTTTAGTATCAGTGTTGTGTGTTACTATGTTATTTCTCAAAGCACCATCCCCTATTTCACCATAGTAACACATGATGAGATTTGAGTGGGGAATATGTATACACATGATATTTTCAAATTTTATCAAATAATGATTCTTTACATCTTACAAGAACCCATCGAGACTTAATATCTCTAAGTGCACACCCTAAGGGGTGCATAAGGAAAGGGGTGGGTAGACCTTTAGTGTATTTCAAGATTGTTGTCCCTTATTTACACATTATTATTAATCCAACTAGATCTTATAACTATTCCCTAAGATATTACTCCTCCCTTGCACACTCCTCCAATCTTTTTCCTCTTTCCATCACTCTTTTCCTCACTTTGATCCCCTTTAAGCAATTGATTGTACTAGGTTGACTGTGTTGACCCTATATAGTTTTTAGCCTCATATTACTGTACATGGTTGACTGAGTCAACCATGTACTATTTAGGGTATTTTTCACTTAGATTTTCATCATCCCTTTGACTAACCTAGCTCAAGACCTAGTGATTTATATCCTAAAAACATATAGGGTCAACTGGGTTAACCCCATACAATCAACACATTTAGAAGGATTTAGGGTGATATCTACCAAATACAAGATCAATTCATCATTATTTCAATATGTAATCAAGATTTATTATTCACTCATGCTTATCTACAATATGCTCTTCTACCATTCTACTTGAGGAGTCTTAGCTTAGGGTTTCTACTTGGAGAATGTAGTCTTGTGGATAAGTCTTGGATGCTTTGGCCTTTCTTATTTATCCTTAAAAACCATAAAAACCTCTTACAAATCCCCTTTGTCTAAGGTGGAGATTGAGTCTCAATGGATTCACATTCAGGTAAGTATATTTTAACTTTATTCTCTTCTCTTTAGTAGATAGAATTAGTATAAGTATTAGCTCAAATAATATTACTCTTCATATTCCATATATTAGGGTCTTACTCATACTTATCTTAATGTATATTCTCCTATGCATTTATTTATTTCTTTATTAACCCCTCATGTTATGCCACAAGCTTTGGTGTGCACTAGATTAGATTTACTTTCTTGTTTATTATATATAGAGTGAACATTAAACCTAGGACTCTTTTAGGGTCATTTCATGATTGTGTTATATTATAATCTTTGGAACCCTTCCTATCATGGTGTATTATGACAAGTGACCCCTTAATCAGGTTTAGTGGATCCCTGTATTGTTCATGCTTTCGCTTAAAAATGTATTACAAATCAAAAGTGTAGGTATGACCTATCTTCTTTGAGATAGGATGGATTTATAGACATGATGCATTTCTAATTACATACAAGAAATACTTTATGAACACCCCATTGACTAGTATAGGGAGTTTCTCACCATTCAATTTTGATAGTTAGAATGCATTATACTCCTTATAATTGGTGATAATGTAGGGTCCACTCCATAGACTATCAATTATCATATGCTTACATATTTTAACTCAGTCTTATCCCACTTAAGCACAATATCACCTTCTTGGAACTTCCTTGAGTTGTCCTTCTTATAAAATGACCTCTTAACTTGATCTTGATGAGATCATATGACATGCATAGCATCATCTCTTATCTCTTCTAACTCTCTTAACTCATTCATCCTTACTTACATGGCATCACTCTCCATTAGATCAAGTAGATGTGTGATTTCTAAAGATTGAAACGTAGGTGATATGGCTAAAATTTCTCCCTTACCATAGAAACAAAAGTAGGTAGAATGACTAGCATCTCTCTTGGGGGTGATCCTATCTACCTAAAAGGTTGTCCTCAATTTGGTATGCCACATCCTCTAATTATCTTCCATAGTCCTCTTTATAATCTTGATTAATTTCTTATTAGTGGACTCTACAAGTTCATTACCCAAAGGATATTATATTAAGGAAGTAATGAGGTAGATTCCAAAACTTATATCCCATTCAATTATCCTTGCACCACTAAAAGATACTTCATTATTTTATATGATTGTGGAGGGGACCCCAAACCTAGTTACTAAACTCTCATAGAACTCCAAGATTGATTTTTCATTATCATCCTTAAGGCCCACTACTTATAAACACTTGTTGAATTAGTTTGTGGTAGTCAAGACCCATTTATGACTTATACTATATGGAGGATGTATCATGCCTATAAAATTAGGGCCCTGTTGCATGAATGGTTATTCTACTTGTATGGGCTTAATGGGTAAGGCAAATAGCTTCTACTTTCTAGTAAACATGGCACACCTATAAAATATCATAAACCAAGCCTAAGAGTATTTGAATAGGCTTAGCCAAAAGTATCCTACTCTTAGTATACATTCTACTATAGTCCTAGATGCAAGGTGGCCTCTTATAATCCCATCATGAAACTAATCCAATAACTTGTCAGTTTGGTTGGTATCCAGACATCTTGAAATCATTCCATCAAGATATTTCTTAAATAGTACCCCATCTATCAATACATATGGGATTGATTTTAACCTATAATGTCTTCTTCTTATCCTATTTAAACTTAGAATACATTCTTCTATTTGAAGAAACCTTACGATGTCTTGAGTCTAGTTGGAAGAAGGTGCAGATGCAACTCCTTAGGGATCAATATGGATTTCCAAAACTACCCATTTATTCTCCTTAGCATCTAATTCTAAGTTCTCACATAATTATATAGCCTTCACTAACTTAGTTACATTTAACTCTTTTCCATACTCCATACATCTAGTCAAACAATGTGCTCTTTTCTCATTCAAATCCTAGTAAAGAAAGAAGTCTTGGATGTTAGCGTGGATCACCATGACATAGATCTTATTTTTAGACACCCTATGCCTAAATTTTTTAAGTCTCTTCATGATTTCAATCACATTATTTTATACATAAGTTTACCTCTACCCATATCCCTTAAATCCTTTGGTAAAGGATATGGGTTACTCGAGGCCTTCACTATTTTGTTGCATCAAAATGGTAGATATGGTGTCATTAGTTGAGAATGCATACAATAAAATGTCCTTTGATAATTTAAAGGTGAGGAGAGTGGGTGCTTGATAAATAACCTATTTGATTGCTTCAGAACTCTTCTTTCCTTACTTATTCCAAGTGAATTTCTAATATATATTAATCATAGAGGTTAGGGGTCTAACCAACTCATAAAATCCAAGGATAAAACTTCTAATGAAATATATATTACCTAGAAAACTTTGTATTCATTTATTATACTTGGGAAATGATAGGGATAAAATTGCACTTAGCCTTTTAGGGTATATGGAGAGGCCTTTCTTACACACAATATGGCCTAAAAGTATACCCTCATGGACTATAAAAATTCACTTCTTGGGGTTAGAAGAGACCCCATAATACCTACACCTTTTAAATATCAACCTTAGGTGTGTCAAGTGGTCTTTATCATCATTTGAGAAGACTATAATGTCATCATGGTATATGATCACCATCTCATTGAATAGTCCTTGGAAGGTTATTTCTATTTCCCTTTAAAAGGTGGATCCTATAATGGATAGCCCAAAGGGAATCTTTTTCTAGGCATAAGTGCCCCACTTAATTGTGAAGGTAGTATTATGTTAGTCTTCTTCCTTCACCAACACTTGGTTATACCCTGACCCATCAATCAAGGAGAAATATTGTGAACTTACAACCTTTTAAAGGATCTGATCTATGGATGGGAAGGGGTAGTTATCTCTCAATGACACCTTGTTAATATCCTTGAAGTCCACACACTTCATCTCCCCATTATTTTTCCTTATAGGCACAATGTTAGCCACCCATGAAGATTGTTTATGGGTAATATAATTCTAGACTCAATTATTTTAGTCAATTATTTCTTCATGAGGAGATTAATATTGGGGTTGATAGGTCTTTTATTCTACCTCATAGGTTTGGAACTTTCCTCAAAATATATCATATAATAGTCTAGCCTATGGTCAAAACCTTTCAAGTCACTATATTCTAAAGTAAAGATGTTTGCAAACTCCTTACACAGCTTGATCAAAGAAACTTTCTCCTCCATAGTATTCAAATTGCCTAGTTTGAGCATCTTATCCTTAAAATTGGTGACCTTCTCATAGTGTTATTCCTTTATTAACATATTGACCTTATCTATTATCAACTGATAATATTCATTAAAAATGTTTTCAAGGGTCACTAATCCCTTAGGAATTTTGTTTGTCTTTATTTGAATAATCTAGTCACCATATTGTTGTTAAAGTTTTCCTTGATTTATTGATGAAAATTCTACCTCTTATTGAAATAAGAATGCTATCTACCTATCACTATCAAAGAATTTATAGTTTAATTCATTATCAAGTACTAATTATATTCATATCACCTTGATTTGTGATTATTTCCTTGGGTTCTTGAATTCACTTAGGATGTCATATTGTGCCCCTATAGCTACTATCTTGTCTGCATGTTGGTTCTCTTTTCTTGAGATTAAAAGGGTGTCAAAGGTCTCAAAGCCTTCTAGGAGGTTCCAAACCCTATGATTATATGACTTTAATAGTTGACTCTTGACTAAATTATGCACTCTCACTTGGAGAACTACTAATTCACTATCTTTAATAGCTTGAAATAGCTTCACACCTATTCTCATTGCCCATTTCAGCCCATGAATGAATGAATCATAATTTAATTTATTACATGTGTAGATAAATTTAAACCTTATGTCAAAAAAATACTTTTATTTAGATGGAGAAACAAGAATGATACCTTCACTTCTATTTCACTTAGATCCATCAAAAACTAGTCTTCATACTCCATCATTATCTTGACTTGGATTAGTAAGGGATGGTATGAATACCTCCTCATCATGAATATAATATATCCCTAGGCATTCTAACTCAATTATCTTGTAAGTATCATACCCATGGTTATCTATCTCACACTCATTAAGGAGTAGGTCTAAAATTCTCAAAAGTGGCACAACTAGCTCTTGATCATCAAGGTGCCCATCCTCATTAATGATAGTGTAGTTGAGATTTGATAGGTTAGGTATGTAGGGATCTAAATATAACATATAGATTAGATCATAATTAATGGTGACTTTGGTTCCATACCTATTTCTAAATACCATATAAGACCAACTTGATGATAGGTATCCTCTTATATTAGTTGTGAAGTCCATAGATAGACATAGGGAAAATTAATGGGGTAGATAAACTGAAACAACATCTTAGGATAAATTAAAATTGGGGAAAGAATCTAGGATAATATTTAGGTCTTTAAGTACACCAAATATCTTGGTAGGAGACCCATCTAGTTGTAAGACTCCCTTAGAATTAGGATCATATTTTAATCCTAACTTTTATGATATTGATTTTGGCATAACATATGTGTTTGATAAAATTTCTATCATATAGTTATGTACTAGGCAATCCCTTATTATGATAGAAAGATATAAGGGTTGGGTTTTCTCTACCTTGGCTGGTTGTGGTTCATTAGGCTAACTAATATTGGTTAGGACTGCACCTTCTTTTTCTACTTGCTTATTTGAGATGTTGAGCTTTGATAAATCTTATTAAATAAGGTATTTCTACCCTAGAATAAGAAATGTGCACCACATTGGTATGGTGACATGGGACTTCTTAATTTGGTCTAAAATTTTGATATGAGGTCCATTAATCTTTAACTAAAATTTAAGATAAACACCACTACTTGGAGCTTGTGTGAAATGAGGATAAAGGGACCTTTATCATTACAACCCTTCTCATTTTTAAAATTTTGGAGTGGTTAGCTTTAGGGGTTATATCTTTTTCATTAGTCTTATGAAGTGGTTGAGAGGGTAAATGATCTAATCTCCCTACCTCTGAGTCACCACTCACTACCCTTCTTTTATCCCTTGTAATGGTTGAAATAGTACTGTCCACTTTAGTTTCACCTCTAAACTAATTGACTACACAATATACTAAATGAATTTATCCTTATTTAAAGTTTAAAAATGTAGCCACTAATTGAGTCTAATATCCACCCACTCCTTGTTGATTTGGCAATTTAGAATGAGTCATAAGAGGGACTTCTCTATGTTTCAAAAAAGGAACTTCTTTGTGTTGTATAGGAGGAGCTTGATTGTGTTGCATAAGACGAACTTTATTAGAACCTTCAATTGAGATAAAAATTTATTCATGATATTGTACCCAAGGTGTAGAGCTTTAACCTTCTTGAACATATTTATTTTTAGCGGGAATTAATTCTCTAGAAGTGCTAGTAGAGTTAGGGTTAAAACTATTATATGGCATTGTATGAGTGATTTACCCTTGCCATTGAGGTTTATCTTGGTATATATGTCTATTGAACTAGTAAGGTTGGTATGGATCTTGATAGGGATCTTGTTAGGGTCTATGTGGTGGAAGTTTTCTCCTCTCTAAGGACACTATCTTGTTGTTTTGTGTTTTGATCAACCCTTCAAGCTTGACTAATCTATTTGCCTGACTAGTATCTACCTAATCATTTTTGGTTATCAAAGGTATAGGGAAATGGTAGGAACAAAATGGTGAATCTCCATAAATAATGTCATAAGATGCCTTAGTGTGAGTTTTCCTCATTGAATAATATAATTTTATGCTCTTATTACCACTTCATAAGCATTAAGCACTGTGTTCCCACCCATTGACGAAATTAAGACTACCACATCAGAACTAAGGGATATCATAGTATACAAATGCATAATTTGGGGTGTGTTTAATTATTATTTGGATATTATCCCAATTTTTATAAAATATATAGTCAAAATCCACCATAAACTCTTGAGGAGCCCCTTTGATTGTGGTTAATTGCTCTACTAGGGATAAGTAATCACTTTTATCTTCAAAGTGTTTGCATAAGTGCTCCCCAAACTCATCCCAAGTATTGATGGAGTTAGGTGATATACCTATATACCACTTAATTTCTTTGCCTTTCAAGGATGTATTTAGAAACCTCATTACTACATTCTCTTGAGTTGTACTATGCATATATCAAAGGTTTGCAATATCTCTGATGTAATTAAAAGGAGTGGTAGAGTTATCTATTATGAAGTATGTGGGGATTTTGAGGGAAAAATATTGATATTCATAAAAAAAGGTTCATAGGGTTTCCACCATTAAAGGTTAAAAATGCCTAGTTTCTAGGTCTAGCCATTGGAGATGTAGGGGTTGTATTAGGGCTATGTTGAATAAGACGAAGAGGAATAGGTTGTGGGATAGGGATTAAACCTAGGGAACCTCTTATTTATATCAAAATCCAAATAAATATCAACAAATTCAACTTCCTTACCATTGTATGAATACCTTATGATGACCTTTGGCATGAAAATTGAGTGATGATCTACTGCTAGAATGTTTGAAACTCCTTCAGGTCACCAAATGTTGAGAGTAAGTGCTCTTACCTCCTTGAATTCTAGTCCCATTGGGTGTTATAAAAACTATTATAAATATATATTTCACCCTTGAGGTAGGTGTTTCAATCTTACCTCATCTAGATGATACCATGGAATCACCTCTAGGTGTGGGTAGCCTTATGGATGTGGCGAGTCTCTAGATTTGGGGATAGTTCCCCTAAATCACTAATCCTACTTATATTACCAAATAAAAGGGATATAAAAGTATTGAAAACAAATTCTAAACTATAGGAGGTGATGCACCAATGTAATAGGTCTCCTTTACTTGATATGTCAACAACACTTATGGATATAACAATGGCTAATCACTAACACACTATCTCCAAAAGGACTCCTACACATCATTACTTCACATGGATACCATTCCAAATGCTTATAACCTAAGGGTGATGAATGAGAGGTCTAATAGAATACACTACCAATCATTTCCCACTACAAACATAATAAATAGTACCTTCACACACCATGTGACATATATAAGACTAATCCACTAGCATCTAGGTGAGAGTCAAGCACTTGAAAATGGAGAAAGAGTTCAACCACTAATACAAATCAACAAGTATATAATATAGTAGAAACTAATATGGAGAAGGTTGAATCAATCCTTATATTTAATTTAAAGGCTTCAATATACAAATGGGTAGAGTTTATTTATACCTAATAGATGGATGTGTACAATGTTTTTATAAGCTAAATTTATAGAACATGAGAGAGAGAAAGAGGTTATGGCATATAGATGGATTGGAGAGGCCATGATGATCATCACCCATCCAAAAATAGTTATAAACATGAATTATGGAAAGAAAATATCCAACACTCCTTATCACATGCATGATATTGGCATTATTGAGATCTTTAATGAGCCTTTTTGGTGTAGAAGTGTGGTGGGTGATTTATTTATGGTCATAAAATAGTTTAATACATAAAGGCACCATGGTCATTAAAACTAGTCCATTACTCATTGATATGCAATAAGAGATCATGAATCTATTTTGGGAAGGTATTACATGTTTGAACATGGTCATTACTCATCTAGATGCTACCCTTCATGTCATTCATAACCCATATAATGCATTTTTCACTTAAGAGAGAAAGAGACTTGAGGCTTATATATTTTAAGTGGGTTTTGATATTAATAGTATCTTGGATATGTTGATATATGGGTGCTTCCTCCCTAGAGAGCCTTTTCACCAACTAAGTAGACCTACAACGCTCTCTTCTCAATGTAAATGAGGGTTACCTCTCCACCTAACTTAAATTTTTATCATTAGGGTTTCTTGTGCCTTTATACGGATTCAAGAATTATTGTATAAATATTATTTCATCTCTACATAGGTCCAAGAGGCTCTCTAATGCACTTAGGAGCTCAAACATGCTCATTAATCATGAAAATAGACTCAAAATCAGACATTACAAGTCTTTTCCTTGCATATTTTTCCCACACATGCCAAATTCCTAGTATACAAGGGGTACACAGGGTTTGTAGGTGTCTTATTGATGTTATCAAAGTGTTTTATGGATATTGGAGTCACTAGGAGTAATTTTTTGGCCATCAAGTTCTCTATGAGTGTTTAGGAGGATTTGGAATGGCCTACCATATTAATAATGGTTTAAAAAGCATAATCCCTAGATTGGAGATTTAAGGCCATGAATATTGAGTGCATAGACCCCCCTCAAATTTACCTAATAATTATTACTCCCATGCATCTTTTCTAATGATATCTGAGTAAAATTTGGCACCTCTCAAGCTTCTTTTAGGCAGCTTAGGCATACATGTAGTCTTAAGGATCATTCATAAAGTTTTACCCCTAGATCCATATCTCTCTACCATATATGGAAAGTTCATATGGGTCCTCAACTCCCCCTAAGATCATTTTTCCCCATGAACTTCATGTAAGATATGAGTGTCTTAATCTATAACTCAAGTTGGTAGACTGTGATGGGTCTCAATGAGGGATTTAGGCAAAATGGGAACTTTATTTGTCTTTCCTTATTGTGACATGATTTTTAAGACCTTTAATATCACTATTAATCCTCCTATATCTTTAAATATTCTTTAATAAATCATCTTATCATAAGAGTGTAGTTGGAGGTCTAAGAGCCTATGTAAGGTTTTAGGCCTTATAGGACTAAACTGATCTTTAAGGCATAAGACCACTTTTAGGTGATTATGGTGGTTTAAAAGCATTCTTATCATCTCTTATATTCAAATTCAACCATTTATATAGTATCATATTTCCCTATATCTCTATCTTTATCATTCCTCCTCTCTAGACCTATTATGACTATCACTAATTTATGCTAGGGTTTCTCAAACCAATTGATGTAAATAACCTTGGTAACCTATGTTTACCCATTTTCTCACTACCAAGGGAGTTTTAAAGATCATTTAATTTATCTCTCTCTCTCTCTCTCTATATATATATATATATATATATGTATGTATATATATATATATATGTATGTATGTATATATATATATGTATATATATATGTATATATATATATATATATATATATATATATATATATGTATGTATATATATATATATATGTATATATGTATGTATATATATATGTATATATATATGTATATATATATATATATATATATGTATATGTATATATATATATATATATTTAAACACCATATTTATACTTAGGTCTCCATCCTACCTATAACAAATACACTCTTATACTATACACACACATGCCTATGTGTGGGGCTCTAGACTCAATAGGACTAAACATGCGTCAAAACCTTGTCATTTATGTATAATAACTAAGAATATCATATGAATTTTATGATATATATTTAAAATATAATTTTCATTTAATCTGATTCCCTCTAACCTCTTTGTCTTTGAACCAAGCAAGCCCTTCTCTCTCTAGTTTTTAGGCCCATTAAGCCATTAGGTAGTCCAATAGGTATCTTTTTTGGGGTTTGTGAGTGCTAAGCTTTGAAACCTTCTATTTAGACAAGTAATTTGAACATAATACACACTTTAACTTCATGAGTATTATTTCACAACTAACTTGTCCTTATGCAAGTCCATTGGCATTCCCTTTGTTGGATTGTTCATGACAAATGACCCTAAGTTGATTGTAAATCAGTTTGGACTCACCTCTTCAATGTGTTTAATCACCATATGAGTGTAATATTATGTTTAGATATATTTTAATAAATATTCTCTATTTTCTATGTCTTTCATATGCATTCTTGGATGTGCTTCATACTATCTCAAGCTTCAAGCAGTTCAAGGGTTGATTATTTTCTTGTAGGTGTATTTTGGTGTCTTAGGCATTATGTTTGAAGGCATACTTTTATAACAGTCTCAACCATTTCAAAATGTTGAAATATTTCATTTACCATTACCATCTAAACATTCAAAACCAATTATCTTAATGCATATTTTAAAAATTACACACTAAATACAAATCTACAAGTCTGCAAAGCTATAGGTCTACATTATCATGGTTTTAAGCATTTTAAAACCACAAGCTTAGTATCTTGAGCTCACACATTCAAAATAGTGATGAAAGGTAAGGTGGATGGATTGTGAAAACCCATGAGAGGCACATGAAAACCCCCTTTGCATCAATCAAATTAGATATGCACTAAAACCATTCAAAGATTGGCCTTAAGTAGGTATAGAAGACAAATTTAAATGCTTCGATTATTAGTGTTTGTTCATAGATCATAGGGGATAGATCTGAGAACTATTGTCATGGATTATAAGGGCATTAGACTAATTTCACCTCTCAAGAGCATTTGAATAAAAACCATTTCTCCTTCATGCACTAAATGAAAATTGCATGGCCTCTGCAAGCTACCAAGAAAGGTGATGGAGAAGGTAAGTATGTTTTTGATTCAATTGACCATAAAAATTCTTCAATATCACTATTTTTCACCTAAAAACCTTTGAGAGGGTTGTCATAATGATTTCATGCTGAAAAACTCTTCCCTTCCATGTTGAAACCTATTTTACCCTAAATAACTATTAAAACATTTAATATCTAAGTGGTGTAATTATAAGACCCTTAGTACATTATTAGGTAATTAAATAATAATTATTTATTATTTATTAACATAGGTTAACAACCTCATGTAAATAAATAATAAAAACATGAATTATTTATTGATTATCGATAAAAATAAAACATTATTGTTTATTATTTATCAGTATTTTAAAATGTTTTTGGGATGGTTGGACCCATTAGTTATAATGGTCACCTCACTTCAATTTTTATTATACAATATTATTTACCCCTATTATTTAATCATCTTGAGGAATTAAAAATGTCTTCGGTGACTTAAGGTTTTGTGAAGGTTATTTTGGAAGAGAGGAAGTGAGAAGATAAGTTTATGTATTAGGGTGATATGGTTTTTTATATTAATGAACATCACATTGGAGGTTTTTTTACCTCTTTAAAGTTTTCCCATGATAACTCATGTGTCATGTGTTGATATATTCATTATATGCTTTGCTTATCAATTATATTCTAGATCTTGTATATGAATAATGCATTCCTTCAATGAATTTGAAATGGTATTAGAGCTTGAGGGAATATAATTGGTGGAGTAAGTCATTATCAATTATGAAGATCAATTTATTTATATTTAATTAAAAATATATTTTTTAATTAATTTTCAAGCATGTGCATGGTAGGGAGGGAGAATTTTTTTTGGATTACTTTGGAGGTTTGTCTCTCATTCAAAACACTTTAAAAGAATTTGAAAACATCTATGGATCCTCTTAAAACAATTAATATTTTTTTCAAGAATTGAAATCTTCCTCAATCATAGGGGTGCCACAATCAACTTTGGAAAATTCAAAAGATTGATTTCCTAGTCAAAATCCATTTTAAAAAAATTCTTCTTTACGAGAAAAAAATATGAAAGATTGGATCAAGTTTTAAGTTTTTTGGTGACCTATGTAAGTTTCTAGTAGCACTTATTCATTTAAAATAGCATAATATTCATGGATAGAAGCATATACAAGTAAGTAATAAAGTTTTTTTGGAAAATATTTAAAAATTACTAATTTTTTTAATTCTAATATTCCATGCAAAAGTGGGTAGACCCCACCTTTATTGAAAACCTATTTTTTAATCAAAATGTTAAAATTAGTAATTTTTTATTTACCATTCCTTTTTACATGCATGTATTAATTATTGTTTTTTATTTTTTATTTAAATAAAAATTATATTTAAAAAGGTCTAATTATAGATTAGTGCATGTATTATTTTGAAAATTTTTATAGAAGATTTGGTGGTCTATCTTATTTATATATCTTATAAATACGGATTTACCAAGTTCAAAACAATTTTTTTTCAAACATAGCTTAATTTGAAATCCATTTTTTGGTTCATGTGTCAACTTCTCTCATCTGTTAAACCCCTAACCTATCATCTAGTTCTTCAACTTTCAACCTAGTGAATATGTTTTGACAAACATAGTCATACAACCAATTGATCTCTAGATTTTGGCACATTCTAAATGCATTGGAATGATCCATTATTATTTTTTAATCTTCCTATTATATTTTTACACTTCTTTTAATAATAGTGTTTAAGTGGTCATTTTGAGTGTGACTCTTTCAACACATTGATTAGTTTAATTTTAATTCAATTTTTTGTATTATTTGGCATATAAATTATGTAATTAAGTATAGTGCATGTTAAATTCACTTTATTTTTAAAAATAGTTCAAAAAATCATTTAAAAAGGTTAATCTATTAAATTGTTTTTTTTAGTGTATTTTTATGACACAACACTATTTTGTTACTATATTTCATAAATTTCTTACTTTGTTTAGCATTAAATTGAAAAATAATTATGTTTACACATTCAAATTTATTTTAATATCAAATTAATGTAAAATTCACACTAACTTTTTTATTTTTAAGCATTTATTTTTTGTCCCATTTAAAGGAAAGATATAGCTTCACCTTATTTTTATTTAGATAAATATCAAATGCTTAATGAAAATAACTATAATATGTGGAAAAGTTTTGTTAAATCCAAATTTATGGCTTGAAAGTTGTGGAATGTTGTCATTGGGAATGAAAAATCCCCTTTTAGATGATATGTGACCCCTAAGCTTAACAATGCATTTCAGTAGAAATCACAAGAAGTTATGTCCATTATCTTGTGGATTGTTGAGAATGAATTTATTTTTTACATTGGTAATAAAGAGTCTCCTAGATATTCTTTGAAACTCCTTGATCCATGCATGAGATCAGCCATCTCTCAAAGATTATTAAGTTAATCCTTGAATTGCTAACTACACCTATGAAAGGTGATGAGAAAGTTGTGAATTTTCTTACTAAAATTAAAAACATTAAACCTCAGTTAGATGGATGTAATTGTGATATGTGACCCCTAAGCTTAACAATGCATTTCAGTAGAAATCACAAGAAGTTATGTCCATTATATTTTGGATTGTTGATAATGAATTTCTTTTCTACATTGGTAATAAAGAGTCTCCTAGATATTCTTGGAAACTCCTTGATCCATGCATGAGATCACCCCTCTCTCAAAGATTATTAAGTTATCTTTGAATTTATAACTACACCTATGAAAGGTGATGAGAAAGTTGTGAATTTTCTTACTAAAATTAAAAACATTAAACCTCAGTTAGATGGATGTAATTGTGATATGTGACCCCTAAGCTTAACAATGCATTTCAATAGAAATCACAAGAAGTTATGTCCATTATCTTGTGGATTGTTTAGAATGAATTCCTTTTCTACATTGGTAATAAAGAGTCTCCTAGATATTCTTGGAAACTCCTTGATCCATGCATGAGATCACCCATCTCTCAAAGATTATTAAGTTAATCCTTGAATTGCTAACTACACCTATGAAAGGTGATGAGAAAGTTGTGAATTTTCTTACTAAAATTAAAAACATTAAACCTCAGTTAGATGGATGTAATTGTGATATATGATTGTAATTGTAATTTTATTTATTTTATCATTTAGTTAAATATTTATTAAATTTTATTTTAATTTTGAATTTGAAGTATCAAACTGAGCAAGATATCCCCAAACTTACCACCTTGTCTTCTCTCTTGATTCAAGAAGAGAAAGTTATGAAAAGTTTTTATTCTAAAGATAATGACACTTATAAACTTTTCACATTAAATCATGTTTTTAATAACACTAAAAATCATAAATCTAACCCTGATTCTACTAAATTTAAATATGGGAATAATAAATCTAGTAATAAGAATCATACACCTAAGTTTAATGAAAATTTCAATTTGTGTGGTAAATTTGGTCATAGGAGGGAAAACTATTATAAAAAAAGGATAAAATTAGCGATCAATCTTCTAAAAATAACAAAGGGAAGAAATCTAATCAAAACAAGCAAAAAAATCAAAATGCTAATTGGAATAACAATTAGGATTCAAATGTTTTTTTCTTTATATGCTACTTTATTTGTTTCAAGTGAAAATGAGTGGATTTTAGATAGTGGTGCATTGAAAAATATGACATGCTTATATGGTATTTTGCGTGAATATAGAGATATCTTTGAAATAATTTACTTAAGAGATAATTCTTTTTTAGAATCAACTAAATAGGTAAAATCAACATTTTTAAATGTTACTATAAATGATGTTTTCTATTTACCTAATCTTAAAAATAATTTGATATATTTTTATCAACTTACAAATGATAATTTTATTTTAACATTACCTAAAGATAATTGGTCCATTATAAATCATTTTAGTTCATGTTGGTGCCTGAATTTATATCACTAGACCAGCATATAGTGTTTAAAAAACACTTCTCATTTCTGAACTCAGAGAGTCCATTGCATGAGTTACATGTTATGATAATCCTTATATCTTTGGTGGAATAGAGGAAAATAACATGAATGTTTTCACAAATTTATAATGTTTAGTTGTTGAGAGAAACCATGGCCTAAATTAGATCTATGAAATTGAAGAAAATATATGCTAATTTGAATGAATTATGATCAAACCTAAGTCTAAAGATAAGATAACATGAATATATACAATGAAGTTAAATTAAAGTGAATTGATAAAAAAGGAAAAAAAAGAAGGGTAACATAGAAAAGAGACATATTAATGTTGTTGATCTTTAACATAGATATTATGACTAAATTTAAATATCATCCAAATATGCACTTAAAACCAACATATAACATAAAATAGCATAGGTTCAAATCCTACTACACATTAGGCAAACATCTAAGGAAATGAAAGAATGAAAATAAAGAATTGGTTCACTTTAAAGGTTTGCCCTACAAGTAAATATCATAACAACATTCAAATGAAAGGTAAAGATAATGAAATGAACTTAAGAATATTTAGATAATCCATCATTACCCCAAGTTAACAACTCTGTAAAAAGGGTACTCATCAAGAATCAATAAAAATAATTTAAATCTGAATTGTAGATCAAACAATTGAGAGACAAACCAAAATATAATCTACACAAAAAAATGAGACACAATTCTTTAGAATTCCCTATTTGCATTAAATTGCTCCAAAATTAGCACAAATAGTTTTTCTCAAAAATTCATCTCTTTTACAATTGGAAATACCTCTTTATATAGATAATTCATGAGGTATGTCGATTAGTAATGACAAATTACATTTGTACATATGTATAGGACAATTGTCCTATTCATTACATTCTAGAACAAATGACCTTTTCTAATATACAGACTATAAACATTATACTTTACAAGCTACACATGCCTTTATAAAAAGAATATTCCATTTCAAAAATGTATAATGTTAGTTGCAAAAGAATATTCCTAATACAACTAACTTTGTGACCCTAGTGTTTCTATAGCCTTATGCCTTCCATGCAATATCTTCATTCTATAATGTTTCTCATTGATCATAATGAAGTCAATAATGGGTCTCATAAATATCTCTCTTTCTTGATCTCTTAGGTTATTAAGGTCCTTTACAGTGCTTTCCAAGCCCTGATTGATGCTCTTATCATCTCTTATCATCTCTTTAGATGACAATAGTAGACCCATAATATTCTTATTATCAGCCCTGTCTTTCCTTGGCCTTGGTTCCTTGATTCATGAAATAAGAAGTTCTATTCTTGAACTCCTCATTAGTGATAAGGCCCAATGGACTGAGGTGGGATATTTGATTAATATATCAAATATGTGTTACATCTTATCTTATTGTTGTTTTAGGTCCTTGGAAATGTCCTCCATCTGCTTAGACCAACTACTCAGTCCTTTGATCTTATTCACTAATATATCCATAGCCATGTTCATATGGGTTAGGCTAATTATTCTAAATTTAGGGATTTGGTTCTTGGTTAAGGATTTGATCAAATCCTTTACTTGATAACTGATAGCCTATCATTAACCAAATTGACCTATAGTCATGAAATTTTGATTACTTATTGTCTCTTGTTTGGTTCTAACTGACTTTAAGGAATTGAATAAGTCAATCACGGTGTCCTCAAATAGATTGAATCTATCTTCTTGGATTAACAAGATGGAATTCTCTTTCAAATTCTATTGTTGTTACATCATGACTTTGATGATAGCCTATAATTTATTAGATTATGCTTGAGTCAACTTTAATGGGTCCTCTTTAAACATAAGAACTTCATCATGCCTCTATCCTTCCACTAGAGTTAAACTAGTGAATGGTTCCACTTTTTGAAATTTGAATTCCTCTCCAAAATAATGGCCTTCTTTTCTATCATTCTTTCCAAGACGGTGGTCTCTAGATTAAATTAAACCCCCACTAATGATTGAGTCAATTTTGGAGCTAAGGTTTCTATTTTTTCTCCACCTGATGATCCTAGGGTAATCATTCTTTTCTCCTCTTCCTTTTGTAGAGCCACAATCTATGACTTAGGTTCTTCATTCACAATGATGTTTATAGACTTTGTTTTTACCCAATGATGGTGTAGAGTAGGGACTTTCTATAATTTTCCATAGTGGCCATGATTTTTTTCAATTTATTCACTAATGGTCTAAACTCTGGTTCTAGATTGAATTATTTTTGCATAGATGATAATTCAATTCTTTTAGGATTGATTATGATCAATACAAGGTTGAATTAGGGATTTAATGCATGCTAGGGATCTTTTGAAGGTCTCTTAGTGATTTAATGGTGGTATCTAATTCAAACACTCAGCTTCATGGCATCCTTATGCCATTTTTGTGGTACTTTGATCATTAATATTTAAAAAGTGACCATTATCTTTTTAAAATTCCACT
This sequence comes from Torreya grandis, assembly GCA_037957365.1. Lineage (NCBI taxonomy): Eukaryota > Viridiplantae > Streptophyta > Pinopsida > Cupressales > Taxaceae > Torreya > Torreya grandis. Next base: position 389,622 of record JARHVA010002745.1, on the reverse strand, counting down.
TTAATCTCACACCATTGGATTTTATTTTACACATATCAATACAAACCATTGATCTTGATCTAAAAGATCAAATACCATTGGCCACTTTGTAATGTTCTTCATGATTGTGACACTTGTATCTACTACATTTATTCCTACTTCTTTGAATTGTTAACCTCCATCTCACACCATTAGATCCTTTATGATTGAGCAAATGTGCACCATTGATCTAAATCCATTAGATTATACCCTTTTCTCCATGAACTATTGATCAAAATGAGTACATGAGTTTCATGTCATCAATCTTTGGAAGATACTCAAACTTTAATTTTCACCTTCATAGTTGTCCTCAAGACTCTTGAATTTTTAACCTTTATTATGCATCGCTAGATCTTGATTGGCTGAATCAACATGATCTATTTGATCTTGATTTGCAAAGTTAAATTTTATTGGTTGTTTAGTGTTCTTTAGTTGTGAGTGTGAAACTTGTCACCTTATCACTATCTTAGGGATCCATTGAAGCTTTGACTTATTACAGACTATCTATCAAAATGTGTATGCTTGGTCACATACCATTGATCTTTGGGAACATGCTTAGAGTTGAAATTTGGGATTGTAGCTTGAATTTTCAACTTTGATCTTGCACCATTAGATCAAATCACCCAATTAAATGTGTACCATCAATCCTTCAAACAATAAAAAATGTTAAGTCAGGCTCAAGAATTATAGAGAACATAGGCTTAATATTTTAGACTATGGTTTTATTCATGTTGATAAACATGATAAAACCTTAGGAAAAAATATTTAAGTCAGGTTTTAAGACATGATAAAGGGGACCCCACACATAATAAAATAAATGGCATAAAGTATTAGGACAAAGATATTAGCTTAATTCTAAAACATAAAAAATGACCTAGTGGTTGGTTAGACCATGTGAAAATAAAAGGGACCAATGGGGGCTTAGGACATAAAGGTACCAAACATAATTTTTTTAGACCAAGGTTTGGTCATGTTAATAAACATGGCCAAACCTTAGGATAAAAATTGAACTACGTCCATGGCATGATCAATCATTCTTATGCAAATGATTCCTACCAAATTTAAACTTGATTCAAAGGGACCTGAGCTAGGGTAATTTGAATGAGGGTTTCAAGATGATTAAACATGACTTTAGTTTTTATTTTCAACATACCAAAGTTTAGTAAAAGATCAAATTAACATTAATATATGGAACCCCAAACATTTTATCATTTTAAATGGACTCCATCAGACCTGTAAACTAAAACATAGATATCCAATGTTAGTAAATTTAGGCATAATGAAACCAAAATCATGAATGAATATGCTAATCAAACCAGTTATAGGTGATCTTGAAATAAATAACTAACTTTGAACATGCCAAAGGTACTCTAATCAAGTTAATTTTCAATTTTAAGGAACAAATTTTCACAATTTGAAACAAGGGTCCCCATTTTTTATAAATTGGGGTATGTTGACCTCAAAAAATGGTGACTTCTAGGGGAACATAGCAATATGTTAGAATTTAGAGATTTTAGTTTAGACTAATAACTAGTTTATTCATTCCATTTGATCAAGTACCATAAAAATAAATTCATGGTTGAAACAAGTCTTACACATACACAATTAGGATCAAACATAAAGACCCAATGATGATGTGTGTGTGCTTTGATTCCACTTATTGTTTATCATGGTATTTAGGGAAATAACTTCTAGATTTCAACCTTTAACCATTAACATTAACTTTCAACATGTTTGGATATCCATTAGAAATCATGCTTCAACTCAAGGAAGGATTGTGAATTGCTTTGTTGCTATCCAAGTATCCATAACCCTGATAGAGATGATTTTAGATCCAATCAAGGCCTTGATCCACTATTCTCTAGGCATCCATAGCCTAGGTGGAGATTACCAGAATGACCTTTGCTTATAAAACTTTTAAATTTTGTAATAAATCTCTTATTTGTTTTAATATTTTTTAGATCATTTTTGACTTTCTATTAGAGGTTGGGAACCAGGATAGATAGGTTTTTAGGATTTAGTCAGATGTTTGGTCTTCAAACAATCATCTTTGGTTACAAACTTTGTCCCAGGAAATGATTTTTATTAAATTTAAACATGACTATGTTCCAATAAGTCAATATTTCATTCTACATGTGAAATCCTTCTTATAATCAAGCTTAGATCAAAACAAGGCGTAGAATCTCAAGGAACAATAATCTTACCTATTAATATTTTACTAGTTATCTAAACTATAACATTAAGCTCATATTCTAATAATCCATGATCAATTAATGCTAAGAAAACATACCTACATTCTTGAGTTTTGGAGTTCTTTCTGAGCAATTCGATGAATTTTGAGCTAAGGGACACCTTGAAAAAGGATTATTAAAGGCAAGGAACAAAGAGGGAAAATAGATACACAAAACAAATGGATAGAAAGTAAAGGAAACAAGCAAAAAAATATATGCAAACCCTATGTAAAAGTAAGGAAGGAAGGGGAAAAAAAGAAAAAAACTAATCTATTCTACCTACACTAACTCTAACCATTCTTATAGTTTAATCCATGAAGACTTCAAGTGGGACAATGGAAAAATAGTACTTGAGGTATTGTCCATTGGTTGGTAATGTGAACTCTGCTCCTTACAAGTCTTTCAATTTGAAGGTGTTATCTCCTAATGTTTCTATAATTTGATATTGGCCAATCCACAAAGAAGTGAATTTTCCATGTTTACCCATGGGTTCAAATGCCCTATCCAAAATAAGGACCAATTCTCCTTATCTAAACACCTTTATCTTTGAATTATTATCAAACCACCTCTTAAATTTGGTTTAGTGTCTACTAAAATTGGAAAAATCCTCCTCTCTTGAATCTTCCATCTATATGATGTTAATTAGTATTGAACTTACAAATTCTTGGTCTTTTTCCATGTTTTCTTGCATGAACCTATATATTGGTAACTTAAGGGTAATGGGTAATATAGGTTGCTAACCATATACTAGTAATAATGGTGATGCCTTGAGAGCTTGATTGAATCTTATTCTAATTTCCCAAAGGGCATAATTAAGTAACTTGTGATATGTTCTTGGCTTATCAGTTATAGACTTATTTATGGCCTTCATCAAGTTATTATTTGCTGATTATAACACTCCATTACCTTAATTGTAATGGTTTGATGAGAACTTGAGAATAATATTATTGTCATATGCCTACTCAGTCATCTCAATGGATATCAAAACATATCCATTATCATTAAATCTCTCTTTTAATTTATACTTAACCCTATAGGATAATATCCATTGATTATTAAATTAACAATAAGATTATACCAATAATTAGGCTGAAAATTTTGTTGTTCTACCTACATGACACTTAGTTTGGGATTAGTATTAGAAATTAACTGAACTAACCTTAGCACATTACCAGCTTATCAGTTTTCATTTCTAGATAATTTCTTCAAAGACATATATCCACTTACCTCTCCTTTCTCCAAGTTCACATTGACTCAACATTAGCTTAGTAACAGGGTCTAGCAAAATTGCATATACCTTATTTCTAAGGATATAGTGTCTAAATTTCTTCATTGTCTTGACTAAATCAAACACTTATTTGTCAATAAAAGAGTATTTCAACTCAAAAAATTTAAGGTTATTAATCATGAAATTAATGGGTTGATCATAGTTAGCTACCATCTAAATTAGAAAAATAGCTATTGTATGATTAGAGGCAAAGGAATAAAGATAAAAATCTTTAGTGAAATCTAGAATTATCAATATAGGAACTTATCTAATTACTTCTTTGGTGTCTTTAAAAGATTTCTTGGTTTCCTCACTCCATGTGATCTTGACATATTTTTTCAACATGTCATTCAACGGCTTCTCGATCTGTATAAAGCTAGAAATGAACTTTATCACAAAGTTGATTTTACCAAAGAAAAACTTCAATTTCTTCCTATTATTAAGGGGATCTATCTTTGATTTTGAATTTAATCTATCTAGGTCTATAGATATCCCATCATTAGTTATAATATGTCCTATCAATTTTCCTTCAATAACACAAAAAATACTATTCTTGGGATTGAAGGAAGTTCCATACCTTCTACATCTCTTAAATACTTATTACAAGTGCACGATATGATCTTCTCTATTTTTAGAAAAGATAGTCAGATCATCCATGTATATAATGATGAACTTACCTATGAGGTCTTATAATGCATGATATATTTCTCTTTAAAAGTTTACACATGTATTAATTAATCTAAAGGGCATTCTCTTTTAGGTAAAAGTGCCTCACTTAGTAGTAAAGGCAGTCTTCATCCTATCTTCCTTGTTTACTAGCACCTGATTATACCCTAAAAATACATCAAGAAAAGATGCCATAGAAGAACCAAAAATAATTTGGATTACTTTTTCAAGAGAAGGTAGTAGTAATTATCCTTTTTATATGCTTTATTCAAATTTTTGAAGTCAATGCATAATTTGATTTCACCATTTTTCTTCCTGAATGGTACTAAGTTAGCTACCCAAGTGGAGTGTGTAATGGGAAACACTATCATAACATCTAGTAAATTCTTAACTTATTTATATATCATTGGTTTCAAGATAGGGTTGATTGGACTTTTTTTCTACCTAAAAAGTTTACAAGCTTCTTTCAATGGTATGGTGTGGGTTATGACTCTAGAATCAAATATCTTTAAGTAATCATAGGACCATACTATCAAATTATTATACTTGGTCATAAAATATTTGGATCTCTTGGTTTAAATGATTATATTGGTTATACCAATGTTCACCAATTAAGGTTGACCTTGAGAACCTAAGTCAATTGTATTGTAGTCTTTCTCACAATCTTGGCAATCTTAGCTAGCCTATCTAAATCAAATAGTCTCTCTAAGACTATCATTCCTTTAGGGATATTATTGTCATTTAGTTAAATGACTTTAACATAAATATTAACTTCAAATTTATCATCATTAAGGGAATTTTCATTGACCTGATCAATGATGTGAGCCTCAAATTCCCATGAGCTAGTCATGAATTCTATGATCTATTGATCATCACTAAATACTTGCAAGTGGTTGATGTTATTTGGTACTGAGGGACATGGGACTAATACAATGGTAAGGCTTTTTAACTTATAACTTTGATCAATCATAAGGTTGGTTGTGGCTGAAACAAGTTGATTAGTAGCCTTGTTTTCTTCCCTAGGAATTGACATAATGTTGAAAGCATCAAAACATTTTATTAAGTCCCATACTCTAAATTTATACTTCTTAAGATAGGACAATATACATTGATATTTAATTTTTATTTGATTAAATACTAGTTCTAAATCACCAAAAACTAATAGTTCCTTGACCTTATGTTTGATTACAAATTTTAATCCAAGAATAAGTGCTTCATACTCAACCAAATTATTGGTGCATGGGAATTGCAGTTTGTAAGAGGCATTATATTCTTTCCCAATAGTATTGATTAATACCACTCCTACTCTAGAACTTAATTTGCAGATAACACAATAAAAATAAAACTTCCATAATCCAATAATAACATGAAAAGTTTTTGAGTTACATACCTTTGTGGTATCAAGAGTGTAAACACCTAGATCTGAGTTAACTATGTTGACCCTCTCATTGGTTGAATTGTAATTAGTGATCATATGCTTCATCTTGGGCTCCCTCTCTATCTTGATTTGATTTGGAACCCCTTTCCAAGGTAACCACATATGTGAATATTCAATAGACATGTAACCATTTAGAGATCAGGTCAATTCCCTACTTAATAACATTCCATAAGCATGAGGGATGTCTACCACTTAGATGTCAATGAATTATTGGATCCTTGGTTGAAAATTAATCTAGATGTGAACATTCAACAATTCACCAATAACTTTGACCATTTATTTATCTAATTGAGTCACAACCCTATCAAATTTAATTAGAGTCAAACCTAATTATTCACAAATACCTTTAGGCATGATATTTGTAGATGCACTAGAGTCTAACAAATAATTATGCAAATTATTACCAAATATCCTAACTGTAAGAAGGAAAGGAGTAACATCTACTTTACTTTTGTGTATTACAACATTAGCATGTGCATAATTTTGTGGTTTATTAGGATTCTTAGATAAGGATTCCAATAAAAATTCCCTTTGTTCTATGATCTAAGTTAACTCATGCAAAGTAATGTTAGATTTGATCCTTTTCATGTCTCCACTATATTATATCTAGTCCTATTGGAAGAATTAGATATATGTACATTGGGTTTAGATTTATTTCCATTAGGAGGCTCTAGATTGTTGTCTAATGTAGTATCAAAAGGAATATAAAAGTTATTTGGTGGAGTTGAGGTAGTCAAAGGTTGTTTCTACTCCTTGTTCCTTATAGGATAGGTATTCTTTAGATATTGCTGAAAATCATGGATCTCTTCTAAAATATCTTTACGATCATTCTCTTTTTGGAATGGGAACTCAAATGTTTCCACCATGAGAGTTGAATCAACAAATTTAGATGAATTTGAAGAAATTTATGTACCTACACCATTATATTTATTGGGGACAACTTAAAAAGTGTCTAACTCTTCTTGAAAAGATTTGAAAGTATTGAAAAATTCTAGATAATTTAATTCACCATGTTTTAAAGTACAATGCACTCTACAATAATCAAGAAATGCTACATCACCAAGATTTATATTAGGTACATTCTTATTAGTGGATGACTCATTATTGTGGCTATTTTTATTATTATTTGGGAATCTATTTGAAAGCCTATTAAACCTTTAGAAAGAGAATCTCCTATTAGAGATTTCCCTAGTATGGCCAACTTGCTTTTACAAATGAAAGATATCAATGCTTAGATTTTGAACCATCTTGAAGATAAATTCATTCTCATTCTTGGGTGCCTCAGAATTATAGAAATGAGTATTTCTATTGGTTGTAGGTATCAAATCTCTCTAGTCTTGTGGACTAGATCTACTGGTAGCATTGTTCAAGAATTCTATGTTTTGGCCAGAATGTGCATGGTTAAAAGGCAATTGTTTTAGAATTGGAAGTTGATTTAAGGTTTAAATATTTTGATTGGAATTTGGGATGACATTTAGAATAGGAAAATTTGGATTAATGTTAGGAATACTATATGCCATTCATCCTTATGGTTGCATTTGGTCATTAATGATCACAACTTTAGCATAAGCTAAGACTAATGTATTAATGAATTGAGTATATATTTTAAAAAACATAGAAGTCATGGGATCCAAGGCATCCTTGTAAATATCTAAGGCTAAACCCTCATCAAATCTGTAAGTTGATATGGTTATACTAAATATTTTCTATAATCTATCATCAAAGCCTCTTATGGGATCATTCAAATATATTTTAACTATGGTAAAATGTTGATAAAAATACATGGACTAATCATTTTACAAGATTAATCAATAAATATTTTGTTAAAATAATTTCATCTAGCTATGTAGTTCTCTAGAAGGTTAAGAAACTATTCATATGCAACATCTTTGAAAGAAAATGAAAAAAATCTACATGCTACATCTTCTTGAACTACACTCAAAAGTATTAAAGTAGCTTTGAAGGATTTAATGTTTTATTCATTAGTTATAACACCATTAGCACTAAAATTAGGAAAATATTTTTCAAGATTATGAGGAAATTCATCTACCATACCTAGTATACTAATTGAAGAACCACCTAACCAAGCCATACCTTGATAGGAACTAAACATAAAAGCACCCCAAATTGGTGAATTTGGCTAGGAATTTGAAAGTACATGATTACCTTTGTCTTGCCTAGATCTCCTATGAACTTATAATGAAATAAGGGGAACCCTTATCTATGAACATGACCTGATCATTATCCTTGGCAATTCTAGCTTGAGATCTTTGAACCTTGTTTGACATATGATGTGTAAGTCTTATCTTTACAAAGAATAATTATCAGACTTGTACATTAGGCAAATTTTGTACAAATATGTATAAATGATGGCAAAGGACATCAATATTTAACTAAATTAACTCAAAGATATATCTAAATACATAAATATGAATGATATTTACATGTTTAAGTTCAAATAAACTTAAATTTGCAAAGGATCTATTAATATTTGAACAAAATAGCTATTACTAACCTCAAACTCATTAGATTCACATATATCAATCTATCTTTACCATAATTAATCATCAAACTCCAAAAAACATCTATCTTTGTGTAAATAAGCACAAAGAGTGGTTAGAAACCATAAAGATCACTGATCTTTACACAAATATGAAAAAATAAACACAAATATGCAAATAATACTTATCTTTGAGAAAAATTCACAAAAAAGAGCAAAGATATTTCAAAATTTTAAAGATCCAATGGACCTCCTTCTAGCACCAATTATTGTTACCTAAATGTGTATCACTAGGTCAACATATAGTATTCAAGAAACATTTCTCATTTTTGAACTTAGAGAGTTCATTGCATGAGTTGCATATTATGATAATATTTCTATCTTTGGTGGAATAAAGGCAAATCACATGAACTATTTCATAAATTTATAATGTTTGGTTGTTGGGAGAAACTATGGCCTAAAGTATATGTATGAAATTGATGAAAATCTATGCTAATTTGAATGAATTATAATCAAACCTAAGTCTAAATCTAAGACATCATGAATATATAAAATGAATTTAAACTAAAGTGAATTGATAAAAAGGAGCAAAATGAAGGTTAAGGTAGAAAAGAGACACATTAATATTGCTGATCTTTAACATAGATATTATGACAAAATTCAAATATCATCCAAATATGTACTTAATACCAATATATATCATGAAGTAGCATAAGATCAAATCCTACTACACATTAGGAAAGCATCTAAGGAAATGAAAGAATGCAAATAATAACTTGGTTCACTTTAAAGGTCTACCCTGTAAGTAAATAAAATAAGCACATTCGCATGAAAGACAAAGATAACAAAATGATGTTTAAAATATTTAGCTAACCCAACATTATCCCAATTTAACAACTTTGCAAAAAGGGTGTTCATGAAGAATCAATAAAAACCATTCAAATCTGAATTATAGATCAAAAAATTAAGAGAGAAGCCAAAATACAATCCAAACAAACAAATGAGACAAACTTCTTCAAAATTCCCTATTTGCATTCAATTGCTCCAAAATTAGCACACATAATTTTGCTCAAAACTCCCTCTCTTTTACAATTGTCACTACCTCTTTATATAGATAATTCATAAGGTATGTTGGTTAGTAATGATAAATTACATTTGTACATGTGTATAGGATAGTTGTCCTTTTTGATACATTCTAGAACAAATGAACTTTTCTAATATACTAACTATAGACAATATACTTTACAAGCTGTATATACATTTATAAAAAGAATATTTCATTTCAAAAATATACAATGCTAGTTGTAAAATTATATTCCTAATCCAATTAAATTTGGGACCCTAGTGCTAATACAACCTTCTACCTTCCTTAAAGGATCTTCATTCTATAATGCTAATCATTGATCAGCTGGAGGTCAACAATGGGTCTCATAAACAACTCTCTTTCTTGATCTCCCAAGTTATTGAGGTCATTTTCAGCTCTTTCCAAGGCTTTCTTGATGCTCCTATCATCTCCTATCTTATTTTTAGATGAAAATAATAGACCCATGATCTTATTATTATCAGCCCCTATCTTTCTTTGACCTTGGTTCCTTACTTGCTTCATGAATTGAGAAGTTCTATGCTTGAAATCCTCATCATTGATAAGGCCCAAAGGACTAAGTGAGGTGGACTCTTTGATTAAGCTATCCAATATGTGTAGCATCTTATCTTCCTATTATTTAAGGTCCTTAGAAATGTCGTCAATCTACTTGGACCATTTTCTCAAGGCTTTGATCTTATTCACTAATATAACTCTAACCATGTTCAAATGGGATAGGCCAACTATTCTAAATTTAGGGATTTGGTTCTTGGTTAAGGCTTTGATCAAATCCTTTACTTGATAACTGGTAGCCTAAAATTAGCCAAATTGGCCTATAGCCATGAAATGTTTCTTACTTATTGCCTCTTGTTTAGTTCTTATTGAATTTAAGGAATTGAATAAGTCAATCATGGTGTTCTCAAATAGCTTGAATCTATCTTCTTGGATTGACAAGATATCAGTCACTTCTAAATTATTTTATTGTTACATCATGCCTTTGATTACAACCTACAATTGATCAGATTGTGATTGAGCCAAATTAAATGGGTCCTCTTTAAATATAAGAACCTCATCAGGCCTCTATCCTTCCACTAGAGTCAAATTAGTGAGTGCTTCCACTTTTTGAAAGGTGAATTCCTCTCCAACAATCATGGCTTTCTTTTCTATCACTCTTTCCAAATTGGTGGTGTCTAGATTAAATTTAACCCCCATTGATGATTGAGTCACTTTTAGAGCTAGGGTTTCTATTTGTGCTCCACTTGATGGTCCTAAAGAAACAATTCTTTTATCCTCTTCCTTTTGTATATCCACAATCCATATCTTAAGTTTTTCATGCATAGTGATGATGATAGACTTTGCTATTACCCAAAGGTGGTGTAGAGTAGGGACTTTCTATAATTTGCCATAGTGACCATGAATTTATTCAAATTGTTCACTAGAGGTCTACACTTTAGTTCTAGATTGAATTATTATTGCATAAATGATATTTCATCTCCTTAGGCTTGACTATGATCAATAGTGTTAAATTAGGGATTTAGTGCATGTTAGGGCTCTTTTGAAGGTATTATTCATTCTTTAATGGTGGTAGCTAATTCAAATGATGAGCTTCATAGAATCCCTCTATCATTTTTGTGGCACTTTGATCATTAATATTTCAAAAGTGACCATTATATTTTGAAAATTCCACCTTGATATCATACTATTGGATTTTATTTTGTACAAATCAACATGAACTATTGATCTTGATTTGAAAGATCAAATGCCATTGACTACTTTATGATATTCCTCATGGTTGTGACACTTGTCACTACCATGTTTATTCCTACTTATTTGAATTATCAACCACCATCGCACACTATTGGATCCTTTATGTCTAATCAAATGTGCACCATTGATCTCAATCCATTAGATTATACCCTTTTCTCTGTATACATGATCCATGTATCATTGATATTTGGAAGATGCTCAAATTTTAATTCATGGTACATGGTTGTCCTACTTGTTGCCTTCATGGTTGTCCTCAAGACTCTTGACTTTTTAGACTTCATTATGCATTATTATATCTTGATTGGCCAAATCAACATGCTCCATTAGATCTTGATCTATAAGGCTAAATGCCATTATTTTTTGAGTTTTCTTTGGCTATGAGTGTGACACTTGTCACCTTCTCACTATCTTGGGGCTCCATTAAATCTTTGACTTATTATGCACTATCGATCAGAATGTGTACATTTATTCATGTACCATCGATCTTTGAGGACATGTTTGGACTTTAACTTTGGGGCTATGACTTGACTTTCCAAATCTGGTCATGCACTATTGGATTAGCTCACCTGAGTTAATGCATACCTTTGATCCTAAAAACAATAAAGAATTTTAATTCAGGCTTAAGAATTATAAATAACTTAGGTTAAATATTTTAGATTATGGTTTTATTCATGTTGATAAACATGATAAAATTGTTAAGCTAGGTTTTAAAACACGATAAAGGGGACTCCACACATAATAAAATACATGGCATAAAGTCTTAGGACAAGGATTTTAGCTTGAGTCTAAAACATAACAAAAGAACCCAATGGTTATTTATACCATGTGTAAATAAAAGGGAGCAATGGGGTCTTAGGGCATGAAGGGACCAAATATAAAAAAATTAGACTAAGGTTTGGTCATGTTAATAAAAATGTCTAAACCTTGAGATAAAAATTGAACTAAGTCCATGAAATGATTAATCATTCCCATGTAAATTGTTCCTACAAAATTTAAATTTAATTCAAAAGGACCTGAGCTAGGGTAATTTGAATGAGGGTTTCAATATGATTAAACATGACTTAAATGTTGATTTTTAATAGACTAAAGGTTAGTAAAATATCAAATTAACATTAAGATATGGAACCCTAGATATTTGATCATTCCAAATGGACTCCATCAAACCTATAATCTATAACATAGAGATCCAATGTTAACAAATTTAGTTGCTATGAAACTAGAATCATGAATGAATATGATAATCAAACTAGTTATGGGTGATCTTGAAATAAATAATTAACTACAAACATGCCAAAGGTACTTTGATCAAGTGAATTTTTAATTTTAAGGTACAAATTTTCACAATTTGAAATAAGGGTTCCCAATTTTTATAAATAGGGATATGTTGACCTCAATAGTTCCTTGATTGTTGAAGGTGTTCAAAAGAATGGTTTATTTATTTTTTCTCCATATTATACATGTTTTTCCATCGTATAGTAAGAATAAATATCAATTATGGCATGAAAGATTAGGACATTAATTTCATAAGTTTACATGATATATCTATAAATAATCTTATTATTATACTTCTTCTATCCCTTCTCATCATGAAACTTATGAGGGTTTCTTATGTGGTAAGTAACATATTAACCCCTCTCACAAGAATTATGATTTGAATTTTTCACATCCTTTATAATTGATTCATAGTGATGTTGTAGGACCTCTTAAAGTTATATCTCTTAATGGTTTTTTGTATTATGTTACTTTTATTGATGACTACACTAGAAAGATTTGGTCCTTTTTCATTAAAAACAAATATGATATGTTGTCTAAATTCAAGGAATTTAAATCTAAGTTTAAAATGCATATGATTTTTATATTAAGAGATTAAGAACTAATAATGGTGGTGAATATGTTAGTAAAGATTTTGATTTTTTTGCATTGGTTTTGGTATTCAAAGGGAACTAACAACTCCCTATTCCCCTCATTAAAATGTTATTTCTAAAAGGAAAAAATGCACCATCATAGAAATGGATAGAAAAATGTTACAATATAAAAATGTTATTAAATTCTTATGGGTCGAAGCCTTGAATATTACTATTCATATTTTGAATAGAGTCCTTACCAAATCCCTACATCTTTCCACCCCTTTAGAGATGTCGACTAAAAATAAACCTAGTGTAGCTCATCTCAAGATATTTGGTAGTCTTGTTTCTATCATTATTCTTAAAGTTAAAATAAATAAGCTCGATCTCACTTCCTATTATTACATTTTTGTAGGTTATGGAGGTAAGAAAAAAGATTTAAAAGTGTATGATCCTTCTAAACATTAGATAATTGAGAATATAAATGTTCTTATTCTCAAAAAATCCTTTTGTGAGCCCTCTATGGATCCTCCTTAATGTTATTATATTAATTAACCCAACTCTCATGTTTCCCCTTATGATGAAATGGATGCCCTTGAGGAAGTTGATCTAGTTATGGATAACTTAGAGTTTGAGGAAACCCCTAAGCTTTGAATCCAATCTAAAAGACCTAAACGGGTAGAATCCCTAATTAAATATTATAATGTTTATAAACTTAATAAATTAACTAGAAGTAAATATTTTTATCATACATTAATGACTATGTATGAATGTTAACCTTAGTCATTTTAGGAAGACACTCAAGATTATAGATGGAATGTTTCTATGCAAGCTAAATATAATGCCTTAAATAAAATCAGACTTGGGATCTTATCCCTGAACCTAAAAGGAATATTATCAATTTTAGGTGACTTTATAAGATCAAATATAATTAAATTGGTAAAATTGACAAGTTTAAATCTAGATTAGTTGTTCACAGGTTTACTCAAAAACTTGAGATTGACTATGTTGAAACCTTTGCTCATGTAATAAAAATTAGTAATGTTAGACTTCTAGTTTATCTTTTAGATCAAAATGGTTGGGTTAACCACCAAGAAAATTTTAAGAATGCATTTAAAAATTCTAATTTAGAAGAGGAAATATACATGACTCAACCTAATAGAGAACATTATATATGCAAGTTAAAGAAATCTTTGTATAGTTTTAAAAAAACTCCTCCAAACCAATATTCTAAAATTGCTTATTTTTTTAAAGAATTGGGTTCATCTAATTTTTTTAATGATAATGATCTCTTTTTTAAAGTTTAAAATGGTCATTTGATTATAATTTTATTATATGTTGATGATTTGTTGATTACTAGCAATTTAACTAGTTTCATTCATAAATATAAGAATAAGCTAAGTCAAAATTTTAAAATGATTGATTTAGGCATTCTACATCATTTTTTAGGAATGGTTATATTTTAGGATAAAAATTCAATTATTGTATCATAATCTCAGTATGAACATAATATTCTTGTTAAGTTTAACATTCTTGATTATAAATCTTCTTCTACTCCTATTGAAGTTGGTGTTAAAATTGATCCAAAACCTATATGTGAAAAATCTAACCCTACTTTATGTAGAAAACTAATTGTAATTTTGATTTATTTAACCATTATTAGGCCAAATATTTCATATGTTATTAGTGTTCCTTCTAAATTTATGTAGGATCCTTACTTGGATAATTGGAAATTAGCAAATACAATACTTAGGAATATCAAAGGAACTGTAAATTATGGTTTATTTTATTCATCCATTGATAATGCTAATTTACATAGTTATGGTGATATTAACCATGTTATTTATATTTTATATCACAAATTTACTTCTAGATATGTGTTTAATTTTGGTGTAGGTGTTATCAATTGGAGTAGTAAGAAAGAGCCTATTGTCTCTATCTCTTCTACTAAAATAGGGTAAAAAATTGATATGGAAGATGCTAAATAAGCCATTTTATTATGAATTTTTTTGGGATAAATTAATTTGGATGTTTCTCATAGTTCCATCCTTCATTTTGATAACTAAAGTTGTAGCTTTAGTAGAAACTCTAGTGCAGGACCAAAGAACCAAACACATTCAAGTTTATATGCATTTCATCCAAGAAAAAGTTATAAATAGTGATATTAATCTACAATTCTATCCTAAATTTAAAAAAATGGAAGATATATTCACAAAACCACTTGGTGTTACCAATTTTTATTAGTTTAATGTAGTGTTGAGCTTCTCAGAGTTGCCATTGAGTGAATGACAATGCCACTTCCTGATGGCCATGTGTTTCTTCTCCTTCTCTATACTTCTTCTCATTGTAAATAATTGTAAACTTAACATGGAATTTATAATTTTTACCCCAATACATTAAAATAATACTATGTAATTTATATCCTTATGTTATGAAAGGCTCCAAACATGCTTAGTAATTATTCGTGAGAAATTGTAAGATGTAGTCTCCTAATTGTGCAAGCCTAAATTTACTTTTGAGTATTTTATGGATTATAATTCCTTTTATTTAAAAAGGTGGTGTTTGGCATGATGAATGTTTTTAAATCCTTCAATTTTTCACATAGTATAATTCCTTTATGGTGACTATGACATTTATCCCCACTTAGCATTAAGGGGGAGTGTTAGAACATTTAATATCTAGGTGGGGTAATTATAAGACCATTAGTACATTATTAGTTAATTAAATAATAATGATTTATTATTTATTAACATATTTTAACAACCTAATGTAAATAAATAATAAAAATATGAATTATTTATTACTTATCGATAAAATTAAAACATTATTGTTTATTATTTATCAGTATTTTAAAATGTTTTAGATGGTTGGACTTGTTGGTTACAATGGTCACCTTCATTCAATTTTTACTATAAAATATGGTTTAACCCTATTATTAAATCATCTTGAGGAATTAAAAATATCTTGAGTGACTCAAGGTTTTGTGAAGGTTATTTTGGAAGAGAGGAAGTGAGAAGAGAATTTTATGTATTGGGGTGATTTGGTTTCTCATATTAATGAATATCACATTGATAGGTTTTTTTATCTCTTTAAGGTTTTCCCATGGTAACTCATGTGTTGTGTTGAAGTATTCACTATATGATTTTTTAATCAATTAAATTATAGATATTGTATATGTATATGCATTTCTTCAATGAATTTGACAACACCATGCAAAATTACATGATTCCTTACATTCATAACGATCAAAGTACAAGCCTATGAACTAGTGATGAATCCTACATAATGTATAAGGTTATTCAAGTGTTCTCCAATCCAAACTAGTGTATTATAAGCCATATATCCCACCCATTATCCTATTGAGATCTACCAAGGGTTTTATGAAGGTTATACCCCTTTGCACTTTTAGCTCCTTGAGTTGTTTGCCTTTAATAGAGTAGGTCTAGAAGGCTTTAGACTACCTAAAAACCTCCTTCATGATTAATAATGCCTCCTAATTCCTCATTAGGCTTTTAAAAACCTATCTATATCTCATCCCTTTCTCTTTTTATGGATTTTGAGGCATTAAAAAGACACAATGTGGTGTCCTTAGAGATCTAGGTCTAAATCTCTTGTGTCTAAGAAGGCAAAATGGTAATCTACAAGTCTAAGAAAATGTAGATCTACATTTTTCCTCAATTTTACTTATGAAACATATTATTTTGATAATATTAGCTATAATATGGTTGATTTTTCATTGGTATCATCAAGAAAGTCTTCTAAACCTTGTAACCTACTAGCCATGGAAGATTTGATGGTGATCTAGCTTTGCAGGTGCTATGAGATCATATTTGGATAAGGTTGGGATACTCATCAGACCTTGGAGATATTTCCTCATGATTAAGTTATTAGAATGAGATTGAACTTATCTCAAAAATGCCTTTAAATAAGCTTATGAGGCTTGAGGCTTGCAAAGGATTTAAGATGACTTGAGGGTCTTAATAATTTTTCATAAAACACAAGGATTTGTTCTGAAAACTAATTTCACTAATTTCATGACCACTAGGGACTCTACCTTTGACCAATAGCTTGGGATTTTAATTAGCCTATATAGATCATACCATCCATCTAAAAATGTCCCTTGTGAGCCTACCAAGATCTTGATGAGGTTCAGCTACATTTTTTCTTTCTTTTGGATTTGAGAGAATGGATTCTCCTTTATGATTCCTGAGAGTAATACCCCATGAGATGTATAACCTCTTATAACACTAGGTTTGTACATGTCCTATGAACACCTTAAAAACATATTTTATCTACATTTTTCATATTTGAGATCTTGGGAACCCATTGAAGGTTAAAATGTAGTAAATGAGAAGTCAAAAACACTTTTAAATTATGGGGTACAAATGGAGGGAAGCTAAAATGTCACTTTTCAAATGCATGGGGTCCTTTTATGGTGAATGAAGGAGGCATATTAGTAATTTTCACCATGGTTTGAACATCCTTACAAGGAAATACACTCTTGATATCAAATGTAATAACAAGTAAAATATTTACCTTAATATTTGCTAAAAAACCTTCAAATATGCTAAAGGCTCCAAACAAGGTTACCATTCTTCCCTCATATTAGCTCAAATTCCTCTAATTTTACCACATTATATAGGTCTTTAGCATGATTAAATGGAAAAATTACTGATCATGGGATACAACATCATAGGTCATCCTATTATGTGTGATTTTAGACCATGAAGATCACACTAAGACTTGGTGTAGTCTCTTAAACATAGTCAACATAATTTTAAACCTTGACACAAGTCCAAACCAAATGAGATGGTGACTACCAAAGCACTCTTTGAAATTATCACATCACATGAACATGTTGCCTATGAACATAATGGAAACTAACCTTCTCTGAGACGACCATGATACCCAAAGCCTCATGATGATGATAAGGACACTATTTAAGTGCTTACAAGAAAAAACTTATGCTTTTTAGTCTAAGAGCAGAAATACATCAATATTACCATAGATGAGTATAAAACTTGATAGATAACTTTGATGTATTTGATATACAATCATTGCCTCATAGAAAATACTAAACTACATACACATTAGTAATAGATGTAAGTATAATGGAACCTATTATTGACTATAAACTGAGGAGATTATCAATATATTTATTCTTTAATCTCTAAATTATTGATAACTTTAGGAAATTATAGGTGTTTAATGATGATCAACACATTATTGACTTCATCACCAATGTTGAGGTTCTTTCAAACCAGATTATAGATGAAATCAATTGAGAAGAGTGTGAATGGGATCAAGAGGGGATTATAAAGTTGTTAAAAAATAATATACTAAAGGGAATTATCTAATTAGATCAACTATTTTATATGGTTTATCAATGATAATAGAAAATATCAACCCTAAAAAAAGGTATGCTTCAAGAGTGTTTTAATTTAGATAATGCCAATAATTTAAAAAATATGATTTTAGGCACAACATATTGATGTGGGTTTTATGAACACCACATAGGATAAATGAGGTAACCTTTAACATTTTGGGATCTCTATAGAACAATGTTCCACTCTATAGCATGAGTTATAGGTGTGTAATTTAAACAACCAACTAATGGAATAACAGGTTGAGCTTGTGGATTGTTTAACCATCTTTTATGGATGGATGTGTGAAATCTAATATAAAAGAAAACACAAAGTGATTTAGATGGATGAATAATTACTCTATGGTGGGTAGATTTAAAATAAAATCAAAAAAGGAAAGAAGGGTAAGGAACAAAAGAAAGATCTATGTTCCTAAAATGTTACTTCTAAGATTATTTCTTTGGTATACAAGTATCTCCAAAACTAGTGTTTTTTACTTGCATTTATTGCACACTCATGAATAAGCATAGTTAGTAGTCTAGAAAAATAAGTATAGGAATCTTATTGATCTCAACTAAAGGTTTCTCTCCTTAGGGTTACTATTGAACACCCTTATTAGAGAGGTTACAACTTAGACTAGAAAGTTGTCTATAGTAGTTATAACACACTTATAGATGTCCATACCAATGGAAATACTCCTACACACCTTAAATTATCAAATCAATATATACTAATTTCTTAAACTAATGAAATTTACCAATATTCAATAAATATTTCACATATAATATCAATATTAATCAATTAAAACAATAAGATTCATCCATAACATTACCACACTTTATAATTATTAAATTGATATATAAAAATAAATTAAAATTTCAATAACACAGATAAGGAAGAAGAAAGAACCAACACAGTTGTAGGAAAATTAATCACTTGATTTCTTCATGTATATTGATTAAAACTTAAACCCTTTAAAAATAAGGTTTTACATGTATTTAAAGGACTTGGAGAAGGGGTATCCTCATCCTCAAAGTATATCAAAACTTTTGATTACATCAAAATAACTAGAATATAAGTTTAATTTGATACAAAATTGCATGTTATAAATTATAGATTACATCAAACATGCAACATGTACATGTTGGAAAAATAATTTGCTTAATTATATCATGGATTTAGCAAGACTTAAACATTTATTAATAATCATTACATGAAAAATTATATGAAATTAGCCTTTGAATAAAGCTAACTTGTCTCATTCTTGACACTTCTCATGGTTTTGGTTGGAACGAATGTTGTAACTGACATTGAGCTAGTTACAAGAGTTATAATAGTAGTTGTAGTAGACATAGTAACTTAATTTGTATCCATATATGAACTAGTAGCATGAAATAAAATTGTGACTAGATTTGAGATGAGAGGTGGAGTTGATGCACTTGTTGAGATAGGAGGGATTAAAGTTGATGGTGGTGTTGTAACTGGTACATTAGGTGGATTTTAAGCTATAAAAATATTAGGTGGTGTTGAAGATACATTATTATTGGATTCCAAATATTGATAATTTTTTATCCTTTGGCATGTTACACCCATATTAATCTCATATCAAGAAGAGGAGGTCCATCCACCCTATCTATTTTTTCTACTAGCCTTGTGCGCTCAATCATGGTAGCTTGAAATCCTACCTGAAAGACCTCCCCTTTAATTTAATTATTCCTTAATAAACTTAGATTCACTTTAATATCCTCTAAATTCAGTCCTTGTAAAATTTTATTGAAATTATTTGAAGTTTGTTGTATTATTTGGTAAAAAATATCTTGGGATACTATCTTTCAAGTGTTATCTCCTGCTTGTGTTAATTCTACCTCATGAATTTTTTTATTGTTATGTGATTGTATTAACTAGAGTATCAATAATACTTATCCAATCCTAGGATTCCTAAGTACTTATGACTACTATATTCAATGCATTAGCTTCCTCCAAGGGAGTCATCAAGTTTAAATGGTTGAATGCCTTATTAAGAGTATACAAAACTAAGAAATTCAATCTATTATATCTTCTTTTAGAAGTTCAAACATTTTTTTTATTATGATTACATTTAAATCCAATGGTGCTCTCAAATAATGAATTATATATGATTTTTTTGATAATCTTAATGCCACACTTTGTACATCTTCTCTATGATAGAAGGAACATGGATTAATTATTGTTGTTCTCTAAGAGTCTCCAACTCTTCTTATAATTCTTTTCTATCTTATTTTTTTCCCCCATGAATGGCTAGTAATAATTTAGTGTGGGTATCCATGTAGGACTTAAGGTCCTCAATGTAGGGGTATTGAACCTTCTTTCTATCCTATATTTTTGAAGGAGAGTAAATCTCTTCTCTTTATTCTAGAATTAGGCCTCTCTCACTACTATATTCTATCTTCCTCTTCCTTAACTTTTGTATTGAGCCACTTATTTTGTCAAAGAGTGATCTCAAAGTGGGTAGCTCAGTTATTTTCAAATTTAGCCTCTTATAAGTTGACACTTCTAACTCCTTGGCCCAATCTTGAAGAGTTTTCTTTGACAAATCTAGTGGATGTGCTTATATTTATGTATATTTTTTAGGCTTAGTATCAATGGATGGATTGGGCATTGAAGGCCAAATTGTGTTGGACCAATCAAAATTCCATAAGTTTGTCATGGGATGCATAATTTAGATAGGTTTAATTTTAGGAACTCTCTTTGTTTCCACCACTATTGTGGTCTATACTACTCTTGATGAGGGTAGTGGTGAACTTAGTTGGGTAGAATAAATTGACATTGGGGTGATGGGTTGATTGGTGGTTTTGGAATTAGATATGAAGATTGAAGGAGAAAAGTTTGGGGTAGTGGTTAGAATAATGAAAATAGGAACAATAGGTAATGATGACATAAGAGTAAAAGTAAAGAAAACTAGAAATGACATATAAGAAGCAACTGGTAATGACATAAGAGGAAAAAGACCTTGGGGAGTAGTGAACAAAGCACCCTTGCTTAATTGGTCACCATTAGGGGGTGACTTCACTTTAAATACTTATAATCTTAATACTTTGGATTATATTATCACTTTTTAATCCACCCCATAACCTGGCTCACCTTAAATATAAAGTGGTGCTTGTCCATTTGTCACCTCTATGGATGGATTTTATGGCCTATCTACCCTGTATTTTATTTGATAGTAGATTATTGTCCTCTCATCCTAAGGAGTGGTCACTTCTTGGGTAGGAGAGGTAAGAGTCATACTAGAGGTTATGGTTGATGAATCTACCATAAAAAGTGTAATATCTTCCTCATCAAATGAGTTCAAGCATATTATCTCTACTTCTTCCCTAATAGTATTATCCTTCTCCTATATTATTTCTTCTACTAGTTCTTGTTTGACCTTCCTCAGTTTAAAAATATATATTTTAACTTGAGGGGAATCTTATTCATATTTATGAGGAGTAGATGATGTTTCCCCATCCACTTTCTCTTCTTCATGTTGAGCATAATCTCATGTCTCCCCTTCCACTTTTTCTTTCTCTTATTATAGATCTATCATCACATTAGGTAGATGTTCAGGGTCCTAGCTTTGGTATTTTGGATTTTTATAAGGTCTGCCACTTTATAAATTGGATTATGTCCAACCCCCTTGTGGTGAGATCTTGAATTTGTCTTGACCAAGTGTAAGGGAGGGGTCTATTTGTATCAACCTCAATAAAATTTCACTCATACTAGTAGTCTCTGCCCTTTCATTGACTTCTTCATTATGTTTTGCATTAAGGAATAAATATTCATGATCAAAATATTCATATTTATAGGGGATTCCTATATTATGGATCTTTTGTTACACTATCTCCTAGGGGTCCCAATCCCTGTGGGGAAGAGTAACCAAGGCATAAACCTTCCTTACATTACCATTCTCTTTGAAATGTATTTTTTATGTGTATTACATTCTCCTAATTAAGATATGGGAGTCATGAAAAGTACTCTTCTTTATATTTATCAAGTCTTCATTTATCACATTCCATAATTGGAATGTAATCTGTTGATGTACAACTTTGTTTGGGATGAATTTGGGAACCAAAGAGGGTGTAACTTATGTCCAAAAACCATGATGACTATATAATCTAGGTATAGCTAATAATCACCCAAATTCACAAGGATATTAGTGATGCTCTTGGATACCATAGCTAAAGGTTGGCCATGAATTTCCATCCAAACTTAGGATATATATCATTTGCAATTCTAGTAATGTTCCTCACATATGCATAGATGTGGACAAAATATTAAAATTTGCAAATTTTATTCTTGATATATTTAGAGTTGGGATTACACAAATCCCTATTATGACTATAGACAATCTTTATGATTACATCCAAAAGATATGACATCATGTAGAAGTTACCACCTTGGGGATTCTTATCTTTGTATAGTATCTATTCATGCAATCAAGCACTAATAACTTCCTCTAATGCATAGGTGTGCTCTGAAGTGATGAGGATGTCAAGTCAAGGTAACCATTCTATATGGATTAAGTGAATGCTTGGGTGTCCAAAAGGTTGATTTAATAATGACATCCTAATATAGATTCCCATATATAATCAAGTGATGGGTACAAGGTTCTTGGTTGTTTCCTTAAATGTAAAAGTATCCCTTGGAAGAAACCATTTCATTAGTTATTATTACATATTATTATTTTTCTTCCATGTAACCACACTGTGTAAGTCAAATATACCACCTAGAATGGGAAAACATAAATACCTCATGATTTTGTCATCTGATATGTATGTAATGACTATGTTTTGTTGACATAGTGTAGATAACCACTATTTTAAATTCTTCCTTCAAATAAAAAGTATTGTAATAAGTCAATTCACATCATGACTTCTAGCTTAGCAGCTATGTAGTAAAGTGTCTGATGTTTAAATAGAAGTAAGTCAGCTATAACTTAATTTTGTTTTGTGTTGACATCTTCCTCACATGTGAATGGGTTAATTTTCTCTATGACCTCCTAAAGAGATATGTAATTAGTGTGGAGACCATTAAATACTATTGCATCAAAAACTATATATAGGTATTCTATGGAGTCCTTAATGGAAAACATATATAGTGGTGGAGCTCACTTGTATTCCCTAGATGAAGACACCATTGCTATTTCTTAATGCCAGTGTGATTCAATATCTTGAAAATTGTGGCCTAAAACTCTATTACATAAATTATAAATTATTTTAGACATAACTAGGACTTTAGAAATTGTAGAAGGCTATGTGAACTTGAGCTCAATGATAATAAAATGAGGTGAAATCAATTAGGGGCCTATTTTTATAATTTTTTTGCATTTATTCCATTTCATGTGCTATTAATCACCAATATATATTATTTCATCACCTTCATTCAATTTTAACTTGACCACCTGGGCCTAATGAGCATGCCATGTAGGATACTTACTCATTTGGGGTGCCATTGTGTTACTTTTTTTTTTAAGCTTGTCACTATATAGTTTAGCTAGGAGTTTGACCTTTGTATTTGGATCAAATGATGTGATATGGTGAGCCTAGAGTTTTCAATTAAAGGCCCCACAAACCCAAAAATTTCTTAGAAGAGATTCATTCGAGAATATTTGTTAGATAAATTTACTAAATGGAAAGTTCCTTATCAAAAGGCTTTAAATGAAAGTCACTGAAGGGAAATTTCCTAAAAACCAAGTGTTCTTTGAGGAGATTGTTATTTGGGAATATGTTTCCAAGGAAAAAGTTCTTGATCAAAACCTTTTGAGGGAAAGTTGTTGAAAAGAAACTTCCTAAAGACAAAAAACCTTTTGACTAGAAAGTTTCTACATAAAAAGTGCCAAACAAAATGATTCGAAGGAGAGTCACCAACCAAAAATCCACTGATCAAAACAAAATCCAAAGATAAAGTTCCTTAAGACCAAAAAATTTTCAACTAGAAAGTTCCTAAAAACCAAAATGTTGAAGACCAAAAAGCTTCCAAAGACTGAAAGTTGCCAAAGACCAAAAAATGTACATAATGATAAATAAGTAAATTCAAAAAAATTAACCTGATTACCTATCATACATGGAAAAATTCCAAAATTTCCATTAATATATTAATATTAATAAGTTATTCTAATTAAAATAGGGGTATAATGAGAGATGAGGTACAACCAAAGTGTGATTTAATGCTAAAAAGTGTGTAACTTATATAGCTACACATGCATATCCCAAATGATGAATAAACCTTGGATTTTTTTTTAAATGGGTCCCCTCCTACAAGGTGGGGTGTGTTGGATACAACACAACATTCACTCAAAAAGAAAAATAATGGATTACACAATCCCTTAAATAATTCAAGGATGTCATTGCATGGAGCTATAAAGACTTGAAAGTGTTTTACAATTCCATTCTCACACATATTATCCCTCTTAATCTTGGGATCAAGCCATTATAATAAATACAAAGGACCATGAATACATTGATAGATCCATTCATCTTAAAAGAAGTACATAAGTTACTCTTATCAAGGATTATCTTTTCTATAAGACACTCTTTATGGGTGGCCAATCTGGTCCTAACTAGAAAAAAAAAATGGGGAGATACACCTTTGTGTTGACTTTTGTAAACTAAATAAGGCCTAAAAAAAGGATAATTACCCACTACCTTTACTAGTTAAAGTTTTATGGATAGTAAATAATTCATAAATGATGTCATTTATTTATGGGTATTCAAGTTATAACAAGGTAGTGGTAAAATATGACAATAATAAAGTGAGGAACATTTTCATATAAAAGGATGCCATTTAACCTAATAAATATAGGTGGCACCTTCTAAAGATCCATGGAAATTTCATTAAAATATATAATTGTAAAATTCATAGCCATATACATGGAACTATATTTTTAAATAAAAGAGGAGACCGCATCAAAGATTTGAGGAGGGTGTTGTGGAGGTGCAAAGACCATGGGATTTCCTTGCATCCTGAAAAGTGTGTCTTTGGGGTGGCTAAGGGAAAGTTTTTAGGCCATATTATTTATAAAAAATGAATATCCATTAACTTAGATAGAGTATAGGTGATTCTAAATATCCCATTTCCTACCATTATGAAGGGCTTAAAATCTTTCTTCGATAAAATTAAATTTGTGAGAAATTTTATTTTAGGATTTGTATAGATAGTGAATACACTCAATAACATGATGAACAGGGATGCAAAGATCAATTAGATAGCTAAGGCACAAGCTGATTTTGATCATATCAAATATACAATTTTAAACATGCCAATAGTCATCAATCTAGATTACACATAACCCCTATATAATTAATCATTTAATTCAAAACATTCAAGTGTATATGTTTTAATGTAAAAGAAAGAAGAGAGAGATTAGAGGATTATGTCATTTATGAGTTACCTTCTAAAAAACATCAAACTCAATTATTTAATGCTTGATAAACAAGCCTTTGATTTGATCAAGATAGTTAAAATTTTTAAATATTAAGGTGTTCATAGTGTTTGATCCAAATATGAAGGCTATGATAATGTAGAATGAATTAGGTGAAAGACATGGTAAGTGGATTATAATTATATAGGAATTAGACGTAGAATCCAACATATGAAAATTATTATAGGTCAAGGACTTGGTAAATACATGGCTAAAGTAGACCCCTAGATTATTTACTAGAAGTACTTAGTGTAAAATATTTCAGTATATGATTGACAAGACATTATATTTTACTTATTGAAAAATGAGTGTCCAAACCACCTAAATTATACCTAAAGGAGAGAACTATGCCTAGAGATAAATAACTTCATGATTAAATCAGGCATGTTATACATAAATAACCATGAAGGCATATGTCTAAGATGCCTAAATAAAGAGGAAATAAATAAAGTATGTATAAATTTCTATGGGAAGTATGGAATTGTAAATGTTTTAGGAAGTACTACAACCCACCAAATATTAAGGGAAATCTATTATTACCATCATGTATTTAAAGAATCTCATGCCCATGTTAGGAATTTCCACACTTTCCAAGTTATAACACATAGAGAATGCACTCCTAACATGACCCTACATCTTGTTATCAAGGTCAGATCATTCACCAAATGGGGATTGGACTTTGTGGGAACCATTAATACAAATTATTTTGCTAGACATAGATTCATCCTCAAAATGACTAATTACTATACATGTTGGGCCAAATCCTAGGCCTTTAAAAATTAAACCAATGACATAGTGATTAGCTTCCTCAAGGAACACATTATCACCTAGTTTGGCATGCCATTTATTGTGGTATGTGATAATGACCCTACTTTTTATTAATTTTAATTCATTAAATGGTCATACGACAACAAGGTAATCCTTAAATATTATTTAAATTGTTGTTCATAAGGTAGTGGGGTTGCTAAATCTAGAAATAAGAATTTACTATATGTTATTAAGAGAATTTTAGGGAAAAACCAAAGGGAATGGCATAACATGTTAAAGTTTGAATTATGGTCTGACAGTACTAGGATAAAATCTATTCTAGGTATTTCACCATACTATCTAGTATATGGAAAATATTCCATATTTATTATGAAGCTGAAAGTTCCCACCCTAAAATTTATGAATGACTACCTAAAAATCAAAGATAAAATAGAAGATTGCCTCTTGAATCTTATACAACTTGAATAAAAATGTAATGTTTCTTTACTACACTTTACCAAGCATCAAGAGATCATCAAATGATGGTTTGATAAGTGATATGGAGAAAAATCCTTATATATCTATAATATAATCCTTATTTGGGAAAAATATCATAAAAATAAGGGACAACATAGAAAATTTGATGCCTTATGGCTAGGTCCCTATCAAATCTCTAAAATCATGGGTTAGAATGCCTTCCACCTAAGGTGTCTAATTGGTAAGGATGTTCCATTAACTATCAAAGCATTATTTATAGGCTTGAATCAACTTGGTTATTCCTATAAATAATTTATATTTCCCTCTTCTATTTTATTTTCTATTTTCTTTCATTTCCTTTATGTTTGTTTATTCTTTACCCTTGTCAGTATGTTTTATTTTTTGTTCCTTTTTCGCCTAGACCATTTATTTTTACCTAAGGGTTATAATGTTAATCAATAAAATAATGAGTTAAGGATTATAATTTAGGTAACATGGATGACACTATAAGATATTAAAATATGAAAATTCTTATCTAAATTATTATAGGAACCATTGCAATTTTTGTGCATTTCCAAAAACATGAACGCATGTGATTCCAAGTGGAACATGTGAATTTAAAAATGTTATTTTATTCTATCAAAGACATAAAATGCACTTAATATAAATAAATTTAAGTTGATGAAACACTAAAATATTTCTATTCTAGTATAAATTTCTCATGAAATTTTAGAGTGTCCTTTTACCCATGGTTTAGTTCCCAACCCTCAATAGATAAAACTAAAAATATTTTTTAAAATAAAGAAATTTTTTAAGGAATCTAAATTCAAATACAAAATTTTGATTTTTCCATGAAAGGGTGATTTGAGCAAATCCAATGTAGGCTTTCTGGACTGGATGGTAGTGGATAAAGTCTTTGATCATAACCATAGGTATCTATATTGAGGCTATAAATGTCTATTTAGTAGTAGATAAATTCCCATGCCATTCCCCCTTATCCAAATTGTAATATCTTCCCCCTCAAAAGATTATTTATTGAGAGTGTTTTGTTGAATGTGTGTGAATGTATAATCACTTTAGCACACATTTATGGTCTTTGAAAAACAAAGAAACTTAGCATGTAACATATTTAGTAATTTTTCATGCTTTTATGTTCTATTTTTTCTTGGGTAACTATTTTTAGATAATGCTTGTTATTTAGATACCAAGACTAAGATCCCAAATTCTTCACATAGTTAAAAGTAGTTCTACAGAGTCACCATTTGTTGTTGGTTACACAAAACACCCAAATTTCACCACTAAAATAATGGAACCTATTTTTACTCTAGTGTTTAGTCTTGTCTCTTTTTATAAGTTCTTAATTTCACCTTGTATATTTGTTGTTGAGTTAGGGCTATTTACATTTAAAAATCCTTAAGCTTGCCCTTTATTTATTTTATGCTTGGTCAGTTAATTACTTGTGCCTATATTTATGTACTTAAGGTGGTGAAAATTGATCTTACAAATAAAAATTATCCTTTATATATTTCCATTTGATTTAACTTGGGTATTATTCAACCAACCATTTATGTAGGTCTAAAAATATGAGTTAATACAAATATTAACTGCTATATCTTTATCTTTAACTTTTTGGATAAATATTCATAATTTTAAATCAAATGAGACCTTTATTTATTCCACATGGTATCTTTTTTTTTAATTTACCTTTGAGTTTTCATGGTCATTGATTACCTTAGTCTTTTTATTCAAAGTTTATGAAGTTTGAAGTTTCCCTGAGTTCATGTGATGAAGATACATGTATCCATCACATTCAACTAGGGAACAATTCATCTAAAAATGACTAAGTATATGAGATTTCCCAATGAATTCCAAATATGGTGATATTTGCCACCATCATGGAAGCATAGGATCAATCTATGTAGTTATCCAAGTCTAAGGATCCCCTAATTACCCACCTACTATTATATCTTTAGATCAATGGCTCAGGTTAGTCCATATCAAAGGAAAGCCAAAAACCAATATCTATCCAAGGTTTTCAAGCCCAATATCATTCCATATGAAATCATATCTAAATCCAAAGGATTAGAGAAAAGCTTAATATCAATATCATTTTGAGTCCTGAAGGCGTAAAATATTCCCACATGGAATCGTCTTAAGAGCCCAAGGCTTGGAGGAAAGCTAAAAATCAAGATGTCTTTAAGGCTCAAAGGTTCGAGATGATATAATGTGGCATCATATCAAGATCCTAGGGATTATAAAATATATTGGACCATATTAATAACCTAGAGGTCCCATGATCATGTCAGTGGCATGAACATGTTCTATCCTATAGAGCTTGAGAAGCTGGGATGATTCCATGGGGCATCATCCTATGAACCAAAGGATATAGATTGATGAATGAGGGCCATACACATGGACTTGATGAAAAAATCATACCCCTAACATAAATTTTATGGGAAACTACTTGTAATAGACCATCAAAGTAGGGTCTCTAAACTAATTAGAGCTTTCCATGTGGCAATTATCACAAACTTAAATTTGATAATCATATTGAATGTCAAATCTATTAAAATCAAGAAAATGATGTTTGATAAAATAAATTTGAAAAATGGGTCTTATCTAATCAAAATTATAAGTATATGTGAATTTTTTAAGTTATAATTCAAAATCTTTATTTAATTCTCATATTTGGTAGTCTTTTCCTTCCTATGTTTTCTCTCAAATAGTTTATGACATGATCATTTAATTTATAGTGCACGAGTTTAAATGATCTAATGTATAACCTACACATACCAATCATCTAAGGATGCTACAACCAAAATAAATTTCTTTGAAAATGTGACTAGGTGTTTAGAAGGCCCCCACACTCTATGATTATGCCGCATGGCATGATCACATAGGTTAGAACATTAGGGGAAGGTAGAAGAAAGTATAAGTCCTAAAGTCATTGAGTCTCAAATATTGTACCACATAAAATTATCATGGTAAATCAACCCCCTTTAAACAAAAGGAAGTAGCGAGAACTAAATTCTCATTGACCATTTGATCTGTTAGATTAATGGTTGGCAGGATCTAATAGTTTATAGAGGCAATAAAGGAAACATCCAAAGCCTAAAGACCTAAGATGTCACCACATGGATATATCTCAAGGTTTGATGACTTGGGGATGAAAAAATGATGCCTTAATACCACTAATCATCAATATCCTAGATCGATGGTTCATAAAAATTAATCACCAATAGACCCAACAACAAAGAATCTCTAAAGCCCTAACTGATTATGATGATGCCACATGTCATCATCCTATGAGCTCAAGGATTATGAAAAATAAATGAGCCTATATAAATAAATAATGTAAGTCAAGGATCAATGAGGACATCACCACATGTATCTTGATGAATATATTAGCCCATGAGTCTAAATTCTATGGTCATCTGACCCGTTAAGGTCATCAAGCCCAAGAAATAAACTATGTAATTTTCTAAGAACAAAAGTGAAAAAAGATGGTAGAATTAAATTCAAATAGACATTCATAAATACAAAAATTAATAGTGGTATTAGCATTTGATTATGTACAAATTGAAAATGTGGGTCATAATGACATGGGGATCAGATCATGCAGAGCATATAGGACAAGAGTTCAATTTTAAAAGAGTATGGGGACATGCTACAACTAAGTGGGCATGGCTTAGCTAGCATATTTTTTAGGGATTTGTAACCACCTTCTCAAGTCATGATTGAATTTTTTAACTACCCCATTATTGGTATGAATTTGAATCTTGGATTGGAATTATCTATAAACTATTAGGCAATCAATGTAATAGGGGCTAGCTCATTGTGAATTGTATAAGAAATATAGTGATCTTAGACATTTTACATTTTTTTCTTTCATACCTTAAAATATTCCTTAGTTCAATTATTTTATTTATGATAGAAAAGTTTGTAATTGAATGACTGCTAAAAATCCTAATTATTATTAATTAACTAGCACATCTTGATATTTTGAGTACTGTGGAACTTGGTAGTCATTTCCTATGCATGTCTTATAGTGGTTATGCTCTTTCCCTCTAGCATTTAACTTCCCCTCAGACTCTTACACCATACTTATAGTTTTGTATGTGCTATATATGGATCAAATAAGGATTGGTTTCATGTTATTTTCTCATTCAGACATTTTAGCTTCACCTTCATGGTAGTAGAATCCTTTTCTCTCATTTTCCCTCTTTTTTTACATTTTTATGATTTTTATAGTTTAGATCTTGGGTATCAATGAATGCAATCTGAATCTACATGGTTATATTGATTTCAAGTATTTTTCATAACCATTATAGCATTATTAAATATAAGTAATGACCAAACAATAGAGATAAACTTTTTTTAGGTCCCAAAAATATTAAGACACTCAATTTAATTTAAGGTATGTTTATGCAAGTGTTCTTATTAAAACTCTCCTTTGTGAGTAGAGATGTAAAACCATGCACCCCCAACTATAATTGTTAAATTTGGTATAATCCCCTAAATCTTAGTTTTTAAAATAGTCCCCTTATGAATAGTTTGCATTATCCAACTAGTCTTATCCACTATACAAATAATTAGTAAAATAAACCATATAGAGGACTTATAAATATCATTTCTAGAGAGGTATAGGTTCCTCAAATATTCCTCTACTTGTGTTGTGTTGGTTATCTTGTAAAATATATAAATTAATACATTGAAAAAAGTGATAAAAGATATTTTATCTAAGTATTTTAATCCCTTTAGGAGGTGGCCTTGTCCATAGGCATAATTTTTTGGATAGGAATGATAATATTGTTTTAACTATGATATTTTGACAAGATGAATTTAAATATTTGATTGATTTTATGAAGTGATTATAATTTTGACTCTAATTCATTACCAAAATTATTAATCCCCATAACTTAAAAGACCATCTTGCATGCATTAAGATTGATTTTCATACATATGCCCCTTATGATTGAACTATTATGATTCCATCTTGATATTTGCAATAATAAAATAGGTTGATTCATTGGTGTCACATTTTTAATTTTCAACATGTGGTATAAATAAATCTAATATAAGATTGAGTATTGGTAGCTAAAACTTGATCTCTTTCACATTTCAAACATTGGTTTATTTGGGAAATATTATCTTAATTTTAAAATGAAAATAACATGTAGCATTGAATATCAAGGTCCTCTTCTTCCCCAAAATTAATAAAAATAAAGATACGTTACAATTTTTTTAGATAATTATACCAAATGAAATAATTTAAATCACTACCAATATCAGATTATTCATCAACAATGTCAATATTAGGTTAGATAACATGAGGGTTTCTAGTAATGGTCATATAAAAGATGGAAAAATATAAAAGATGTGAAAAATATCATTGGAATAAATCAAGAATATTTTTTTTAGAAATATACCTAGTGGAGATGCCAAATTTGTTGATGGTGGAAAATGTAACATCAACTAATCTACTTGTTCACTTATCATTAAGGTCAAGATGGAATTATACTAGTCTAATTTTATATAATGAAGTTTTAAAAAAATAGTTCAAGAGGTTATGGTATTTTATAAGGTTAAGTATGTGAGGTGGTTTTAGAAACATTAAAGACTTAATTCGATTGTGGGAAATCATTATTACTTCAAGTAAATATAATATTAAAATTTCAAAGATATAATAGAAATCATATTGGAGCAAGACAACCAAAATTTAAATGAATATTCTAATTATTTATCATTTGAATTCAAATAACTAAATATTATATTTTAGAGTTTATTCAATATTTTCAATTTTGCCTAATAAAATAATGCCTATTAAAGAGGAATTTTATTAGAGGATAAAATGTTTTTAATAAATGAATCACATTTTTATATTTGATAAAATTTATTTACGATCAATTTCCTAATTCAAAATGTTATTTTTTGTATGATTTGTAGGAAAAAAAATAAGATGGAACCATCCATAAAGAAAGAAAGAATAACAAATAAACTAACTAATAAAACAAGACTAATCTAAAAAAGAAAAATAATGAAGCTAAGATTAGAAATAAATAATATTATAAATTAATAGACTATAATATTATTAGTTACAAAGTTAAAGATACATAAAACTAATAAAACTACCTAAGAATCAAATGAAATAAATAAACTATAAATGAATGAAAGAAAAAGACTAACTAAAATGAATAAAGAACATTATAAAAAGATGATATTAAAAAATATAATGAAAAAAAACAACTATTATAACCAAATAAAGAATTACAAAGAAAAATAATCTAAACTAGAAATAAAGCTATAAAGATATAACACGATTATAGAAATAAGTGAAATGATTTGAAAAGAGAATGGTTTTACTAAGAAGCAGTAGACTTCATACATTATTTATATAATTTCAATGAGTATAAGTGATAAATAATTAAAAATCAACAAATTATCACATAATATATAAGTATTCTTAATTATTTAGGAAAAGTAAAAATATAATCTACACATACGACTAAATTATTAATGCAATCATCAAAAGGTTAATAATCTTGGTCATGTTCAGATAAAAAGTTTATAGATCAAATAATAAACATGGATATACTTGACTGTACCAAACAATACACTTCATCATTAGATAATCTATTTTTTAGTATTCATGTAGCACTCGATCTCAAATATTTATCTTAGAAGACAAAGTGTAGAATGAAATCTAAACTAGAATAAGTTATTATACATGTGTATGTTTCTCCCTTTTTTGAATGATGTCTTCAATTCCTTTTATGGCCTCTTTTTAAAAGTTATTTATAATTTTAAGTTATAATTAACTTTGATCTAACTTCAAATATAGTTAAATAAATCTATTAAATATAAATTATTTAATTAGACATTTATAAATAGGTTCATAAAGTGAACTTATTTAATTTCAAAAATGAACTTTATCAAGACTTAAGACAAAAGTTTAATAAGACAAGACAACACTCTAATGGGTGGGTCCCATTTAATAACATAATTAATTAAAATAAAAATCATTATGCAAATCAAACAATCATAAATGATTATTATAAAGTAATTAATCCTTAAATGTTATCAAATATTTATCATTTTCTCTCTCTAAGAAATGGAAAAATAGTAAATTTAATAAATTATCCATTCATTAATGATACTTGTTGAATGTTGATCATTAAATTAATGTTGAGAAATATATCAAAATAATAGATTTTATACAAGTAATTAAACTAAATTACCATCTCAAAATAGATAAATGCAATAAATTTCATGATCCACATAAATCACTACAAAAATAGCCACTATCTAAACCACATATTAATGAAAAATATCAAGTATGCTATAAATAGTTTGATTTGAGACCAAAAAATAAATAGTCTCAAAGTTAAGTATCAGTAAATATAAAGATATACTAATCATCATCTAAAACCAAGTTTGTTAGAGGTGCCCCATGTTCATTTTGATACTCTATATACTCAATAAGTGTCGCAAGAAACTCTACTCCATTGATGCCTCTAAATTCATCACCCACTTCTAACTTGATCCTATCGATAAAATGTGTTATAAAATGAGGGGGAAGGGATACTAGTGTATTTATGGTTATAATAAGTAATTTTATTAGGATAAACTAAATAATAACTTGAGTAGTATTGAAATGGGGTATCTCAACATTTGATGAGATAGATCAACATGTGTGGGAAACTCATTGCATGTGATAAATAAATGAGTATAAGGGGTTGACTAATTACACCAATTAGGTATGTTTTATGATTACCTCAGTGGGGAACTCTCCTACCATGAGGATGAAAAGACTCATTATGAAATATAATCAAAACATTCTATAAATTAGTGTCATAAGCATTGAAATGGAGGGAGAAACGAATGTTGTAATTGAAACATTTTGTAAATGCACTATTGGCCCTTCTTGCCCCATAATATCTACCTTGGTAATAAATCTAAGAAATAAAATCATTTTCATGTTGTTGAATACCTCTACCCTATACATTATTTCTATTATAACTTTGAGATATATAATTCCAACTTCACATCTTATCTATATATAATGAAAAAAGAAAATATATGAGATATTTTACTTCATTACTATAAAGTAATAGAATTTTTCAAAATGAAAGACATTTGTATAAGGCAAAATTAATTGAATAATATATAAAAATGCATTTTTATCAAGACCATTTGAAGTAAAAAACCAATTTGAAATAAAGTGATTAAATAATAACATAACAAAAACCTTTGTAACATAATTATAAGTCATTTATGATAATAATTGGACCATTTTTTGTAAAACTACCATTGTCATTCAAAGTTTTTCAAGACTTAGAAATTTAATTAAGAGTAATACATTCAAAAAATTTGGTTTTACATTCTATAATAACCAATTGAAAGTCTCAAAATGTATCTTCTTAATCACTTCAATATTTTTAAAAATATACATGTCAATATCCAATATTTCATTCTAAGATTTACAAAAATGATCACTATGTCAAAGATAATAGTGATTTTTAAAACATAACTTAATGATTTCAAAATATAAATCTCTACAATCTGAGCAAAACCATTTTTGAAACAATTATATGTATGTGTTAGAAAGATAATTTTCCCATAGTCCATGAAGTAAAGAATTTCTTTTGGGTTAACTACGTAACTTTGTTTTAATGAATGTTTTGGATTTACCTTTGTGAACCCTCATCAAGATGAGATAATAATATTATAAAATTTAATGCCTCACTTTCTCTTTATATATGTTAGTAGTGAAGTGTAGTTTAGTTAGGTAGTTGAGAATAAAATAATAAAAAGTAATAAAAAGATAAATATTAAATGTTGTGATTAAAGGTTTGTTAAGGAGATCCATAAGTTAAATATTAAATAATTATAATTTTTAATTTTTTTAAACTAAAATTTAAAGCATTTTCATGTTATTTTAGGAAAATAATAATGTATAATTCATTACAAATTTGAAACCATATGTATATTTACAAGAACTGTAACCTTCTCTTCTTTATTTTATCTATTTGAATCATACATAAAAATAAAAATGAAACAATAAATATGGAATAAATTTGAAAATTAATAATTTAAATTACATAATTTGATTCAATAAATTATCTTCTTTCATGTGAACAATTGTTTTTTTCTCACAAAAATAAATCTCCATGGATTCATTTTGAAATATCCTGAAGCATGTTGAGTATGATGCCAATATGGGTAGTTTATTATTAATGTTATATTTATTTATTTTTATTTTTTTACTATTTTATGAAGTTTATTTAATTATATTATTTTATATATTAATTTTTTGGTAAATTTTTAACACTTTTTAGAAACTTAAAAAAAAAATTAGAAGTGTCAGTTAGAGTCCAATTCATGAAATGTCTATTTAACTGAGCTTAAATATTTATCCATTCATCCCAAAGAGGTGATAAGCTTTATAAGAATTATTTAATTGAATTTAATATTATTTTTTCTAATTTCCTAATTTATAAGGATTTGGGGTACCTAGCTTGTTTGGTGTGCATGTTTTATTTACTTGTTGAGAAAAACATTTTGCATGATGACCATATATTTCCATTGAGTCATATTTTTTATATTGAGTTTATATTTATTTATCTTAGTCTATTTTTATTTAGCTTAAGTTTATGTATTTTTTAATTAAGTGATTTCACTTATAATAACTTGTCATGTAAGTTACTTGTAAACGGTGAGTTTTAACCTTTCTTGTTAATAAAAGATGGCATAGTAGTGTGGTCCCTTAATTCATTTGGTAATTATGTTTTTATGTAGTTATTATCTAATTTTAGTTTCAAGTATTCATAAAATAATTAAAATAATATTTATTAGGTTAATTTAAAATTATTTAGTATATATTTTATCATCAATCACACTTACAACAATACTAGATTAATAACTAATACTTTTGGGACAGATTGGATGTTCACTACCATTATTTTTAGATTAATGCAAAGATAATTTTCACTCTCTCCATACTAAAAAAATTTATTTGGTATTGGAGCCTAATTTAAGAAAGGTTTATAATGGTTTTAATCCATTATCAGGATAATCATGGATTTTGTGAATTTTGATTCTTTAAATACTCACATTTTTAAAAGAGATAACTTTGAATATTGGAGAGAGTGGATGAAGAGAATACTTGTTTGGAAGGGAGTTTAGGATAATGTTCTCCATGGAAAAACACCAAACTCATATTGGTATACTTTGAATCAATATTACAAAAGAAAAAAAAATGATGAAGAAAAAGTTGATGCATAATCTTTCTTCTATCTTCAAAGCACCATAAACCCAAGCATCTATCTACGAACTATTAGATGAAAAAATACTCATGAGCCAAAAAATAAATTAAAAACTTCATATAAAGGATTTGTTAAGTTAAGAGAAGAAAAAAATACAAACTCTTTAAATAATTTTTTTTTAAATTGAGAATGTTAGATAATGAAGGAGTATGATAATATTACATAAGGATAAATGACTTAACACATACAATGAGGGTTTATGGAGAAATCATATAAGATAGGGTCATAGTAATGAATTTTTTGATATATTTGAATAAATAATGGATGCATATTATGATCACTATTAAGTATTGTAAGTACATAAATACTACAAGTGTTGATGATTTAATGGGTTCTCTCTTGTCCCATGAGGATAAGATGAGACTATATGTAAGAGATCCAAAAAAATGCACTTGAAACCAAGGCAAGAATTTCAAAACCCAAAGAGAAATAAAAATTTATTAATGGATTTCAATAAAATAAATATTAAAGGGTAAAGATCAAGATAACTTTATAATTAAAATAAAGAGAAACCTTACTTGTCTTATTTCAAAAAATCAAGAAACCTTAGAAAAGATTGCAAGATATTGACAACTAAGAATCAAAGTAATCAAGAGGGTGAAAAGAAAACATTCCAAGATGAAAAATGTGAATATTAAGAGCAATTATATTATTATATCAGATGTAATGTGAAAATATTTTTTTTGTTTCTTGATTTGAGATGCTCAAATCACATGACAAGTCACAAAGATGGTTTCAACAAGTTAGATGATTCCTTCAAAATCCAAGTGCAATTGGGAGATAAAAATTCCATCAAGGTTAAAGGAAATGCAAACATAAAAAAAACCAAATTCAAGGTAAGGGTGTAATAAATGATTTTTATTTTTCTCAAATATTTGGTATTAAGTGTATTTATCATAATTTTATAGGATATGGTGATGAAAATAAAGCATATAAGTTTTATAATCCTACTATCAAATCCACAATTTTTTCTAGGAATTATATTTTCTTGAAAATGATTTGTATGATGATTATGATAATATATATAAATATGTGATAATTTAATTATTGTATATTATTAAATATTATTTTTAGGTCTTAAAATTTTCTACATTCTATTTCAACAAGAAACAATACTATCTCTTCCCAAGAGACTAGTCATCCATCTTCATCAACTCCAAACAAGCACAAGTATTTTTTGAATCCACATATATCAAATTATATGTTAGATAAAAAATATGATAATATGATTAAAAGGATTAAAAATTAGTAATTTAATTTATTTTTTGATGCTTATGATGAAAATATTATGTTTACATTATTATTTGTGGCTAGTGAACCTAAAAGTTATACATAAGCCAATTAGAAGAAAGAATGGGTTGATACTATGAAATTTGAGATGTATTAAATAAAGAGTAATGATAAAAAACTCTAATTTATCCTAAATATAATAAATATTTCATTTTAATTAAGTTGGTATACAATACCAAAGTCAATAGTGATGGTACAAATGATAAGCTAAAATCTAGACAAGTTGTAAAAGGGTTTACACAAACATATGGGTTGACTATAGAAAACCTATGCACCCATGACATTTTAAGATAATATCTAACTAATTATTTATATATTTTATTTTAAAGGATGTAAAATACATTAAAATTATGTCAAAATTATATTCGTAAGTGGAGTGATTGAACAATAAATATATGTGGGGAAGCCACAATGTTTTGAGGTAAAGGGTAAAGAGTTTTGGGTATATAAATTGAATAAGCCTTTTCATGGGATGAAGAAATAACTAAGAGATTGGTAATAAATAATTTATAGTTGGTTATTGGATCAATACTTTTAAATAATTGAAAATTAACTAAATATTTAAATACAAGCTTTGAGTTCTAATGTTTTATATGTTTGTCTCTATGTAGATGACTTAATTTTTATAGGTAGCTCTATGTAGATGTTGAATATTATAAATGAAGATATGAAATAATAATTTGATATCACTAATATTATAATTATAAAGCAATTTTTTTTCATGTGAGTCCATAAAAATAAAGAGGAAGTATTCATTTGTCAATCCATATATGTCGAAGACATGTTAAATAAGTACAATATTCAAAATTATAATTCTATGGACACTCCAATTGAAAGTGGATAAAAGATAATGATAGAGGAGGATAGTAATTTATATGATGAAAATAATTTTAGGATCATTGTGGGATGTTTGATTTATCTCACCATGAAAAGACCCGATATAATTTATGGGGTTTCATGAGTTTCTAGATTTATGAGTTATTCATGACTCAAACATTTGTAAGCAATGAAGAGAATTTTTAGATATGTAAGAGGGAATTATAATAATTTTATTCATTTTAGACCAAAAATTTCATTATGTATAATTAGATACATGGATTCATATTGGAGAGGATCTCTTGATTATAGGAAGTCAACTTCAATTTATTGCTTCACATTGGGAAGTGGTCTAGTTTCATGGTCTTTAAAGAAACAAGCTATAGTTTCATTATCCTCTACTGAGGCTAAATATACAATCCTTACATAATTTTTTATATAATAATTATGGTTGAGAATACTCTTATCTAATTTCAAAGAGGCTCAACTTGAGGCAACATAAACATTTGTGATAACAATGGGGCAATAAAATTGTCTAATAATTCATTTTTAGATCTTAACCAAATAAATTAAACTAAAAAAATGATTTTATCATTAATTATGAAAGGAGTGAAGATTAATTTTATGATATTTTTATCAAATAATTATTGAATAAGATTCATGGAAGACTTAAGGAGATGATAAGCATTTATGCTCTTTGCATCAAATGGGAGAATGTTGAGTATGATACCAATATGGGCACCTTTATTGTTAATGTTAAATTTAATTTATTTTATTAGTTTAGTAATTTAATTTAATTTAATTTAATTTTTCCTAGATTTTTTTTTTGTTAATTTTGAACATTTTTAGGTAACTTCCTAAAAAATAGCTTCAAGTGTTAGTTAGAGTCTAGTTCATTAAATGTATACTTAATTAAGATCAAATAATTATCCATTCATCCTAAAGAGGTGGAAAAGTTTTAAAATACTTAGCTGATTGAATATAATGTTATTTTGTTCAATCTCTTACTTTATAGGGATTTGGGATACCTAGCTTGTTTAGTGTGCATGTTTTGTTTACTTGTTGAAAAAGTCATTTTGCATGATGATAATATATTATCAGTGAGTTAAACTTGTTCTATTGAGTATATATTCAATTATATTAGTCTAGTTTTAATTATCTTAATTTTTTTAGGTGTTCACTTTATGCTTTCAATTTTAATAACTTGTCATGCAAGTTACTTTTAATTAGCTAGTTTTAGTATTTATTATTAATAAAAGATGGTGTGAGTAGGTACTCAAATATATTTGTATATGTTAAAATAGTCTTATACACTTAAAAATATCATTCATGCATCTACTCTATATTTTTTAACGTACCTTGTAGTCAAAAGGCTAATGTTAACCATCTCACTGTACCTAAATTCTTGTCTTATAGTTTAACCATAATATTCCAATTACCTAGATCACTTGTAGTCCATAATATACTAAAAATATGATATATATCATTCAATGTTAGTTACATAATTTTAATAATTTTTTTAATCTTCCTAGACACTTGGGTTCAGACTTGGATGCTAGTGTCCTTGCTCTAATGCATGTGTCCATACCTTATAAACACTAAAATTTGTAAATATTTTGATATGAATGAGTCAAAATATTTGTTTACTTTCACCCTTCCATGATATAAATTTAAAAATGTACAATTAAAATACAAGTTAAATCCCACTCAATTTTCACCTAATAATCACCTCTCAAGATTACATTACACTACTAAAAATTGATTACATAACTAAGATATTATACCCTATTCTTTATTATTTAAAAATTAGTCATAATAAAAGTCTTATTATAGGTCTAAATCATTAAAATAAAAACCCATGATCAATATTTTCCAAGTTACAAACTAGATTAATACATGAACTCATAAAAAACATATTGCATCATTGTTAACACATAAGCCCACACAAGGGGGAGAACTACATATGTCTAAGGTCATATTTAGATTATTTTATATGTAGGAAATGATCACTAGTAGAGGGGTATTTGAGTTCATACAAATTTAACTTGAACCCACTAACCCATGTTTTTCAAAGTGGCATGCCCTAATTAGAGGATCTAAAGTTTTGATCAAAAGAATGATATCAAGAACCTATCATGCACATGATTTGAATAAAGAATATGAAAGGTGATAGTCAAACCTAATGGACAGGTAGAATTTTTTAAAAATATTCAATATTTTGTACATGATACTAGTGGTAGAATTAGGACATTGGTATTAACACTAGTGTTCTTAGGGTGACACAAGTGTCTAGGCTGAAAGAAAGAAAATAATTAGAGTCAGACAAATATATCCAAATCTTAAAATATTCCATTATTTCACATATATTACTTTTATCTACCTATGAATCACTGTATAATCTAAGTATAATTTTCCCTTCCTATTGATATTATTAGGCTATTTAATATTTTACTTTCCATATTTAGTATATGATTAGATTCAATATATCTCATCAAAATATAAGTAGAATATAATATCACTTAATTGGCCCAATTTTAAGAGTATCTTAATAATTTTTTATTAGGATAATATCTTCAAAAATGAAAACCAACAAGCTTAATTTAAAGTTATTCAATACATTTTTTGTTGTCAATCACACTTAAATATTATTAGATTAACAACTAGTAAGTCTGGGCCAAATCAGATGAACACTAGCTTTATTTTCATATTAATTTAGATTTTATTTACACTCCATACATACTTAAAATCTTCAAATAGCTTATTTTTAGGTTGAGAAAAACACCAAGTAATATTCTATAGCATTGAAAATAATCCATTAAAAATGCATACTAGAATTTGAATCCATCAAGAAAGACTACATACATAGATATTTTAGTTGTATATTTTGTTAATAGTGAAAACTTAAAGGAATTATTAATGAAAAATTGAACTATTATCAATATTTAAGGAAAATATAATAGTTCACTTTATGATTTCACTTTTAATAACTTGTCATGCAAGTTACTTTTAATTGGCTAATTTTAGCCTTTATTATTAATAAAAGATGGTGTAATAGTGTGTAGATACTCAAATATATATGTATATGCTAAACTAGTCTTATACACTTTAAAAATATCATTCATGGATATATTCTTTATTTCTTGACCTGACTTATAGTTGAAAGGCTAGTGTTCACCATCTCACTCTACCTAAATTCTTATCTTATAGGATAACCCTAATATTATGATTACCTAGATAACCTGTATCCCAAAATTTATTAAAAATATGATAAATATCATTCAATTTTAGTTACATAAATTTTAAATATTTTTTATCTTCTTAGACACTTGCATTCAGACTCAGACACTAGCATTCAAACTCAGACACTAGCATTAATTCTAATGTTCTTACTCCAATGCATGTGTCCATGCCTTATAAACACTAAATTTTTTAAATATTTTGATGTGTATGGTTTTATATATTTGTTTCATTTAACCCTTAACTAATAAACATTTCAAAATATGAGATATAAATACAATCTAAATCCCATTCAATATTCACCTAGAAAGAACCTCTCAAGATCACATTACAGTACTAAAAATCAATTACACAACTAAGATATTCTACTTGATTCTTTATTATTTAAAAATAAATCATAATATAAATTTTATTATAGGTATAAATAATTAAAATAATAACCCATGATCAATATTTTCCAAGTTACAAACTAGATCAATACATGCACTCACATACAACATTTTACACCATTGTTCACACACAAGCCCACACAAAGGGGTAAACTACATATGTCTGAGCTCATATTTAGATTATTGGATATGTAAGAAATGATAAATAACATAGGGTAATTTTATGGAATATCAACTTCACTTAATCCCACTAACTGATGTTCTTTAAGGTGTCATGACCTAATTAGAGGATCTAGGGTTTTGATCAAAATAATGATACTAAGAACCTGTCGTGCACATGATATGAACAAAGAATATGAAAGGTGATTATAAACCATAAAAAATATAGGTGGAATTTTTAGAAAATATTTAATATTCTTTATGACACTAGTGATAGAATCAAGGAACTAACATTAATGTTAGTGTCCCTAGGGTGACACAAGTGTCCAAGATAAAAGAAAGCAAATATTTAAAATCTGGTAACTAGATCCAAATATTCAAATAGTCCATTATTTTACTTATATTACTTAGATATACTTATGAATTAGTGTATAATATAGTTAAAATATTAAACTCAATTTTGATGATCAATTATTAACACACTTGAATAATGAATTTGATAATTCATCAAAACCCCAAAATAATCAAAGTAATAGCTTAAAAAATGAAAAAGTAAACATAAATTTTGTGTCAAAATCAAAATTTTATGTAACATCATGTGAAATATTAACCTTGAGTATAACTACATGTCCATATTATCATAAAACATAATAGTTTTAAAAATAATTAGAAATAAATACAATTGTCATATATTGTATGTCAAGACTAAGTGAAATTCAATCCAAAATTTGGTACAATGGCCATGCAAACCAAAAATAAAAAATAGAAATGGTTTACAAACTGAGTGTAAGTGATATTAGAAATAAAATACAAAATATGTATGCATTTATTTTTAGATAAGAATAAAAATATTTTAAGTTAGCCAAAGAAAATGAAATCATTTATCTTAATGGAAAGAAAATTCATCACATGCAAAATATTATATTAGAAAACTAAACCTGAGGATTTTTATTCATAGTACACCTTCATCTCATATTTCAAACAAAGAACAAGATTATCAACTATTATTTTTGAGATTCTTTATCATTTATCATATAAAATTATAATTTAGTGAACAAAAATAAACATATACCTTTGTGTGAGCTCAAAATATATTATAAAAAGATTGAAAATCACATTAATATACTCAAAAGAGCATCTAGACTATAAAAAAACTAAAACTTATTGAATATTTTTAAAAAAAACATATTAAACAAAATACCAATAGATTTTGGCTTCCATAGAGGAGCTTTAAAAATGAAAATTACCAAATGAAACCTATTAACTACCTATATCTCACTTAGAGGCCATATTAAATGTAAGGTAGTCTGACAGATGGATAAGCATGCTTGGAAGGTTTTAA
Source organism: Torreya grandis (assembly GCA_037957365.1). Classification (NCBI taxonomy): domain Eukaryota; kingdom Viridiplantae; phylum Streptophyta; class Pinopsida; order Cupressales; family Taxaceae; genus Torreya; species Torreya grandis. The sequence continues at coordinate 345,227 of JARHVA010002745.1, read as the reverse complement.
AGAATGGTAGTGGATAAAACTCCTACTACATTAATGTCTTTTAGATTAATGTTAGTGTATCTTCTTGAATGTTTGTAATTTGTTCTTGATCATGTTTTATGTTTGACTCACCTACCTCATATGTATGCATACAATCAAGTGTGATCAATTATTCAGGCTATATAATATAATGATATTTGAATTTTGATTGAGTAACTTTACATTATCTAAAAGGTGTATCATTTGTT